>OX359289.1:13775621-14287475 GCA_947179395.2 Pulicaria dysenterica | reverse complement strand
TATCATATCACAAAACGGCACATAGAGTTAAGCTATCACATAGCGGTGTGCCGACAAGTCAGCGGGATCATGTCTTGCAAGGTAGCTAGCCTGGCTCAACGATCCCAGCTGAGAAATCAATCACAACCGACCGCTTCGGTGGGGAGCGAAGAGCAACCCACCATCGCGTTTACCAGTTCCGGTTTGCACCAGGAACCCCATTTCATAACCAGTTCCGGCTTACGCCAAGAACCCCATTATATAACCAGTTCCGACTTACGTCAAGAACCCCATCATCGTCAAGGAACGGTGGCCTGCAGAGCCGTCACCAAGCGTATACACTCGGTGCCGTTAATCCCCCACTTCCAGACCCTATCGGGTCCCCAGGGACCAGCCTACACGGCTGACCTTAACCAATCTCCAGGAACTGTGGTACAGTCCCCCAATTGTCCGGACATAACATATAAACACATAACCGATCCAATAAGGATCCAATTGCATGCACATACACATTATCACATTAGCTTCTGCTCATACTTGATGAGCAGAAGACAATTTACACTTTAAACATAGCACATAATTATCACACAAGTCATAACCCTACTTGGGTCTATCTCGTATCACTCCACTTATCTATCGTCACTACCATAATCACGTTACACATGTTATATCACAACACCTCACTATCACTTATCTATCGTCACTATCATAATCATATTACACGTGTTATATCACAACACGTCACTATCACTTATCTATCGTCACTATTACAATAACACGTTTCAACCCACAACAGATAGCCCTACTTATTGAGTCTCATGGGAAAACCAGTACTCACCTGGATTCTTTGCTAAGCAAATACGCCACTCGTGTCTTCCGGTTCCTCAGGTACACCTAACACATTAGGTTTAGGCTTGGTTATCACATACACATAGCACACATAGGGTAAAACAAAAGTTACACAAGCTGTCAGGTTGGATCCCCTACTTGCGGTCGCAAGGACCTGCCTTGCGGTCGTAAGGGACCCCTACAGAACAGCCATGCGATCACAAGGATACCCCATGCGATCGCAAAGGTTCTTCTTTTCCCAACTCATGCTTCCGATCGCAAGAGACATCACCTTTTGATCGCAAACATGATTCTAGGGTTGGTTACGATCGCAAGTTACATAATCATGATCGCAAACCTTATTTCCTTCGCTCGTAAGCGGTAAACACCACAAAACAGACCCATACAATCGCATGGACCTACCATGCGATCGCATAGCACAAATACAAGACTTACGGTCAAAAGACTATCACATGCGATCACATTAAAAACTTACGCGGCGCGACCTCAAAAACTTACGCGGCGCAGGTTTGAGACTGATGGCCTGGCGAGCTTGGATTACTCATGGGTAATAATAGTAATTATGTTTGTGGAACACTATTTGTTAATTATATGCATGTGATCCGATGGTCGGTCGTTAGTCGTGGTAACACCTGGTTTGTGAAATGATAACTAGTCAGATAACAATCTGATATTTTTGTAAATGGTGATTATATTCGCTGCAGGCCTTTGATAAATAAGTTTAAATTGGCGCTAATTTTAAGCTCGTGAAATGGTGGTGTTACAATTAGGCATCAATCTACCCCTCTTAAAGAGGATTCCGTCCTCGGAATCTAATCACGATCATACCCAGCCACACATTGCCACAACTAGCCAATGCTAGGCCACAATTATCCCTATCACAATTAGTCAATAAGAAGCCACACCTATCACTGCCACAATCATCCTGTGGTTGGTCACAACTACAATTTAACACGAAAAGCAACTAACACAAAACTCTATTTATTTCGACTAACTGCAACATTACACTTTGTACACAAACACACACTACATTTACACAGACTTCACTTAATTACATTAGGCCACACTACTATTATCTCAAAGTTTACATAACACTTTCAACTAGTTAGGGCACTCCGAAGAGTTATGCCCATACTGATTACACTTATCACAAAACTTACCCAAACATTCTCTATCATTCTCACTGCAATCAAAGAACTCTTAATTAGTATAAACACAAAACATCATTAACATCTTTCTACTATTCACCAATTCAATACAATCATACTCGGACATTCTCGATTGTCCGCATTTGACACACGTTATTTCTTAATACACTAATTAAGTCTCGTTTTATTACCACTAACACTATTCTTTCACATTATCAATGACATCACTTTATTTACCTTATCGCGCTCACGTTTATTTAACACAATCGTCATTTATTCTTAACTAACTTTCTTAAGTCAAACTCTTACACTTTATCATTACTCAATATCACATGTTTTCCTTGTCTACCTCAAGCTAAAACACTTGTCTTATGAAACAATAAAACCTCTATCACATTTACTGAATTGGATTTCCTCGACAACATCATTGCCGAATCAACCCCCTCCAGCTATAACATCAAAATCTTATAAGAAACACAACCACAATAAAAACAAGAAACAATCTCACTATAGCCAACAACAACTTACAAAACACTAATCACAATTACAACAACTCGAACATCAACAAATTACACTCTTAAATGAGTTCAGTCAACACTAATACAAACGCTTACAGTTTATCAAAACCTACAAAACACAAAATAACCAAAACTATACATCTCACCTCCTTCTAGCTTCCACTTGTCATCATCTACAATGCTCACCTCTTTTTCTACACGAGAAGAGCTCTCTATCTTTTGTCCTGACACTGATCCTCCAGTTACTGCATTCTATCTCATCGGACAATCACTAATTCGGTGCCCCAGCTTGTGGCACTTAAAACACACATTTCCTTTGAACTCACATTCCGCAGTTGTGTGACCAACCTGTCCGTACCTCAAACACCTGGTAGTATCTTTGGAGCAAGAACCAGTGTGATACGCACGGCACTGAGAACACCATGAACCTTCAAATTTGGGCTTCTTACCCGATTTCGACTTTTCGCCTACACAAGGCTGTTCTTTCGCAGGACCAGATTTAGAGGATTTCCGCGATTTCCTCTTCTGATCCTTAACTATCTCGTCTCCCTTACACTGGAGGCGATCTCCCTCAATTTGTCGAGCCATTTCAAAAGCCCGATCCAGACTAGACACAGCTCTAACATGCGCTTTATATTCTACTGGTAGCATTCCCACAAACTTGCGAATCTTCGCACTTTCATCTGCTACTAGGTGAGGAATAAATCTCACTTTATCAGTAAAAGCATGGATCAAATTCTCCACTGGCTTATCTCCTTTCTGGAGATCATTGAACTCTCGTTCCATCTTTTCTAAATCGTAGTCGGTGTAGTATTTCCTTGTCACACGTTCAGAAAACTGCTCCCACGTCATTGCAACAATCACTTCTCTGTTCACTGCATTTTTTCACGGAATCCCACCAAAACATAGCATCGCCCTTTAGCATGCGTTCTGCATACTTAACACGGTACTCTGGTTCACAATCACAAGACTCGAAGGCTTGATCCGTCTCCCGAAACCATCGTATGGTATTCGAAGAATTATCACTACCCTCGAACTCTTTGGGTCCACAAGAAAAGAACTTCTTGTAGGAACAGTGCTCCGGATTCTTGCATTTGACGGATTCTAACAATATCTCCCTCGTCTTCCGGAGTTCTTCTTCAAGGTGCAGAACATACGCCTGCAACTCTGGAGTCGGCCTCGGGCCTTGAGTATCACGCAGAGAAGTCTCCTTCTTAGCTTCAACATGAGTACGAGATGCCTCGTCCTCCACTTGCTTACGAGTTTTTTTCACTATCAGCTCGCTGCTCAGACATTCTCACTTATTCACCATACACACGAAAACTACACGTAGCACATCACTTATTCGACATCTATCAATATGGGGTGTTAGCACATAATACATCACAATCACTTAACACTGACACTCAGCCCCAATTACCCCAATAGGAACACTTAACGATGGTCGGTCCCGAGTTTGAGATCGAATACTCTTCCGAGTATCCAATTCCCTCAAACTTAGGCTCTGATTCCTAATTGTAACACCGTGTTTCACGAGCTTAAAATTAGCGCCAATTTAAACTTATTTATCAAAGGCCTGCAGCGGATATAATCACCATTTACAAAAAATATCAGATTGTTATCTGACTAGTTATCATTTCACAAACCAGGTGTTACCACGACTAACGACCGACCATCGGATCACATGCATATAATTAACAAATAGTTTTCCAAAAACATAATTACTATTATTACCCATGGGTAACCCAAGCTCGCCAGGCCATCAGTCTCAAACCTGCGAAAAAGAGAAATCTTGCACCGTTAGCTACAACTAGCTAGTGAGCACCAATTTACACATAAGTATCAATAAGCATGCTATCATATCACAAAACGGCACATAGAGCTAAGCTATCACATAGCGTGTGCCGACAAGTCAGCGGGATCATGTCTTGCGAGGTAGCTAGCCTGGCTCAACGATCCCAGCTGAGAAATCAATCACAACCGACCGCTTCGGTGGGAGCGAAGAGCAACCCACCATCGCGTTTACCAGTTCCGGTTTGCACCAGGAACCCCATTTCATAACCAGTTCCGGCTTACGCCAAATACAAGACTTACGGTCAAAAGACTATCACATGCGATCACATTAAAAACTTACGCGGCGCGACCTCAAAAACTTACGCGGCGCGGAAATTCACAAAACACCCTTACGATCGCAAGCACATTCCATGCGACCGTATGGATACCAGAAACCCCATGCGACCGCATGCACATGCCATGCGACCGCATGTACCACCATGCGACCGCGTGCACATGCCATGCGACCGCATGGACCCCAGTTACAGTGTTCTTCGACTCTGTTCGCGTACAGCTACTGTGAATCACCATTTTATCACTTAAATCGATCTAAAACACACTTTTAATCCTTTATACACTTTATTTGACATCCATAGATACTTAAGAACACATTTGACACTAAAACCTAACACAAGAACATGATTTACACCATTAATTTGGTGTAAGTCCCTCAAGAACACAATTCTTAGGTTTAGGAAGAAAAAGACTTACAATAAGAAGATACAAGCACAGATTGATCACTTCAAACACTGATTTACAATGCTTAGCTACTGAATTCTTTGTTTTGCTTCTCAAAATTCCAAAGATTGAGTGTAAGTGTGTGTGTACGTATGCTATGGTGTGCTTGTGTTATTTGATTGACTCTTATGAGTCAACAAAGCCTCCCACCGCCTCTTGGTGGATAATATCACCAACGGGGTATTTTATTCCCCTTTCCAACTTACAACTTATCACCCGCTAAACCGTTTTAACTAACGAGGATATCTACGGAATCATTACACGAAACCGTTTAATAATTTATCACTTTTAAACACGTTTGTCACTTCTCATATAATCACTTTGATTAACGCATAACACAAGTTATTAACTTAAAACACACTAATTTAAATCACTTAAAATCAATGTACAACTATTTAAGCACGAGGTACAACTAAGTACTTCTAGGCCCATTTTCAGGATGTTACACATATATACACTCATTCTCATAGATCAACTTCGGCCGTAACCCTAGAATTATACATGCAAAATACTCGAGAAAACCTAGGGCTCCTAGATGAAATCCGACATATGACAATGACGATGATAGAAGTAACCCGACAAAAGGGCATAGAAAGTGAGGAGGGAACAATTCTTGAGAGAGAAGAAGAGGTGATGGCAACCGTGGCGGTCGGAGATGGCAGCGGAGGTGAGTTGCAAGGACGAAGATTTGGATGGAGGGGTCGGAGATTTGTGGCCAGGATTTACAGTGATGTTCAGGTGATGCAGCAGACGAGTTGTGGCTGGAATTTATAGTCGGCCGATAGTGTTGTGGCGCTAGATCAGAGTTTTGGTGGAGAGGTAGTGAGAAAGACGAGTAAGAGATTGAGAGGGGATATTATGAGGCTATGATTATTTCAAGAGGATATCATTTAATGTATGTAAAATCAACAAAAAATTAAAAGAGGGTAAAAAGACAAAAATGCCCTTATATGCAGTGCACATGTGGGGGCTTAGGACCAAACAAATGATTGTTGATGCAACAAAATTTTATTTAAATGATTAAACTTGCAACTTTCAGAAAAAGGACTAAACTAAAAATCATGGTTAGTTAAAGAAATACTTATTAAATCAACTCTCTATTTATAAATATGTACCTAGGAGTGTGTAAAATCATGTCAAGACTGATTAAATTCGTGGCTCGTGTTGGAACTGGCCAATGAAACATGCCTAGTCTAGTTGTTACTAATATTTATGAAAATCTGGTTTCCGATGTCCGATTTGAGATCAACTTTAACGGAATTGATGAGTGCGAAAGTATCTTAGGGAAAATATTTGTAGAGAAGGTCATGTTTTATCAATATTGAAAATACACCAAATCATACATATCGAGTCATGTTTAATACTTACGACCATACATATTCATCCTCTTCCATTTATTCACATGGATTATCTTGCATTTCTATTTATAGTTAACACATTTAGATTTTTTTACTTGTCATATAAAATTAAAATAAAGAAAATATAAACAACTAATTAAAAAAGTAAGATGTTTAAAACAAAGAATCAGGTATTGAGGTCCAAAAAATATACATGTTTATCTAAAAGAAAACTCAACTTTTTACCAAAATCATCAAAATTGTACCCAAGATGCAGTATCCTCGATAACATGAATCCTTACTTTTTGTTTAAATAAAAGTTAACAATGTTAAAACTTCTGATAGCATGACTAGAAGATACTAAAAACTTTCAAACTCGAGCATCCATCCAGCTGAATGGAACGTGACCCATTTAAACACCATCGCCTCCTCCCATTCAATCAGAGTGATACATATAAGCTGGTTCATACTCATGCTCAATTCCCCTCTTTCTCTCTCTTCTTCTCTCTAACTCTCTCCCTCTCTAAATTTAATTCTTTTTTTAAATAAAGAATGGTTGAGGGGGATGAATGTGTGAGTTAGTGGGATGAAGGGGATGGTAAGAAAAAATAATGTGACGCTAATATGATAAGGGGAAGAAGTGGCCGCGATGGATGCTCATGATCTAACTAGCCTTCTTCCCTCACGGTGTATCTCAACTCATATGTCCACCTCTGTACTTACACTTATCACCAAATCTTGCTGCAGAGAAGGATTTGATGAACGGAGTTGAGTTTTCTTTGAGACAAACAAACAAGACTTTGGAGATAATAGTACGTGTGATGGATACCATATCCTGACATTATTGTCGTATTCACATCCCTCACTTCACGTAGATATTGACTTTGCGACTTGCGAGGGAGCAGACTCTTTGTGATCCGACATGCTAACCTCGAACATTTTTTTAGCATAAGAAATGAAGCCTTGTAGCCCAGCGGTATTTGGTGTTGTGAGGTGGTGTCCCCTTTCAAGAGATTGTGTGTTCAAGTCTTGGTATGGACAATAGAGTAGATTTATGAGTAGGTCTAGAGGGTGTGTGTGTTACCGTTAGAAAAAATCAACTAAAATTTTTACTATAAAGAAACTTTCCATGCTAATCAATGAAAAGAATAACCATTTGTAACAAAAAGGTATTAAAAATGACTGTTCAGGTAGTCTATTTTCTTGAAAAAATAAATAAATTAGAAATGAGTGATTAAGGATAAAAAAAAATGATACTTGATCGAATTGCCGGACCCAAAAGGTAGTATAAGGTAGTCTGGATAATCCCTCAACTTCTCACACGTAGTGTTGATTTTTGTCTAACTTCTTCCGTTTTACATTAGTGTTATTTACTCATGACTAATTTTCAATGATGAACGGACAACTCCTCTTATTTCTTATGTGCGTATTTGATATTTCAGAATTGGCTAAGTGTCGGTCTTTGTAAAACACAAGATGAGTTCGCTGGACCTTAATGATAATTTAGTTGATTGTGAACCTTAATGATAATTTAGTTGATTGATCATTCGTTGCTAAATTGGTTTACCAAATTGATTTCGACCGTTACCTCACTTAACCCGTCCATTTTGCCTTGATTCTAATTAGAGGCTGAAGAAGCAAGTTATCACTTATATCACAACTACGGCGGTATTCTCCGAAATGGATAGCAAAATCCTCGGACCTAATAAAAAAAATAAGTAAATGTAAGTTTAAAAAATTCTTTTTGCCGGGAAAATTTTCGAATATAATAAAAAATAAAATAAAAGCGATAGAGTAAGTGACGTGTTAATGGAGAAATATTTCAAAAAAGAAAAGAAAAAGAATTTTCCTCTTTATTTCATGTCCATATAATCTGATAGCTTCACTGAAATGGATAACAAAATCCTCGGACCTAAACTCTAAACGAATCTCACCTGATCGATCGGAAAATCAACAATGACATCTACGGCGGTGTTCTCCGCCGCACCAGCAATCAATTCACCTCTCTCCACCATCAACAACCGTCTAGCTTCTCCGATGTCATTTGCTTATGCTTATAATTGCTCTCCAACAATTAGAAACGCAAACAACAAAAAATCGAATCCGACGCACCAACGGCTTAAATCATCGGCATCGGATTCCATGTCAACCATCGACACTCCGACTCCAGCATCGGATTCGAAAGAAGAAGAAGAAGAAGAAGAAAATCCGGCGAAGATCGGAGCAAGGGTTAGGGTAACAGTGCCATTGACGGTTTATCATATACCTAGAGTACCGGAAGTTGAATTGAAGGGGAAGGAAGGTAAAATCAAAGAAAACGTCGCCGTTTGGAAAGGAAAGCAGATCTCGGCTAATTTTCCTTACAAAATCGAGTTTCTGGAGAAACTTGAAGGCCGTGGCGATGCTCCGGTGAAGTTCTTCGCGCATCTCAGGGAAGATGAGTTTGAATATATTCACTAGTTACTACTGATTTCTAGTATATAATTTTAAAACTTCACACATTTTTTTACCTTTAACGTTTTGTCTATATATAGTTATTTTCAACGACATGAGCAATAGCAGCGTCATCTTGTGTCTATGTCTGCGCACAAAATGGCTTGTAACACAATGTCATCTTGTGTTGTGGAGTAGTGTTCCCTCCCAATAGGTTGTGGGTTCATGCCCTATAGTAAACAATGACGTATATTTAGGAGTTGGTTTAATGGTTGTATGTGTTTGCCGTTTAAAAAATGTACGTCTACGCACACATATAATGTTGACACAAGTGTTAATTAAATTGATATAAGTCGTGATACGCAAAAAATTTCGAAGTCGATCCTGAAAATAATGATTAATTATCTAGCTCGAACTTGAGAAACAAGGGCTCCAGTCTAGCTCTAGTTTCGAGCTTTAAGTTATAAGGTTCTTCAACTTAGCTTGGTTATGCCTATAGTATGCTATTGTAGCCGAACGTTATTTGGTGGTTGTGGAGTAATGTGCCCTCCTAAAAGGTTGTGGGTTCAAGTCCGGCTGTGAAGAATGAAGTACATTTAGAAGTAAGTTTAACGGGTGTGTTAGTTTACCGTTTAAAAAAAAGCAAATGGAAAAGTAGCTACTTGATTTTTAAGACTTTAAATTACTTTGTGTAGATCAAATTAGTAAATCACTACGGGTGACAGTTTTGTCGTTTTTAAGATGATAGAGTGACATGTTAGTATTACATAACTCGAACACGACACATTTAATCATTCTTATAAAAAAATCAACTCTAATTGGACATGCCAAAGATGAACATGACATGTATATAAGAAAATAATTATACACAATCTCGCAGAAGAGGCAAGGAAAGGACTAGTGTGACAGCCCTATTTTCACCCCAAATAAATTTTTTTTTTGAAAAAAAAATCTCGTTGGACTTAAAGAAAACATTTTGGTACATATCCTATGTATAGCTAAGTCATCTAAGAGTACTTAGTATACAAGTCATAAGGACTAAACGTAGGTAAATAACATCTTGTAAGTAAGAAATGTTGTATCTGTTAATATGTTAGAAAAATATATAAATAAGCACACAATCTCTTTGAACGGTTCATAAATTTATTCCAATTTTTTTATGACATGACTCGAATTCATGACCTTAGGTCATGAGTGACACTAAACCTAAACTACCCCAATACTAGTAGGCTAGAAGCCTTGGGTACAATTAGATTTACGTGCTGCACAAAGCTCTTTACAAATGTACAACATAAACCATAATTTTTTCATGACAACGCGATACTAGTATCAATAACAATTCAAGCTTAAGTGCGGACTGTATGTGTATTGACAAGGTAAAGCTAAGGAAATGATAAAGCAAAGCTAGAGAAATGGTAGGCAAAAGCTAGAAGCATGAGGTGGTTAAACAAGTACATATGTGTATTGACAAGGTAAAGCTAGAAAAATGACAAGCCTATGCTAGAAACATGAGGTGGTTAAATAAGTACATATATGTCATGTTCTTAGAAAATTACATGTAAAACAAAATATCATAAAATTGTTATTTTACGCATTACATTACGCATTTCTTAAAAACATGAGGTGGTTAAACAAGTACATATTAAGTTATGGTGAAATATAAAGTTTAGGTTTTAAAGTTTCTTTATATTCACTTGTAGTAAAGACAAAAAGGCACGAGATTGGGTGTTACAGCAAGGGAGCATATTGATCCGCAAGTGAGACCCTTTAGATGGATACCCAACCCGCTATCTCAAACCTCTCCCTCTCTTTGTTTTTTTAATAGAGATGTTTGAAAAGGATGAATGTGGGATCAAGAGTTAAAAGAGAAATAGAAGAAGATAATATGACGTTGACATGATAAAAGAAATGAGTGTGTTGTGAAAGACGACTACGGTAACCTAATAATCCAACCTTCTTAATAAATGACTAAAGATTTAAAGAGTTGCAAGTATTTGTGCACATTCTAGACGACAATTTGAACTATGTATATTTTACATGTTTTTTTATAATTATCCTAATTTATTCTCATTTTTACAACCCCCAAAGTATCGATACAATATAGTTGAACCACCACATTAGAAACATGAACTCTCACCCTCGTTTAACAAAATACCGAAGCCCATTTCCTCCCATCCCATAAATTACTCGCTCTTTCCTCGTTCACCACTCACTCTTTGTCACGGTTGATCAAGACAGGCGACAGCTGCTCCACCACTGGCACCACCACCGATCAATCCGATCATCCTCCATGAGCCCATTACCTCCCCCCAAACCCCACAGCCCACTGCAATCCCTAATACCATTGTGGAAGAAACGTAAAGTCTTGTTAAAAGAATTATCATTGAACGAGATCCCCCAAAATGTGGCATGACAAAGGCGCCGCCGACGGCTAAAACTCATGCAAGAAAAGAAGATTGAAGCTCTTGCAACAATGGAATTATCCGAAGACCTCAGCGAGCCCCAATGGTAACACCACGGCCTTGCCATTACCAAAACTTGATGAATATTGCAGTAACAAGTTGACTGTTCTTAAAGACCCTGATCAGCAGCACAGAATCATTAAAAATATTTATGAGTGAATCGAGCAATAATCTAGTGGTATCAAGTGGACTCCATTAATTAATGTAGCGATCACACATATTGTAGAATATGAGTATAGAATACGATGGTGACATTATTTTTGTTCTTATACATATACAGAATTAAAGGTAGTAATTTCAACCCATTGCTTATTTGCTTATGACTTGATTGTTTTGGATTATGTCTTATCTCTAAGGGATCATTTAGATAAAGAATAACAAATAGCAAAAGGTTTGCAACTTGCCAAGTGACTTCTGATGCACTCAACCTCCTACATTAGTTTATTCGAAATAGCGGATTATTATTGTCTTAGTTGAACACCCAGAAGAAACAAAAAACCAAGAGAAAATGCAATAAGAGAATCAAATGCAAAATATTGTGGTACCAGAAATAGGCAATGAAATGGAGATGAGAAAGCAATCCAAGAAACAGTCTTTCACTGAATCAGGCTTTAACTCTGATAAAATCAGAAAGTCAGAAACACAAATAAAACCTACATCAACTAGAACCGATGAAAAAGATGATCCATAATGACTGCAAAAGAACCAAAGTTATCAAAGGCTCAAAGCGCACCGAGGCGCAAAGTGTCTTGGAGCCTTGAGGCGCGAAGCGCAGGAAAAGCGCGGGCTTCATGAAGGCGAGGCGCATGATATGCAAATAAATTTTAATATAGATATATAGTAATATAATCAAACTCCAAAAAACTTAACATAACTTGAAATATGAAATAATATACTATTTCATATTATATCATGATATCATAAAATTCTTGCTCAAAATTAAACTTCAAAAGAGTTCTTTTTCTAAGTTAAATACCAACTAATGTCATAAAAGTCATCAACATACCTAATCAAATACTGGTTGTTGTCCAGATTACCCCCTTAATGAAAAAAAAAACAGATTACAAGGGTATAATAACTTAGATTACCACAATCAAGAAAACAATCAACTACACAAATAATAAAGAAAACAAAATAAGTAGAGCTAGGTATATAACTTAACTCCGGAGCAGAAACAAGGTCGGTCAAACGGTCAAAGTAAACCATGGCTAAAACAGAAAAGTAGAAACAAGTGCATGTTTTTCCTGAACACAAGGCTTGATTCAAGTAAATATTATTTCTTGCCAAAAATTGTTCACAAAACTGCAAAAAGAAGTAGAATTTGCACAGGTCAATGTATAAAAAAAATTCAAAATTGGGCAACATTCATGAAGCGCGCCTCGGAAGCGCCTCAGAGCCTCGGCGCCTTGGTGCGCCTCAGTGCGCCTTGGTGATGTGCCTCGCTTCGACCTCAAAAAAGCCCAGCCCTTTGAGCTTCTGGGCTTCAGCGCCTTAGGCGCGCCTCAGGCACGCTTTTCACAACTATGAAAAGAACGGTTGACGTCTTGACAATACTGGAGTGCACTAGATATTAACTCTAAATACCCAAGTTGGGAAGCCAAATGAGATTTAGCATACCAATGGGATACTCTGTTCTTGCAAAAGGGAAGGACGTTAACCAAATAAAATAAATGTAGAAACAGATAAACCTGGACTGTGCAGATGAAATGGACATACTAGAAGGTAACCTTTAAGCAGGAAGATCAACCAAAACATGTTTCATGTCCAGTTACCAATAAAAAAGATCTTTAGAAAACCCGTGGCTTCTCAAAGTGAAAGCCCTCATAATCCCTTGGGTGTATGCCTTTTGCTTTTAAAAAAGAAACATGATCATCTAGTGTAGCCAGGTTTCTTTATATAACTTTTTTAGACCAATAACAACTGCCACCTGTCACTAGAAGCATCTCTATTTCCCTAAACGACGATATCATTGGCAAGGAGGTTTTAAAAATTCCCTTAAGCCTATATAAAACCAGAACATGAATATAAATGTGCTTGGATTTTCCTATATCTCTAATTTAATATCAGAACTTGAAAGTGGCACCAACTGATGCAAGGCTAGTGGTGCAGTGTAGAGAATTACAAAAGGAATTCCAGAGTTGACCTATATCTCTATACTCGAAGGCATAATATTTGTTAAGACAAACTTTCCGCCTAAACTAGTTATATCACTAACCAAATATGAAGCCTGCAAGACCAACCCCTACATGTATAAGATAGCAGCTACTGGAATTGAGTGGGCAAAAGAGTCTTACTAAGCTGGTAGCATAATTCATATGTTGTCGTATAGCAATAGATCAGATAAAAAGTGATCAAATTAAGGTAATATCACCAGGTTGAAACTCAAATAACAAGTGGCATATGTAACTAAGAAATCTTCAAGCTCATTTTACAGAATCATTGATAACATACATACATTGATACACACATTCTGAGAGTGTACCAAGAAATCAAAGTAACATGTTTATCAATTGGATAAAAGGTTGATAAAGGAAGATGGAAGTTGACCAAAGACCTTCCAATGACCTAGTGCAGGTTTAGAAGGCAAGATTTCTGTAACAACCATCATCTTGTATTGGTAAGCTAATCATGTATTATTGGAAAGGACAATAGGAAAAAATTGCAAGTATATACATCCATAATACCAGAAGCAGGACATTTTACAACTGTAAGATAGCCAGGGACGCTAATGAAATATGATGCTGTATCAATAATATGAAATTAGAGATTGAATAGGGTTTTCAATCTAAAATAATGAATCAGTCAAGATATTCAAACTCATCTTCTTTAAGATGCGCGAAGAACTTCACAGGAGCATCACCGCGTCCTTCAAGCTTTTCAAGGAACTCAATCTTGTAAGGCAAATTCGCCGAAATGTGCTTCCCTTTCCAAACGGCGACGTATTCTTTGAGTTTCCCTTCCATCCCATTCAAGTCCACTTCCGGTACTTTAGGTATATGATAAACTTTCAACGGTACTGTAACCCTAACCCTAGCTCCAACCTTGGCCTGGATTTCTTCTTCTTCCGAAGAGGATGTCAGCGTTGGATTGTCCACGATAGCCGTGGAATCAGACGCCGCTGCTTTGATCCGTGGAAGCAGATTGGATCTTCTGTTGTTGGGGTTATTAACTGTAAGAGAGCAATCACAAGAACAAGCACATAACAAGGGAGAGATTAGACGAGTCTTGACGGCGGAAGGGGGTGAATTGATCGGCGTGGCGGCGGCGTATATCGCCGGAGAAGTCATCATTAATGATCCGAGTGGGGTGGATGTTGTACCTGTCAAACGACTACAGGTTTAGGGCAACAAAGATTTTATTTTGCTATCCGTTTAAAGTGAGAGGCTCAAATTATATGGGCATGAAAGAAGAGGAAGATTCGGGTTAATTTTGAGAATTGACACGTCACTTGATTATTATCACTCATTTTCCTCGACTTATCCATAATATCATACGCCTCCTATAGTCCTATAGGCTTAAGACAAAATACCATTAATGGATGCTGTGTTTTTTCTATATCCAATAAATAATTTGAAATGGATAAGGTAAATAAGTGTCAAACTAGATTTTTTCAACACAAGATCTATAGTCAAATAATTAGATTAAATGATTATATGTTATACGAGTTAACTTAAAAATAATAAATATTAAATATTAGTTAAAAAAATATATTATATAATTATAAAATATGAATGAAATGAGAATTAGAAAAAGACGACATACATGGTCAACTCTCGTACTAAGATGGAAACATTGACGCGAGTGGGAGGTCAGACGCGACGGCAGAAACGTGGTATTATTTGTACATGTCATCAGTCATTGTTACAATATGGGCAGTAAGTTTAAATGTTTATAAAATATTTTAGTCTGACAAAACTAAGAATTTGGTTAAATATGATATTTTAATATATTATAAAAGGCAAATATGATATATGTAAATTAAGATGGCTAAAATACGATAGGTAGGGTTTAAAAATAACATATAAAAATTAAGAATTTGGTTTAATAATTTTGATTTAAAGTAAAGGCAAAATTGGTTCCAATTTGACCAAGAAATGATTAAAATACGAAGGACTATGAAGCAGAAATAGTGAGTTGATATTGCATGTTATCTAACTAAAATAAGAAAAATGAATGAAGAAAGTAATGGAGGACTATATAAAATTTATACTTTGACGAAGTTATGTAATTAAATTATAGCAATTGAATTAGAAATGTAGTAAGAATGATGAGATACAAGCAAAACCAGTTTTAAAAGAATTGCTTAATTAAAAGTAGCGCAAAAGTGAAATTCTTTTGTAATGTACTACCATCCAGTGATGAAACTGAGGAGATACCTATATATCTATAATAGCTAATAATCAAGTTATTTAAATAGTAACAAGTTATTGTGATAATTTGATAGATGTAATTGAAAGATTGATGTGACAATTAGACTATATGAGAGTGTTATTTAAATAGTAAGAGATAAGTTGAATTGTAAAGAGGAATCTTCAAAGTGTTACTTTTTACATATGAATATTAGTATACAACCTAGAGATATAGTGTATTAAGTGTAATTATTTATAGTGAGTGTAAGTTAACAGAGCGAATACTCGAGGTAGTAATATTGGTAGACAAGGAAGAGTTATCCTACTAAGCAGATGTATCTTACTTCATAAGATCTTATTTGAGTAGAGATCCTAAGAGATGATTAGAAATAGATAATTTCAGGAACGAAATTTAAATAACTGGGGAAGTGTTATAACACCCTAAATTTAGAATAGAGTATCTAAATAGTTAAAGGGACACTTTTGTAGTGTTGTCTTTTATTTTTTTAATTTTTATTTAAAGAGGGTTCTAGTGTTATGAATAATATGTGAGTTTATTTAAATAATTGAAGAGTTTAAGAGTGTCAAATACAAGGATATTTATCGGTATATTTGAGTTTTGTGGCTAAAATGATATAAAAGAAAATTAGAGGGGTTGAAATGGACATAAGCTCAATCTTATGAGTATATGTTATAACTAGGGCTGTCAATGGATTGAATCGGATCGGATCGGTTAAAGATCTGATCTGACCCGCTGATCCAATTAATTGGATTTGGATCTGATCCAATAATATTGAGATCCATTTAGTTGGATTTGGATCGGATCAATAATTAATGGATCATGACCCGGAGCGATCCATTTAATATTATTAATTTAATTTTATTTATATAATAAATATATCAAATAACTCTTCCACCCCCACCCCACACCACCCAACCCCACCCCCACCCCACCCCCGCCCCCACCCTACCCACCCTACCCCCACCCTACCCTACCCTACCCCACCCTACCCCCACCCCACCCCACCCTACCCTACCCCCACTCCACCCTACCTATCCTACCCTACCCCCACTCCACCCTACCCCACTCTACCTATCCTACCCTACCCCACCCTACCCACCCACCCTACCCTACCCCCACCCCACCTCACCCTACCCCCACCCTACCTATCCTACCCTACCCCACCCCACCCACCCCACCCTACCCCACCCCACCCCACCCCGGCGGTCGGCGGCGGTGGTGGTCGGCGGCGGTGGCGGCGGCGGCTGTGGTCGGTGGCGGCGGCGGTGGTGGTCGGCGGCGGCGGCGGCGGCGGTGGCGGTGGTCGGCGGCGGTGGCGGTGTTGGTCGGCGGCGGCGGCAGCGGCGGCGGTGGTGGTGGCGGTGGTGGACGGCGGCGGCGGTGGTGGCGGTGGTGGTCGGTGGCGGTGGTGGCGGTGGTCGGCGGCGGCGGTGTTCGCGGCGGCGGTTGTCGGCGGCGTTGGTGGCGGCGGCGGCGGTGGCGGTGGTCGGCGGCGGTGGTGGCGGCGGTGGTTGTCGGCGGCGGTGGTCGGCGGTGGTGGCGGTGATCGGCGACGGTGGTGGTCGGCGGCGATGGTGGCGGTGGTCGGCGGCGGTGGTGGTCGGCGGTGGTGGTGACGGTGGTGGCGGATTTTTTGATATTAAATGGATCGATCCAGACAGATCTTGGATCGATCCATGTAGTGATCTATTTAAATGGATCGGCCCATTGGATCTCTTATTGGATCAATGGATCGAATTTTTTGACCCGTTGGATCATTTAAATGGAGCAGATCGGATCGGATCTAGATCATGATCCGATCCATTGACGGCCCTAGTTATAACCATTTGATCAATTGGTCAAATCTGGAAGAAGAAGAAGAAGAAGACTGCAAGAATCGAGAGACAAGGAGGAGAAGAAGAAAATTTTGGTTCAAAGAGATTTGAAGCAAATTTGAAGAGTATTTGTGAATTCAAGAAATAAGGTATGCAAATTTCATCTTTTGTGTGTGTAATTTGGGGTATGTAGTGATTTATAACCTTAATCAAGAGGGTATGCCATTGATTTTAGCATCATTCTGTTGATTGATAACTATCTTTTAGTGAACCTTATTGATAAATTGTGTTTTAAGAAGCAAATAGGTCACAATTTTGAGTTCTTCATGTAAATTGATCAATAGGTGATCAATTAGTATTGTTTTTATTGTATTTAAACATTGTTTGAGGTTCAGAGTTGATACAAATGCTGGAAATACTTAGAAAATCATTTTGGGATGATTTTTGGTCGAAAACCCATTGTTCTGTTAAATTGGGAAGGGCACGGGCGTGTCTGAAAAAGGTACGGGTGTGCCTATCGTGTAGTGCCAAACACTAGTTCATAAGGTACACCCCGTGTTTTTGGACTGAGGTACGGGTGTTACTAAGAGAGGCATGGGCGTGCATGAGGAAAAGACAAAACCATGCCTGAGGAAGGCACAACCGGGAAGAAAGGCACAACCATGCCTAGGTTGCGCCTAGGGTGTGCCTAGCCTACAAATGCTCAAAATTTAATATTTAATATATATTATTTGAATATTACTTGTGGGTTTAATTTGTTGACGTATACGGTGACCTTATAACTGACTATTCGGTTGCTGGTTGAACTATACTCGATACTGAAGTGAGTTACACGAATTTCTCTGGGAAACATAAGTGTAGGTAAATAACTAAGTGTGTGTGTGTGTGTGTGTGGTGGTATGAATATTACGTGATAAGATGGGGAGACAACTTCCATCATGTATTTACTATGTGAGCCGAGGAGGTAACACTCATATTGTGTTTATCTGTGTGAGCCGCGAAGGTAACTCCCATATTGTGTTTACTTGTGTGAACTGGAGAGACTACTCCCAAGCCTTTGTGAATAATAAAATATGAGCAGAAGCAGTTAGTAGTCAGTAGTCAACATTTGGCAGAAAGGAGAGATTATAGTGGTAAGACTGTAGTCTACTGCAACAGGAGAAAGGAAAGCAGTTTCATGATAAGATCCTCTTTACGCTCTCTCTTTATATGTGTTGTGTTTAGCCAGGGATTTTATCACATTGGGGTGTGCTGTTTTTGTGTGCTTATTCTAGCAGGTTTATTTATAATTATGTTTTGTGTGGATATTTTTGTGCTCACTAAGCATTTATGTTTAATCATGTAGTGTTTATCCCTTTCAAGTGCTACAAGTACTAGTTGGAAGGATTAGAACCCAGCTTCCGCTCAAAACTGAGAGTTCCTAGCTTCCGTAGCAGATATTTTTGTAACTAAAGATAAATGACTATAAACAAAAACTAAGAAAATCCTGCATTTCACTAAAGAATTATGAAAGAATGATAAAAGAATAAAGCAACATATGAACCCATTAAACTCGATACCTTCTACTGGTATGTAAAAAATACATAAAAAAATATATTTATATGACATTTAGAGTAGTAGACAATTTACAAGATGTTTTGAGCTCGAGTAAACACAAACACACCACCACCTCCCACAGCTCGACCCACAAGCATATTCATGTCTAGGTACGAAAGGTAGTACAGTCCTCCCACTTGTCGCCTGTCATTTATAACAGATTATAAAAACTTTCTGTTCTATATAACTAAAAACACGAGTTATAACGACCCCATAATCACATATTCCTCAGGATACAAACCATATTTTGAAATGATTTTTAGATATCAAGGACACACAAAATACATGTCTAAAAGCATTATTCGGATGCTTACAAAGTTTAAAGTTTATACTATTCTTGTTGACATACCTTCCCGGGCTTGTGTTACTCACTGGTACTTGAGCTTTAAAAGTACGAATAGCTTGCAAGATCTAAAACCAAACCATAAATAAAAAGTAAAATTCAATGAAATAAACATGTTATGTTGGTCTACTTTTATGTCATCTTATTCCCCTCCTCACAAGTACTGTAATTTTGACTTGGATCTTTTCAAGATTTATATCAATGCTCGATACATATCTTTTGTCGAACAAAAAAAAAAAAAAAACTATAAATGAAACAAATGTTAAAAAAGCTTATATAAGGTGTTTTTGAATGTTGATGAGAAATTGACCTGTAGGCTGAAAAAAGAGCGAGGCAGCAATGCGGGAGCAATTAGAGCTTGCAACTCATCGCTGATGTTTATATTTTGAAGAGCTATCTGCCATTAAAAAAAGGCCATTGGATTTATAAATCATGCAAGCCAGTGCATAAAATATAGCTAATTCCATGGTGGTATATAAAAAAAAAAACAACCTCTTCAAACTGAAGGTAGATGTTACGCCTTGACACAACAGAAAACTTTGCAGAAACAAGGAGAGTTGCGCCTTCATTCTCCTGAGAAAAAGGAAATGTTATGCTAGAATGTCGATTTAATGATAGAAGAAACCACTTTAGCTAAGTTATATTATTCTAAATTTTAAATAAATCTAAGAGTGTTGTTTTTATGATATTTAAAATAGGATACACACTCTTGGTATTGCGAAAATAAGGTGACATGTTACATTTGATATGGTCCATCTCAATTCTAAATCAGATTCTGGATAAAAAAGAATTAATCATACATAAAAAAACAAGGAAAAACATACCTCCAGCAAGCTAGGAATACTCCAACGAACAACATTGCGGATGTAGCCTCCATCATCTTCACCCTTACATTCAAACTTCTGAAATATTTGGCCAACCTATTTATCATATCACAAAGTGACACGTGTCAACTTCTCCTATAAAAAAAAACACAACACTCTGCAATATCCCATGAAAAACTGCAAGTTAAAGTAGATTACTTTTATATATTCTGGTTAATAAGATTCCTCCTTTTTTTCCCAATTTTTTAACAGTAGCCATAAACTATGTATCAAGCCAAACGCTTCTGTTGTGAAAGCAAAATATTGCAATCTTGCATTCAAACATACACTATAAAATCCATTTACAATCAAAATCTCAAAAAATTCCAAGTATGCATATCAACAATGGTTAAATGCAGTAAAATAAAAAGACATGTTACGTACCAATTTCAAAAATCACAAATGGATCAAAGAAATGATTAGACAAAAGTGAAAGCAAATACGGAAAAAGTGGGGTTATTTAATGATTAGAGATAAGTAGAGAACAATTACATTGATCAGGAATGAATATCCTAAGCGAAAGATAACTTCTTTAATACGGATTACTAAAGTCCCCTAACTAACTTGCTTATCTTCTGAACCAAATACACGAATTGAACACTTAAGATAATCCCCTGCTAATCTTATGTCATCGGTTTAATACCAAACATGTCTCATGTAATCATATTTTGAGTTCTAACAATACCCACTCCTTCAAACGATTCTTGTCCTCAAGAATCAAACCTGAAGTAGAGATAAAAAGAACCATACCCGTCACATGGTGGTAGCACTCCAGTTTGCAGTGGTTGACCCCTGTAGAACTTCGATTGTGACACATTATCCCATTGGTATAGAAGCTTATAAGCCACTTGCTCTATCTGTTTAGGCACTTGAAATAGCCCATAATACTTGAAAGATAACTTCTGTTGCTTGTGTAATATAAAGATAATTCGGCGATATAATCGTAACTTGACAAACACCCAGTTTCCCACATTCAACATTCATCAGATCACCTTTTATCAGCCATACTCTTTATCTCAACCAGAGATCTTTGCAAATGAAACTTAAGGAAAAGACCTGTCTAGAGTTTCTACAGTTGTATCATCAGCCATGGCTGTCATATAAGTCATATGAGCTGGTTGTTTGTGTCCACACAAGAGTTCAATTGGAGTCGTTTAAATAGTCGTATGGAAACTGGTGTTTTACTAGAGTATAGCTGAAGGCAGCCAAGTCAACCACTCCTAGAGCTGCTTCCCATTAATACGTCTTAACTGACATTTAAGCCCTTCTGTTCACAATCTCACACCATAGGTTTGTGAATAGTAGGAAGTGAACATTTGCATCTTTATCTAACTTTTAAAAAATTCTTGCCTAAATGTACTAAGATACACTCTGTCCCGTCACTTGTAACAACTCTGGCAAACCATGCAATATAGACATGATCAAGGAAAACTTGTGCTACCTGAAAAACTTTGAATGGATGTGAAAATGGAATAAAATGGCTATATTCACCAAGCCATTCCACCACCACCAAAATGACAGACTTCTCTTGTGAGAGTGGAAATCTCTCAGTGAAGTCCATGCCAATATCAGTCCATGCTTGTAGAAGAACAGATAGTGGTAGCAGTAAGCATCCAAATCCGGCTTTTCCTTTGACAAACACGTGCTGACAAATTCCTTGACTCTTTTCCGCAATCCTTTGCAATACAACAGAGAGCTTAGTCCTTTTAGCCTTTTGACAGTAGCATGCAACCATAAATCCTTCCGGGGTTCAATGAAGATATCAAGGTAAGCAATTTGTCCTGCAGGACATCATTACCTACCACCAACTTACCCTTTCTTTTTAACAGACCATGTTTCCACTCATACTTATTACAACAATGAGCATCTTGTTGCAAAGCAGTAATGGCTTGTTGCAAGGAAACATCCTTAAGATAGCTGACTTGAATTTCCACCTAGAGCCTATTCAAAATATCTTCAATTATTTTCATTAACTCGGGACTGTGAGGCACCCTAGAAAGGCATCTGCTGCTTTGTTTTCAATTCCTTTCCTGTAAACTATCTCATAGTCAAAGCCAATTCTGGAACAGGTGCCATGGCTATATGCCTATATTAAGTTTATCAAAAGCTATTTGTGCCTTTTCATACCATGAGAAGGAATTTCTTAAATTTTCACAAATGTTCTATAGTAATAACCATAATCCCAATAACACCTCAACTGCTTAATAGAGTTAGGAGTTGGCCACTAATGATAGTGATTTTAGTAGGGTTAATGGAGACACCATTTCCTCAAAATAATATGCCCCAAGTATTCACTTGTCTTCTACCAAATACACATGTGCTTCTATATGCATCCTATGTGTGTTTCCTATAACATCAAATTCCATCGACCCCTACACCAAACTTCCTGTAGCATTTTTGTGTGTAGTAAGGTTATTCTATGGCCTTACATTCACAGGTAAGGAATTGTTTTTAGTGGAATTCTATGATCATGTCTCCTTTTTAGTGGCAATTGTGTACGTACAACAAATACATCTTACAAACACACCCAAAATTCTTGTGGTAGTAGTGTTTCATCCGTATGCTCCTTATCGTCATCCATCTTTAGGTAGTTGGTAACAAACACAATACCATAAAAAGAGTTGAGCTTTGGAAGTACTTGTGCCTTTAGGCAGTTGTTTCCCTTACATCATGTGATAGTAGCATCATGTGAAAACTTCTACATGTAAGATAGCCTTCAATTTACAACATACCTTTAGGCTATGCTAAATCCAAAAAAATTTGTGAGTAACCACTATCTATCAATATGTGTAGAATGTGAATATTAAGATTACTTTTGACCTTGATTTGTAGTGTACCTAGGATTTTATGATGGGTTTTTGCATCCTTCTTAGCTGCGTTACTGTTAGCCTCTTGCAGTTTGGCTAAAAAACAAGCATCACCTAAACTTTGACCCTAAAAAATCCTTAGTGTCATTTTTCATGCTGTAAACCCCCACAAAGAGATTAATGGCCTGTGCTCCTGTTGTAAGAGATCAAATTCATCTTCATACTTTTGGACAGTACCATCTTGTTTAAGATTTGTGAGATCATATAAAGGATTTCGTATGTAGATTCAAAACACCTCAAAATAGCTTCCATGTAGAATTCCCAATCAATATGATCATGTGATCATGCATCTTGATTAACTGTCAATGTCATCCCAGTCAAGTAGACCTTTTGCCCATTATCTATATCCTCAATTTTGAAGAAATGTTGGCATCTATACAACCATCCTTGAATGCCGTCGCCATGAAACTTGGGGAATTCCACCTTCCTCAATCGACTGAAACTTGAAGAATTAGGCTTGGTTTCTGAACTTGAGGTCTCTCCTGACACCTTCTGCAACTCAATAGCCAGAAAGTTCTGTTGAATATACTCTATTAATGGAGTTCTTGATTGCTCGATTAATTTGCTAACCTCTAACATTGAACTTTTCACTCTTCACACATGAACGTCTTTGAATTTTTGTCCATCGTCATAGCTCTCATATGACATTGAATAGGGAAAATTGGCCAGTACCTATTTTCAGAATCACAAATGGATCAAAGGAATGATCCTAATTCCTGAGAGCACTTAAGTAAGACTGAGTGATTGAAAGCAGTTAGAGAAAAATTAGACAAAAGTAGGGAAGAATTACAAAGCTCGAGAATGAATATCCCAAGTAAAACATAAGCTTCACATCCAATTACACAAACAGAACACTGAAAGTCTGTTTAAGTTTAATGTGCTAACCTCATGTCATCAGTTTAATACCCTGTGTACCTCTAACAAGATCATAAATTGGACTCTACAAGTATACCCATTTTCTGTTTTGAGAGAGACCATGTTGCCAAAAAACTAAAATGTATAAAAACAACAAAAACCTGAAAAAAGGGAAGCCGGGCGGAAGAGTCAAGAAGAACGAGAACGTCAGAGGCAGAGGTATACTGCAATCGCCATGTTCCATCCAACTTCACCAAATCAATTGCTTCATTACCCACTTCATAACTTTCTAAATCCACCTACAAAACCAAATTCTTTTCCACCATTATACTACATAACTATGAAATCAATCAAAATCCGCAATTGATGCAATGAAATCAAAGCAAAAGTAAACTACCAAAGACTCCTCAATCACCGAGCGTTGGTTAGGGGTAGTGACGAGTCCACGTTGAGTGTCTTGAATCGCTTTCAACAAGTCGTATTTCTTGTTTTCTACTTCGGTTTCGTTTCTCTGAATGAACTCGAAGAATTATAAATAAAATGATGGAATGGAAAGAGTGGAAATAGAGAAGAAGAGAGTTGAGTACCTGTTGAGTAAGGTTTGTGCTAGAACAACGAAGAAGGTTTCTGGAAGGAAAGAGGGGAAGAAAGATGGTTGGTGAGGAAGATCGAAGACGTGAAGTTTGAGGTGGTCGGAAGATTGTGGTTGTAGTAGGCAACGGCAAGCCCATGACTCCGGCAACCCCTGTTGGGCGGGGGATTGGATTTGGATATTTGTGGGAATTGAGAATCGACGGTTGACAACTTGACATATCGCCCAAAACAGCAGGGGTGTTCACGGGTTGTAGACTTTTTTGTAAACCGTTACTGCCAGGCTGATAGTTTTAAACTGAACCGTAATCAGCGGGTATTCGTAGGAAGGCGGGTATCTATAGTTCGGGTTACGGTTACTCTAACATTGACTTGTTTTTCATTTTTGTTGTTTTCAATAAGTTTATATTCATAATAAAACAATAAATAATGGCAGAAATCTAACAGATCTTTGATTAGAGCTTCATAGAAACAAAACCAATATGATTAAAGTTGGCACTGTTGATCGATGTTAGTGTCTTCATGTCGAACTCTCGATTGTAGTATGCTTGCAAACTCTCGATGTCGAAGCTCAAGAAAAAAGAATCGGGGGGGGGGGGGGGGGGGGGGGGGGTGATGATGAGGGCTACTACTAGGGGTATGTTAAGTAGTTTTGAGGAATTTAATTTTGAGGAATTTAAGTTTCTTAAAGACTTTTGTTATTTCACATTACATATATATAAAAGTTAAAAGCATGTGGGGCGGGGCGGGTACAAGCAAATGTCTTATTTTAAAACCCTAACCCGTCCCGTGCTCAACGGGTACCCTAGTTTTCAGGTTTTTCGGGTATCGATTTTTTCGGTTTCGAGTCATGCGGGACAGGTCGGTTAGTCGATTTTTCTGTTTTTTCTAACACCCCTACAAATAGTTGTACAAACCTCTGGTGTCATTTAGCATAAATCCATTATCGGAAGTTTTATTACTAAATCCTATGTGTTTATAACTTTATATCATAGCATGTTACAATTATGCTTAGACTATCCGTAGCAATAAGCATCATAATTATGGTTAGTCGTCATGTCAGTAATACTAACTCATCACTAACATCTCGTATTGATAACACGCGTCACTTTTATCACTAACCACTACATCGCCACTAGTTTCTTTACCACCACCATCATGTTGTAAGGGAAAAACGCTTAATATACTGGTTCTATGTGCGCAAGACACAAATTATAACAACATCGCTAATAATAAATAAACCATAGAGTCACACATTTACAGTCAATGGACACTAAAAACATATTTGAATATGATTTAAATATGTTTCCAACACATTGTGTGTGTGTGTGTGTGTGTGTATATATATATATATTATACACACACAAAGATTATTATTATTTAGCGTAAATAATAATATTACGTTTATATATGTAGGGTGAGGTTATATATAGAACCTCCCTTAAACATAAAACCTAAAGAACCATCCTGGTAATGACACGTGACACTTTGATTAAGGGCAAAATTGGAAAAAAACAAAAAAAAATCAACTTTATAAATAAAAAAACCCTACTCAACTTTAAATGATCATAACTTATTCGTTTTAAAGAATTTTTGCAAAAAAAGTATATCGTTAGATTCAGTTTTTCGTCATCTTTCAAACAAGACCAGGTTTGATATATTTCTGAAACTTTTTTTTTTTTGAAATGCAAATTTTGCATTTTGAGCTGGGTTCATTCTAAATACAAAATGCAAAAAACAATAAACGCAAAATATAAACATGCAGGTCATCTAAATGCTTTCAAAATGCAAAAATTATGAAAATGCAAAATGCAAATCCAACATATTCAATGAAAATGCAGTCTAAAATGCAAAATTACACATTCAAACCCAAAATGTAAAATCCGTACAAAGCACTACATACTGTCCAAAATGCAAACAAAAATTTCATGTTCAAAAAAAATTTAGAAAAATATGGGAAGAGTGATCTTGTTTGAAAGAGGATTAAAAAACTAAAAGATTGGTATAAATTTTTTGTTTAAATTCACAAAACTTAAAAAGTTATGAAAATTTAAAGTTTTTATGGTTTTTTTAAAAAAAATCAAGGGTACGTCGAAGGAGGGATTTTCCATGTTTGCCCTTTTCTTCCTATATTAATACATCATAATTACAGTTTTGTTATCGTTAAATCTCATCCATTAATTTTGATGATACAATGGTCCAGATTGGTTCTTTAGGTTCTTTGTTTAACACATGGTTCTTTATTGATCCAATTTCTATATATTTATATATAATTATATGCATTATTCTATATTATTATTTGTGTGGTATAATAATATTACTTTATAAATATAAATATGAGTTTATATATATGTATGTATATATATATTTGTTACAAGTAAAATATTACTAGTAACAAATAAGTATGTGTATTATATATAAAACGCATGTGGATGTATTTTATAAATTATATAGCAAATTTAGTGTTCTTTTTATATGTTTTAAAAGAAACCAAAATCACCAATATATTCACTCAAAAGGGGGCCATGTTGAGGTAGCTTATGAAAGACTTGACCAAGGCATGAGACTAAAAGAGAAGAAGCAAGGATGATGGGGGGCCTCCTCTAACCTCATTTTGGTCGTGGTTTAGGCCAAGGGAGGAACCTCCCCTCTTATGCCTTCTTGGTTGACCTTTTAAGTGAATGAAATGGTCATTTGTACATACTAAACACCAACACCTTTCCTTGTATCTTTCAAGTATTCTTGCAAGACTTGCATGCATTCTTACAATATTGTATTGGTGCATCAAGTTAAAAAAGTGTAGTAACATAATGCATACTCACATATATACCTAGCTCTAAGAAGAAGATAAAGTGTTGTCTTGCTTACTTGAGAACTACATTGTTGGAGAGACTAGCATCTTGGAGGTGTTGCATTCATTGGCTTGTGGATACCTTGGAAGAAGTCTTCTCTTGGCTTCTCTTTGATCACCACCTTCACCAACGGTTTTCTCACGCTACAAAGGTTGTAGTTCTAAAAACCCTTGTGGTTGTTTTGTTTTCTTAATGCTTGCATATGGATCATTGGTGAGGAGTTTTAAAAAGTTTAAAATTGTTATTCATGTTTTTGTTGCTAAAATATATTTTGAAAAACCGAACAAACCCCAACATAATATACCGGCCATCTACCACCATCATGAAGTCACTGACCACGAGCAAATTACGAATGTATTGCAATGGTCATGACGAGCTCAAGTGCTCGTTATCAGGTCATTAATCCTCGTTATATATATCACTGCGGAAACTTTTATGTAGTTCTTTTATAAATATATTATCTCTTGTAACTTAATATTAGTAAATGACTAACTAATCACTTTAATTAGACACTCAACATTTTTTTAGTTAAGCAATAGTTTGATATGTTTATCCAATGGATTAACTTGGTTGAATAACGATAATCGATTCATTTAAATATTATCAAAGTTTATTTAATTTTTATTTTTGACAATTTTGAGATATGTTCGTATAGACTATTCAACTACTAAGAAAGTATATAACCATTTGATTCATTAATTATTCTTTAATTGAACGTTCTCTATCGTTTGATTGATTTCTAAAGTGCGTCATATATTAACATTTATTTACTAGTTTGAACATATTATTCTTAAGTTTTTAATTTTTATCAATTTTTTAAGTTCTCAATAATTTGCATCTTATAAGTTGTCATGTTTTTTATTAATGTTTAATATTTATCATTTTTAAACCATATCGTGTATCATACGGACATAATCTTGTTTCTTTTGTATTTCTCTGTGATATATATATTGAATTTTGTGATTTAAGATAAAGTTTATTTAATTTTTATTTTTGACAATTTTGAGATATGTTCGTATAGACTATTCAACTACTAAGAAAGTATATAACCATTTGATTCATTAATTATTCTTTAATTGAACGTTCTCTATCGTTTGATTGATTTCTGAAGTGCGTCATATATTAACATTTATTTACTAGTTTGAACATATTATTCTTAAGTTTTTAATTTTTATCAATTTTTTAAGTTCTCAATAATTTGCATCTTATAAGTTGTCATGTTTTTTATTAATGTTTAATATTTATCATTTTTAAATCATATCGTGTATCATACGGACATAATCTTGTTTCTTTTGTATTTCTCTGTGATATATATAACATTGAATTTTGTGATTTAAGATAAAGTTTATTTAATTTTTATTTTTGACAATTTTGAGATATGTTCGTATAGACTATTCAACTACTAAGAAAGTATATAACCATTTGATTCATTAATTATTCTTTAATTGAACGTTCTCTATCGTTTGATTGATTTCTAAAGTGCGTCATATATTAACATTTATTTACTAGTTTGAACATATTATTCTTAAGTTTTTAATTTTTATCAATTTTTTAAGTTCTCAATAATTTGCATCTTATAAGTTGTCATGTTTTTTATTAATGTTTAATATTTATCATTTTTAAATCATATCGTGTATCATACGGACATAATCTTGTTTCTTTTGTATTTCTCTGTGATATATATAACATTGAAATTTGTGATTTAAGATAAAGAAAAGGGAAGAATGATTCTATAAGACCTTCTGTGGTCGATGACAACGAGCTATATCATGGATAGCTCGCCATGGCTCAACACCTTCATCAATCATTAGGGGGAGCTCGTCATCTGAATGACAAGCTCATGGGTATTTTCTTTTTTTCACACGGTAAAACACACACACACACACACACACACACACACATATATATATATATATATATATATATATATATATATAGGCAAAAGTTCAAACGAGAACTGTTTTTCGTACGAGAACTGCGAGAACCAATATGAGCCGTCCAATTCCCCCTCCTTTAATGTCATTGTCCACCCATGAATTCCTCACATGCACCCTGCCACACTTGATCCCCTCCACGCTCTCCATCCATGAACTTCCCATGTTCAATTGGTTCTCGCAGTTCTCGTACGAAAAACAGTTCTCGTTTGAACTTTTACCTATATATATATATATATATATATATATATATATATATATATATATATATATATATATATATATATATATATATATATGTCAATTCCTTATTTTCTCACGCTTATTCTATCTCGTTTTGCAATATAACCAGGTTTAGTAACGACTTCAGGTCATCAACTCATCGTTCAATCAGATCAAATCCATTTTTCAAACCGGTTCAGGCTTTTATTGAACCTTCTTCAAACCGGTTATCGTTACAATTAAATAACAACATTTACAATTAAAAAACTACATAAGATAACTAATAATAGATATACACAATACAGTAAAAAATCAGAGCACAAACAAAAACCTATACGTGCATCTAAAATATTACACTCTGCTCTTTGCCTTGCACTTTTTTCTGGGGTTTCCTCCATAGAGTGAAGGCGTGGTGCTCGAAACTTGGTTAAAGCCAAATAACGAGAGGTGGTTGAAAACCCGCCACCAAGCAATTCGAGCCCACGCTGGAGAGGCGGGGAAGTGTACCCATTTGCCGGTAAAAAAAAAAGTAGTCAACAGGCGCTTATTTTTTTCTCTTTCACTATTCTCGTACTACCTCCGTACCGCGTGCGTTTGAGGGAGGAGAGTTGGGCACTTGGGCTTGGGCTCATTTTGATGACGCTAGTATAGTAGAATATAGTTGGGCTTTGTAATTCATTATAACAATAATAATGTATTTTTCTTTTAAATAAAAGGTGGAAATTCTAATAACACCTATATCTATATTTATTTATATCGTTATATAATGCATATAACATTTTTTTCTTCTCATACTCTTAAAACTTCTTAAAATTCAATCAATAATACATCACCATCATTCTTTTTATCTAAATTACTCTAATCCACTCAATTTTTAACCATTTTACAGTCCTAATTTACTTTTAACCTTTTATTCATTTAAAATATGTTCTCTTACTAACACAATTTCTTCCACAAACACAATTATCCACCCATGTCAAAACAATTTCTAAAATCTTATTAACTTCTTCTTTCTTATTTCATAAATATAACTTATTTTCTTATTATAATGTTTTTAGAGTTTATTTCTAAAATTAATAAAATTGTTGGTACAAATAAAAGAAAATTTGAAAAAACCCGGACATGTTACTGAAAACTTTTTTGTGATATTAAATCGCGCGAATAACATATCATTACATTTTTGAAAATGACATACCGTTTCAAAAAGAGAAAGGAAAAAAGGAATCACGAAATGGGTGTTATTTTTTATACTCTACTCTATTGAATTTGTATTTTATTTTACTAGTGACTATTAATGCTAGTGGTGAGCATGGGTCGGTCTGGGTCGGTTTTGACTCAAAACCGAACCGAAACCGATAATATCGGTTAAGGAATTTATCGAACCGTTGGGTTATTGGTTTTTAATGGGCGGTTGACCGTGAATGATAGCGGTTTGGTTTCGTTAATTGTTTGATTGTTTAAGCATTAAGTTAAGTTGGACCAACTAAACCAGGACGCAAACGTGGAGCAGTCGTTGAACGAAAGAATTGAAGAAGTGTGGCTGGGGTTTATGGTACACAGTCGCTTTAGGGAGAGGTTGAGAACCGAGGCGGTGATTTTTGTCTTTTTGACTTTTGGGATTTTTAAAAGGAATAAAGAATTAAGAATGGACCAAGTGAAAACTTTGAAATCGTGAATGGACAACAAACAACTTGGGTCTTTGGCTAAAATCCAAATAAAGCTTTTCTATTTTTTTTGACTTTTTAATAAATAAATATATAAATAATATTTAACAAATCCTTAGCGGTTCGGTTTCAAGTATAAAACTAAAACCGACCCAATAACTATCGGTTAAAACCAACCCGTCATTTTTTTTATTCGGTTTTAACGGTTTTTAATGATTTTGGTTCGATTTTTTGATTAAAAAGCTCATCCCTAATTAATGCTCATCACCATTGCTTAAATCTTAGGTATAGAGATGATTTTATTGGTCAAACTCTTCTTTTTTTATAAGATATGGTGTAGAATATAATTAGGTTTAAAATAAAATTAATTTTAAAAAATGTCTTTTTTAATGCCACCACCCACTAATAATCTCTATGTGTGTCCCGACAAGAATCACAAGATGATGTAATATGGCCACCAACCATTTCGCATCCTACTTGAAGGAATATACCCACCTGACCAAGCCACCGAAATTATATATATTTAAAATAAATAAACAGAAAGAGATAATAATATATATATAATCCATGGCATGTATTGTGAACCATCTTCCATCTTCTCTCCTTTTATTCCACCGTTTTTTCTTTTTTTAAATTTATATAATATTCTATTTTACTATTTTTCGTGTAAAAAACTACAGAAACTATATATGATATTATTAGTGATTTATTAATAGAAGTATTTTAATTTTTTCTTTTTGAATGATAATATATATTATATAAATTAAAAGCTAGCAAGATGTTAGGTAATACAACGACTTAATAAACAAACAAGAATATTTGACCAATAGTTCTTTATAAAAAACATTTCTTAATTAAACTTTTCTTCAGATTTATTAACATATCTACTTAATTGAATGGACCAACAGTTAGTACATGTTAGCTTTTTTATATATGCTTGCCTTCTAAAATGGTATAAGTTTCCAACTATTCCTTCCTTAAGGATAGAGAAACGAACTAAAATATATATGCTAACATTTTTTATGGAAAATAATAATCATAATTCTTAAGAATGTGGATGAGAGTAATAAACATGGTTTTAATTTTTAAAAATAGAATCCGTGTTTTATGTATGAAACTTTTGAATAAAAAGTGATTAAGATGGAATTTTTACAAACATGGAAATTTGATAATGTAATATGAGTTACGATTGTCAATTTTAAAAATTAAAATTACCAATTTTACTCTTGTCCGCAACTCTAAAAGTTATGGTTATCATTCTCGAAACTCATTAATATTTCATATCCATGATCAATGGAATTTATATCTATACTAGGGGAAAAGTTTAAAGACAATTATTTTTCGTACTAGAACTAATAGTACTGTTTCTAAAATAATTAATGACTAATTAATAATAGTACCTTTTGTCATTTATATATTTAATCTATTGTTAATTGTGTCCGGAATATGGTTCATTATTAGATTAGCTCAATTTTTTTCCAAAATACCTTCATTAATAACTCATTATTAAAGATAATAAATACAAATAAAAAATTAATTAAAAAATCTCGAAAAAAATAACATTTGTTAATGTTTTAAATATTTTATAATATAACAAATATATTTAATTTAAGTATTAAAATATACATATACTTATAACTTATAAACTTAATAATATGTAACCCTAACTTATAAACTTTTGCGGATCTTTATAAATGACTCATATAATTAAGATAAATATTTACTTTATAATATATAAAAACATTCACTCTTTTACTTTACTTAAATTTTTAAAATTTTAATAAAAAATACCAACATACTATTAAATATTTTTACATATTAAAAAAAACACGAATCTATTAATACATCATCTGATACCACCAATTCCATATCCACATCAAAACAATTCATAAAGTCATGAGAAATAAAGGATATGAAAAAATGAAAAAGAAAATGGTCATGTTGTAAATATAAATTATTCGATATGATGTGATTATAAAATATAGACAAGTTATCGAGTATGTGTTATTCGTCGTCACCGCATTACACATGTTGGTTACAATGGAAAAAAGATATAAAAAGGAGGCCAAGAAGACCCTCAATTTGTAGGGTTAAACGAACCAAAGGAACACGGATGTGGAGTGTTCATGTTCGTTCGTTTAACTTTAAAAAATAAAACGAACACAAATAGATAAACGAACGGATTTCTATGTTCATGTTCATTCGTTCGTTTAACTTTATCCGGAAAAGTAAATGAACACGAACGATAAAAGGATGAAATTTTGTATTCAACTGTTCAAAACATTGGTTTGTTCTTTTACATTTTTGTTTTTCATTTAAAGGATAAACAAACGTAAACGAATGAACTCACACTATAATGCAAATCTAATATTGTTAAACACAAAACACTATATAAACACACACACACACACACATATATATATATATATATGTATGTATGTATATATGTATATACATAAACGAACAAATAACCAAACACGAAAATAAAGGAACAAACGAGAGCTATAATCGTGTTTGTTCGTTTAATTAAATGAACGAAAAATCTTGTTAATGTTTTTTTATTTTTTTAACAAACAAACATAAACAAAATTCCCGCCAAACAATTTCACGAGTGGTTTATGAACGTTTAGTTCGTTTACAGCCCTACAAATTTGTAAGAAACCAGGGAATAAAATATCCTTTTTTCAATTTGTGAATTGAAAATTATTTTCAAGTATTTATAAGTTAAGTAACTATCTTAAATAAATATACATAAAATATAGTGGATGCTTAGATCCTGAGTCTGGCTCGTCATTACGGTGACTTTGTCAGATCGACAGTTTGGCTGCAAGGTGTAGTAGGGTGTTGGGTTCAGATATTTTTTCAGGTTTTAGATTGATTAGATATTTGTTGTCAAAGTTTTAACCATTGACTAAACTGAATTACATTTTGGTTAATAGGGCATCGTTAATTTAGGTATCGGTTCGTATCGTTAATTTCAGTTACAATGTTTGTTCGTACCTAACGGATAACCGAACCGAGAAAATTATCGGTCACCCTAATAACCGAGATCAAATAACTGATAACCAGTTAACCCAACCCAAACTAACCGAATTTTCAATAGGTTAGTCGATTTTTTTTAGGGTATCAATCATTTTCAAAAAGCTTAGAGTGCAGTGGGCTAAGACTTTATTACAAGACTGAATTTGTAACAAATTGTAAACCATAATGATCATTAGTATAATTTTAAAACTTAAAAGTGTGAATGTGAAACCAGACTCAAATCACATAACACGCTTTTTGTAAATTACTCTATTAAAAATAGTGTTAGAATTACAAATTTGAAATTAAGGTACATATTAAACATATTGACAATTTCTTTTAATAATGAAATTATTCTAGAACAAGATATTTAACATTTTTACATATTATTTAGGGGCTGGTTTCTGACAAAATATCTAAGTTGTGCTGTCTTGATATTGTGTATTGAAATTTAAAACTTACTATTTGATGCACTAGTTTAAAGTTATCATTTTTTTTATCTAAAACCTTAATAAAAGGTTGTAGGCAATTTACTAATTTTTGAATTATTTTATAGGAAATTATTATTCCAAATTTGGCTATTACTATTTTTATTGAATTTAAGATGAAAATGAAGATCTTCTTAACCAAATGAATCTTCATTCAAAGACAAAGATTCAACATCTTCATGTATGAATCCAAATTTCATGAACCAAATAGGAGACCTGTTTCAAAAATGGTGTTTAATATCCAAAACCAAAATACACACGACAATCGATGAATCTAGGTTAAACAGCAGGTTGCATGTATGGATCCAAAATTGCATGAACCAAACAAATTAAAAATCTTTTGTAACCAAAATAGTGATGTTTAAAATCATGTTTGACAGAATCGAAGCCCTGACAAAAAAAAATTTCAGAAAATCACATCCAAGTTACAAAAGATGCGAATTTACATATAGGGTACCTAATTTTTTAATTTTTTTAAAAGTTATATAGTAAGAAAATATGGGAACTACCTTAAAATTTTTAAAGGACCTACCTTCTATTATGTTTTTACCCAAAACTATATCTTCTTGTAAAATAACCCAATTTAAGAAACCCAAAAACTTAACTCAGTCCAAACTTTAAACTGATATTTAAGAAAAAAAGGGGAAAAACCAAAATATATCACGTGAATGTCGTTGCCTCATCCCAATTTTTGAATCTCGACTCATCGGCTCAGACCTTCATCGTCTCTCCCATTTCGCCGCTGCTGCCAATTGCAAGGTTTCACGCCAGTCTTCAAGATCGAGATCCTTACTTGCATATTTGTGACATATTGATTGCTCAAGATATCTCTTTTTATGACAAAACCGAGGTTTGTTCAAAACTTCAGATATTCTTCTTAACCTTCTTCTCATCGTCGATAGTAATCAGAAATCTCATAGTTGCTTTACTACTTTTGAAATTTTTTATTTGAGAATGGAGAAGTGGGAAGAAGGGAGATTAGGAAGAAATAAATAAAGTTGGGAATACTTATGCGTATAAAAGAAGATAAGAAAGTGTAGTATGTACTTGCATAGGTCACTAGGTCTTGATGTGTTTCCCTATGTAGCTACACTACATAGCCCATTTGACTCATCTGACATTGGGTGGTGCCTAAGACAATAAGTTAGTAGTACATAGTCATATTTTAATTTAAATGTAATTATCATTTTGTCATTTATTTGTTAGTATATAAATATAGATGAGGTTTCTAATTTTTTTTAATGATCTATTTAATGTTTATACTAACATTTAGATGTAATTACCATATAAGTATAGTTTATATTAAAATCTTAAATGTATTTTCAGACTTTTGATAAAATGTCGTTGTTTAAGTTTTTTAAAAGAAAGGAGAATCTAGTTCATGTGTTAATGATTTGGGAACAACAAAGGTAAGCGAAAAAAAAAATAAAGAAAATGAGCAACATAAGTATATGAAAGTTGACTTGTTCATTTTTAATTTTAACGACCCGACCCGAAACAAATTTAGTTGACTCGTTCATTTTTATCGGTTGACTTAAATAGGGAACCACGTAGTTATTTATTCTAGATTCGCCACTGATCAAATCTAAATTAAATAAATATTCAAACTGGACCATCGACCTTCAAACAGATCTTATAAAGAAGTATAAAAGACCTTGAATCGAACTATCGAAGAACATATCCGAAACTTCAAACACGAACAAATATGGGTTTAATGAAACATACACATGGATCATTAATCAAGCACGTATAGCAACCCTAGATCTTTAATCAAGATGGTAAGGAATCACATATGATGGAATTAGGAATTTAAATCTTAATTAACAATGAATCGTTGATGAAGATGAATAGTATGATGGAAATTACAGAAAATATTAATTGAAATTGATTAAAGATTAACTTCAATCTACGGTATCTACCTTCTATCACAGATGAAGATGAATAGCGAGTCTCGCAAAAATGAAATCTGCTCCAATCAAAGAATGAAATCTTGAAACTTTCACAAAATGAAATTATGGACTTTGAATTAAAATATGACATGTAACCTACTATCATATGTTACAATATATTAAATAAGAAAATTAACTTCACTAGATTAAAATATACCATTTGAAACGTAACCTACTATGATATATTAAGATATACTAGCAGTGTACCCGCGCAATGCTGCGGCGGTAAATAATTTTTGTTTTGTAGCATGTTCATTTTCAAGGATGTAACCCGTAATTCAATATCACGAAAAAAAATTCAACAACATATCCGATTTTTTGTTCAATTTATTTTATATTTGTATCAACTATTTTATTAAATTCTAAAAATATTAAAAATTAAAAAAGATTTATATTTATGAAATAAGGAGAGAGAAGTTAATAAAATTTTGAAAATTATATTGATGTGGGTGTATGTGTTAGTGAGAGAATATATTTTAAATAAATAAAAAGTTAAAGTTTATTAGGAGAGAGAAATGATTAAAAATTGAGTGGATGAAATTAATATAGATAAAAAGAAGGGTGGAGATTAGATATTGACATAATTTTAAGAAGTTCTTAAAAGTTAAGAGGAGAGAGAGTGTTAAATGGTTTATATAGTAGTATAGATTAAATGAGAAAATCAATTTAATTTGGTATATTAAAATATAGCTTTGAAAGTTAGATATATTATATAAAATATGACAAATTAAATATATTTTCATTAACTAAACACTTATTTTATAAACATAAATACTTAGAAAAAACAAAACAAACAAGTTGTGATGTCTTTCTCTAATATCTTATTGTTATCCACACAATGGAAAGGGTGGTTTACAATAAAAGGAAACATGCTTTATGTAGAATAATACAACGCATAAATAATTACTAAAAAACTTATATAATGAATACAATTAAAAACTTACTTTTATGAAAAATTAAAATGCAGACTTTTATGAGTTATGTATTTTGATTAGTTGAATTATATCTCTTAAAGATGAGATGATTTACAAACAATAAGATTTTGTTAATTGTTATACACAAAAAAATATACTCAAATACAAAAATATTTTAATATATCAAACGTTTATAAAGATAAAAATGTTATAATTAATCACTATAAATGATCAATTCTAGTGTAAAAATCATATTATATTAACCCATGTTTTACCAACATAAACCTAAAACTATGATTTTTCATAAGAACACGTGATAACAAAACGGTGGAATACGTATGCTCCAATACCCAATGTTGATTAGCTGGCCAATTTATGTCAACTCTAATCAACTAATTATAATTAACTTTTGTTAATTTATTTCTAAACGGGTCGGGTAATCTATCGAAAATGACGCGTTCACAAATCACAACACGCTGTAGACATAATATTGAAAAAAATAAATAATAAATAATGTAAATCACCGGCAAAATTGGCCAAAAAACTGGAACCAGTACATAGAATTTGAAATTATCCAGACAAATCTTGAAACAATCTCAGAAAACGGAATAAAGAATATCGTCGGTGGGTTTGGTGAATCCCATCTTACGGGACAACGCCGCTCCACCGCCACCGCCACCACCGCCGTTGCTCGTCTTCACATCTCCGCCGTGTGCAGGTTGGTTATCCGCCGGTGGGTGGTAGTACATCCGAGCAGTCTGTGGACAGTGCGAATGGAACCTGCAAGCGATCCTAAACGCATCCAAAATCTCAGCATACTTTCCCATCCTTAACTTTCTCTCTCTACAACAATAACAAGTAGATAAAGTAGAGAGAAATCTGAAAACAAGATTCAAATGATGCTAGAAAACTGGCCAAACGTTAGAAGAGCCCATAAATTTAGGGTTTTTCTTCTGGGGGTGGGAGATGGATTGAAGACGAAGGAGAGACACAGGCACTTTAATCTTGGGGTGGTTCGTGCATTTATTTATGCATACAGACGCGGCGTTTAGGGCAGCAGTTTCTTCATGCCCTTTAACACGTTATTCTTTGCAAAATTTCATTTAGCTCCCTTGGACTTTTGAGTATGTTATGATTTCTACCCTTTTAGTGATTTGACAAGAAAGGTAATTTCTTTATGCCCTTGAGCCCTTCACCATCAAACAAAATTCGAGTAACATATATTCTATATTCCCAAAGCATATGTATCATCCTAAAAAGAAAACCATTATCATGTCACCTACTTTTAGAATTGTTGGATTGACTAGTCATAGGATAAAACTTTACATTTCATTTAAGTATATCTTCTACTATCTTTACTACTTTATAAACCATTTAGCCTCTTTCTTTTAAGACAATTTTTTAAATTAAGTAGTACAAGTAATATAACATGATTTACAATATATTTCAGCAATGATATTTAACAATTTAAAACTGTCACAATTTAATTACATAATTGCAGAAAACAGACCAAAATACATAAAACTGTCAAAAAAATTAATTAAATAAAACTGTCCTGCAGTTAATGACAGAAAACAGAAGAAAATATATAAAACTGTCCAAAAATTTAATTACATAAAACTGTCAAAAAAATATATAATAAATATTTTAAAACTGTCAAAAAATTAATTACAAAAAACTAACTGAATTTAATGATAGAAAACATACCAAAATACTCTGCCTATATATACCTTATAACTATCCACAAAATCCCACTTCACTTACCTGCTGTGGTTGCACACTCCAATCTGTCTAAGCAAGCTTGTACTCACTGGTAATTACTTTACAACTTCTGGTCATTACACAGTTGGATGCATTTTGAATGTCAACCAATCATACAACTTCTGTTTAATGCAAATTTATAAAAGCAATGAGTTTAATCCAATCATACACAGTTGGATGCAGTTTGAATGTCAACCAAGCAATGAGTTTATAAAAGAATTATAAAAACAATTTAAAAAACTGCGCATCTGTGTGTGTATGTGGGTGTTTCTTTTTTTTCTTCTTGAAAAGCTTTGTGATCCTTATGATTTAATTAGAAAATCTTAGCCTTTCATTTAATCAAAATTAAATATTAGCCATTTATTTAGGTTAAAATTAAAAACTCAATTTTAACTATGATTAGTTAAAATTAACTCTATATTAAATTTATTTGAGATAAGATTATATATAAGTTAATATAAACTAACACATTTAAATGTTATTATAAATTTTAAATCGGCATTTATATTTAAAGTTAGTTATATGTTGATCCATCAAAGTTAGTAAATACAAATTAAATATTATTTTATATAAATTTAAAATTAATATCAATTCTTTAATAATATTTTAATATTAATAAATAAATTAGATGCTCGTACATGAGTTGATTGTAAAAAATATTATTATTAAATATTAATAAAAATATACTAAATAGTTATATAAGTCTAAAATAACGAGAATTTTAAAAATGACAACAGGCAGCTGGAATGTAAAGTCAAAACTAAATTTATTTTTGATATAAGAAATATCCAAATTGGATTTCGGTTTTTACAAAAACGTTTGTTTCAGTTTAAATAATTAAAAAGTTTATCTATGTCATGACTCATGCCAGATTTGATTTTATTTGTTTTACAAATCTTATCGTAAATAAATTGTACACAATTCTAAAGTTTTTATCATTTACTTTTCTATGTCGATTGGAATTATTATAAACTTTTTTTAATATGTAGAAAGTGTAAGACCAGTCTATTCTGTCATTCGTACAAAGCAATCATATATTTAAATAAGCGATTTTTTATAAAAAATTATATCCGACCCGTGTGTTTACACGGGCATTTAAACTAATTTCCTAATAAAAGATTAATTAGTTCATATTTACAAGTATTCATGGTTGATATATAGTGGTTTTAATATGTTATAAACATCATAAAATATTTTAGCCGGTCTCAATGGTTCGTTATAAGCTTAATAACAAACCATATGTCAATCTTGATAATATCTGACCTTACTACATGTGATATATTCATGATTTTCTTTTTTTTGCATACTTTATATCTAATCAGTGTTATATCTTTCTTTTATCATAATTTTTAATTTTAAAAATATGTAGTGTGTGAGGTAGCGGGAAAGATTTATGGTGAGTCTCTCCATGTTGGCATTACTGCAAGTCTACAAGCTAGGGCAAGTGAAGGGAAAGCGGTATGGAGGGTGGTATTTGTTGTGGTCTTTGTGGAACCTCAGCCAAGGGCGGTTCTTTGTGTACCGATATGGTGGCACGGGCTACCACTGATTCGATTATGCGCAGTGTTAAACTAATTTGGATTCTTTTTTTGTTATGCTACTAGTCAAATCTTTAGCTACTGGTAGACAATTTTTTGTGAATGTTAAAATGTGAATAGAATTGTTAATATATCACTATTAAAACTTACAATATTGTTAATTTGTTAAGTTTTTATTTAGTTATACCTTAATAACACTAATGTTTTTGTTAAAACATAAATTTTTGGGTAAGAATTTGAGTTTTCACATGTAAAACAAGACTCGTTCCGTCTTAAAAGTTCATTGGTTTAAGTTTATAATCATTAGTATTTTGTATTATCATTAGAAAAATGATGATTTTATTTGGGCCTCTTAAAAATCTAAATGGACTCATATAATATGACACATGTGAATTATGAGCTATGTTGAAAACTATAATTAATTGACATGATATATGTGAAAGGCTAGTGGTCCAAATATGCAAATAGTAGTATCTTTAAAATATTTTTGAATCCATTCTTATGCGCAGCGCCGAATGACTCGTATCAACATACCAATATCACACTTGAAGCATACCCGAGTCCTGATGGCCTTACAAGATGTTCTCGGGTTTAAGAAGGCGAGGAAAAGAAAGGAAAGGGAAGGTAATCATTTCCTTCCAAATCCTCTTAGGTCTCGTTTGTTTCACAAAATGGAATGGAATTCAAATCAATTTCCGTTATATTTTGCGTTTGGTAAAATTATTTGGAGTTTTAATATTTCTTTATGTAATGAAAATCAATTCCTTTAATAGGTTGAATGGAATTTAATTCAATTTCCTAAGAAATATTGACAAAAGACAAGATTACCCTTGATTTAACCCTAATCGGCTAATCCTTCCACCACACCTCACCCTACCCTACCCTACCGCTAGTGGTGAGCATGGTTCGATTTTGGCATAAAACCGAAACCAAACCGAAAATTTCGGTTTTTGGAAAACCAAAACCAAAACCGTTCGGTTTTTGAGTGGTTCGGTTTTCGATTTTGATGTCGGTTTTCGGTTTTTGGTTCGGTTTTGCAAATTTTGTTTTAACTATCAAGATTTGAAGATATACAACGATCATTATAAGGTTATGAAATTAAATAAGATTGAAGTTATATTAAAAACATCAAAATACGTGCCACCTAATTCAAGCTATATACAATGCAATTGATACAAATAATTTCCTATTAGTTGTTTAAATTTTAAATCCAAAGTTGAAACAAATCAAAACTCAAAGCAAAAGCATTTTAGCAAAACTGAAAATCGAGATGAACAACCAACTTCAGATAAACTACATGCAACTTATAAAACTAGAATCTAAAAATCAAGATAAACTACTAGAAGTGGATTTTTATATTAAGTTGTAAATGGATAAAACAAATGAAGTGAACTTGTAAACTCGAAATGAACTGATATTTGCCATATTGCTCCTTGTAATGATTCGGTTCGGTTTTTTCGGTTTTTGAAATTTCAAAAACCAAACCAAACCGAAAAAGTCGGTTTTTGAAATCTTAAAACCAAAACCGTCGGTTTCTACTTTGGTTCGGTTTTTTTGGTTTTTGGTTCGGTTTCGGTTTTTTCTACTCACCCCTATCTACCGAACCCTAACCCCACCCCACCACACCCCACCCAGACTCAACCTTTACCCTACCCTTCCCCTTCCCCACCCCCTACACTATACCCTACCACACACCTGCCCCCACCCTATCGTAGGTGGTGGTAGCGGAAGGGTTTTAAACCTGACCAAACCACCCAATGACACAAACTGGTCAAACATGGGTTTGATTCTACTGGTTCAATCCTAAATGCGGAACTGGATTGAACACAACCCTCTAAACCCCAAAAGGGTTAGGATCTTTAATACTAATGATCAAACATAGTTTCTTACATTCAATCCACAGAATAGGTTACAAAATATACCTGATCAAACTTGGGATTGCTAAAGTAGTCCACCACTACTGCACCTCCTTTAGAACTGGCTGCTAGACCGCTCCTGGATCACCAATTGACAATTCTCGATAAACCAAGAATGTGTGTGTGTACTCTTCGTAAACCTCCTAATTGTAGAAACACCTTTGTGTTTTGTGTCTTTCGATTTCGGCGAAGAGAGGAGAGAGCCAAGAGAGTGGGTTGAGACGAGAGAGAGAAGGAGAGGGAGAGAGTTGGTATGGTGGCTAGGTTTAATCCCTTGTCACTTATGTTCTTATGTCTTAATCCTTAAAGCTTAAGGATATATATATAAGGACTAAATGGACCTAAACCTGTTTAATTAAAATCCCACTGGTTTTAATTAAACTTTCAATCTCTTCACTTTGACCCCCTGGATTTTACTAGTTAATTAACTGGTCCGTTAAATATTAAAACATAATATTTAATTCCCTTTAAATAATAAATAACTATTTATTATTTATTCCTTTCTAATAATTAATACAAACTGATTAATTATTTATATCTCTCTTTTCAATAATTAATACTACTGATTAATTATTCGTTTATCTCTTTAATAATTAATCTAACTAATTAATTATTTCCACACAGATTTATGGTGAAATCCAACTGTTCCGTATTGGGTGTGTAGCAGTGTGACCCTTTAGTCTCTTATAACATTGGATACAATGTGCCCATTAATTATCTTTGCACATAATCTAACAGACTCCCACTTGTGCAAGATAAGTAACAGTTACTGCACATTGTTAGCCTAAGGAGGTCCCTAGCCAGACACTTAGGGTAACCAGGTTATAAGAACTCTTATACCCCAAAGTAACTTGTGATAAAAATTCATAAGCAACATGCTCAAAAGTAACCTGTTATAAACTAACTGTTTATAAACTAAACTATCATAAACTCCCTGTTTATGAATGTGTACGTTTTTATATATACAAACTTGCATATATATAGGTTTTCCCCTTGCAGCGCGATATTTCATTTTTGAGCATGAGCATGGAGAAGGTCAACTCAGAGACTCAAAAAATTTGTTCATGACATACTTGATTTCAAAACTGCGTGATAAACGACAAAGAACAGATCAGTTCGTTTGGGCACGGCCGTGCACTTACCAGCTTTTTTTAATCAGTCAAGGGGCCCAGAAATATCTCTTCTAAAAAGAAGTTGCAATTACCATCTTGCATATTTGCATTTGGAAATACAGCTCCCACTGAATCTAGACACACCCCTTATGACCACCCTGTTACGGCGTGGCGTTAAAGCGAGCTAAGAAGACAACAGTTACCGCATCCCAAACCAAATACCTCAGGCTTAAAGATAACCTATGTGATAAATACTTTTGACATGAATCCACGAAGTATTTTTCACAGTGGGTCAATCCAATATTCGTAATCCTAACGAATATCCGTCAATTTTGGTCCGCAAAACCTTTTGCAGCTATATTCGACATACTTTCGAATTTACCCCAAAATTACGATGACTTTATAGCCCTATCATAGTTCCCACCACGATAAGTAGTCACGGATAATATTTTGAATAAACCTAGTTTATTCCTGGATGAACCAAAACATACAAAATTGTGAAGAACAATGAAACTAATTTCTACACCCTTCCATATTCCTCCCTGGAATAAAGGCGCATAATTTCTACCATTTCATTGACTTGATTCACGGTGTATATCTGAATTACTTATTATTCTGCATTGCAACTTATCACAGATTACAAAGAAAAATAATATGATTATAAACCTAAAACTCAAGACTACCACCCTGAAGTACTCTTTCTTGGTTTAGCTAGAAAACGTTCTTGCAACCTAAGAACAATTCTAGACTTACTTATTTCATAAAATTCCTTAAATTTGGAGAAACTGGAAATAACTCCAGAGTTTCTGATTTTACAAAATAACTTCCTTTGTAATTAAAACTTTAATTACACTTGTAGATATACTGGATTTTAGTATCCTTTTTAAATGATAAACCTTCTTACATCTACTTGTAAGAAACTTGAGATTAGATTCCCTGTGTATGCCAACACTAATCTAATATCACTACTAAGAATGTTAAATAACATCCTATTTTATCCTTTCTAACGTTGACTACCCAAAAACATTTAATTAAGCTGACTTACTGAACATTTTAGAACGTATATAACTTTTAATTTAAGTCATAACTTGACTCAAAAACTTGCAATGATATCTTTATTGAGTATCTCTCAATAAATCATGCATTTCTCGGATTAGTTCTTTCTCAAGAACTTACTATTTTAGATAACCTCTAAAATCATCCGATAATTATATACTCTAAAAATTCAAATTTGTATTTATCATACTGGTTAAAGAATATTAACTCTGATAAATACATTAGTCATATGCTCCCACTATATTTTATGAAAAAGTGCACTATTTTAAAATATCCTTTTACGCCTTAGTCAATCCTTGACTATCATGCCTAAAACTTGTGTTCTAAACACATGTTTTAAAACTTAGTTCTTGTAAGAAATTTGTTTTATGAAACCAAGAACTTGGATCTTCATACATCCATCTTTCTAATTAAAGAAAGTGGTTTCATTAAACTTGCCATGAGTGCAAAACACTTGTGAAGACATTTTAAATTTCTTTCTAAAAACATTTAGTATAAAACTCCCTTGATTATAGTAACTACCATAATCATTTTTATACTTTCTTAAATGTTTTATCAAAAATTATTTTTCACTTTAGAAACAATAACTGTCATTTCTATTTTGTTCAAGACTTTGAACTTTCACTTTTCACAAAAGATTTTAACACTTTGCTAAAATTAGAAAAACTATCTAATTCTATAAACAATACTTGTTTATTTAAGCATTTGAATAGTGGAGCCAACATTTATATAACTACAACAAATCACAGCATAAGATTATTATGAATCACCAATCAAATCAACACTTGACTTATTGGTACTCTTTTAGTCACAGCTGAACTAATCCTGATTCATAAATTAAGAATATGTGCACGGATATATAACTCAATATTTAAAATTTCCATAAACTCAAAATAAAAGTTTCCATAAACAATCAAGATAGAAACTGTTCAAATAAACTTAAAAGAGTTTAATAAACTAGGAAATAAAATTATTAATAATATCCGTCAGCTGCATGTGGGATCTCTTTATGCTGGGCTGCATCACTTTCCATCTCCTCCTGCAATAAAACGATTGCAAGATATTAGAATACTCGTAAAAACTTTTACAAGTGGAAAGTGATAAAGAAGCTACACGATACCTGAGATGCCAGCCTTGCCACCTGTCTCGTGACCCTTCGGGAAATCTATTTTCTAGTGCCCGACCTCACCGCACTTGAAGCACCGATTCTCGGTTCTTGCTTTGTTCGGCTTTGGCTTCTTGCCCTTGTTGTCGTATTAGTCCTGGGTGCACTTTGGCTGGGATGGGCCTTGCCCTTTCCCTTTCCGTTGCGCCCCTTCCTCTTCTTATGCCCGCCATGACCCACCATGAGAATGTCCTTGGACTTGGTCCCGATACTCTGCTCAGCAGTCTTGAGCATTGAGTGCAACTCAGCCACGGATTTCTCCATGTTGTTCATGTTGTAGTTGACTATAAAAGGCTTATAGTCATCTGACAACGAGTTGAGTATCGTATCCGTTGCTAGCTGCAACGGTACTGGGTGCCCAAGTCTCTCTAGGTGGTCCATGTAACCTTTCATTTTCATGACGTGGTTACTGACCGAGGTCCCCTTAGCCATCTTGCACGAGTTAAATGCCCTGGTGGCATCATAACGCTCTGTGCGAGCTTGCTCCTGGAACATGTCCCTCAGCTGGTGGATCATGTCATAGGCAGGAGTCTCCATCATTCTCGACTGCAACTCTGGACTCATAGTTGCGAGCATGAGGCAGCTGACATCTAGGGCGTCATTGGAGCGCTTCTGAAAAGCCTCCCTGACGTCTGCCCTAACGTTGTTGGCAGGAGGATTTCCTAGAGGTTGTTCTAGGACATGCCATTTTCTCTCGTGCCTAAGCACGATCCGGAGATTTCTCTCCCACGTGAGAAAGTTAGGACCGACAAGCTTGTCCTTCTCAAGAACGGAGCGGAGAGTGAGGTTGTTAGTACTAGTAACGTTGGTTGTCATCTATAAATTAAAACCTTGGTTTAATTAGTAATTGCAGATAAACTTTCTAATCATATATCATCAAACCCATAAATAATATATATTAGACCTAGGACCCATATTTCACATACTTGACGCAAGGTTTGGGCACTTCCCGCCAAGTCATGCTATTTCTGGTAGGTAACACCCTGTACCAATCGTACCTGACTGATACGACTCCTAGAACCTCGTAGAGCACTTAGACACAGTCTAGTATGTTTAACTCTACTCTAGTGCTTTTTGGGCCGGCACTCCCGATTATCACCAAAATAGATCGCACCACATAAGATAGCATGAATTCTGGCCGGGACTCCCGATTATCGCAGAATCTTTCATGCCCCTTCCCGCAATGGTTTGAACCCGGATGCCCAAGGTTTGGGCACTTCCGACACCCGAGTACCGTTTAACAGCAAGGGTGTACCATTAGGTGGGTATCACACTGATCTAAGATTTTCTTGGGTTTTATAATTAAGTTAAAACTTAATTTTTCCAGTTTTTGAAAAAACCATTTTAAAACTAACTGTTTTAAAAATACGATTTATATGTGTACCTAAACTAGGTGCACAAAACGGCCTTTATAAGTTCCAAACTTATAACCTTGACAAAACTTTAAATTTATAAAAAATTTAACTAACACGACTAGCAACCTGTAGTCGTATTCTAGTTTGTCATTAAACGTGGTTTTTCTCTGTTTAATAATTAGCTATTATTAAACCCCTTTTTATTTAGCATCATATAAATGTCACAAATCTATATGAAAAACAATAAATAAAAGAACCACAACCACGCAGATAAAAGAATAAGCATATAAAGCCCTATAGTTTTGCCAACTAATCCTAAGGTCAAATCTAAGGATAAAATGACTTGGATTCGCCTTTCTTGATATGTTGCTCCCACTAGCCTTGACACCTCCCCGAAGTAACCCACTGGGCCAAGACCCTCTTGGGCCGAGAACCCATTGGACCGAAAATCACTTGGGTCGTGAACCTCCTGGGCCGAATGCCCTTGGGCCATGACCACCTGGGCCGAGAACCACATTGGGCCGAGAACCCATTTGGACCTCGAACTGACTTGGGCCGAAACCCTTTTTGGGCCGAAGCCCCTTGGGCCTTAGCGCCACTAACGGCCACCACCCAACACGGCGATGATCTCGGTTCCCGTTTTCCGATTAATAAAATATTCTAAATCCTTTTTAACCTATTAAAACTAATTGTTTTAATATACTGATTAAAAACTGGATTTAATTCAAAAGCCAAAGAACTATTAATTATTAATATTAACAAAACTTGTTTTATTAATAACTAATTATCCTAAAACTTGATTTCAACCTTTTTAAACAAAAAATTCAAAAACTGGCTAAAATCTAGTCTTAGATAAAAAGTTTATCCTTTTTAACCGTTTAAACACAAACCTGGTTTAAACCTAACTGGTTAAAATCAAACCTTTTATAAACTGGATAAAAACAGAAAACTTGTTTTTATCATTTTTACGGTTTTCGAAAGAACAGAGGAGAAGAAACAAGATGAAGAAGATCATATAACTATCAAACAAACCAACTAATTAGATAAACTAGGTTTAACTGATTAAACAAACTGTTTAATTTAAAACTTAATTCAAACTTATTCTTATCCAAAAATCATGATCCTTTTAACCATTCAAACTAACTGTTTGAATTTCCTGATTAATAGGATAAACCTGATAACACAAACAAATTGTTTTGTTACCTTCTTGATTTTCGATGAAATCCAAGAACAAGTAGAGAATCAAGAATAAAACCTTAATCTAAAACAGATAAAAACTAGAAACTATGGATCATAGATCCGAGGCTCTGATACCATTAAAGGGTTTTAAACTTGACCAAACCACCCAATGATACAAACTGGTCAAACCTGGGTTTGATTCTACTGGTTCAATCCTAAATGCGGAACTGGATTGAACACAACCCTCTAAACCCCAAAAGGGTTAGGATCTTTAATACTAATGATCAAACATAGTTTCTTACATACAATCCACTGAATTGGTTACAAAATATACCTGATCAAACTTGGGATTGCTAAAGTAATCCACCACTACTGCACCTCCTTTAGAATTGGCTGCTAGACCGCTCCTGGATCACCAATTGACAATTCTCGATAAACCGAGAATGTGTGTGTGTACTCTTCGTAAACCTCCTAATCGCAGAAACACCTTTGTGTTTTGTGTCTTTCGATTTCGGTGAAGAGAGGAGAGAGCCGAGAGAGTGGGTTGCGACGAGAGAGAGAGGGAGAGGGAGAGAGTTGGTATGGTGGCTAGGTTTAATCCCTTGTCACTTATGTTCTTATGTCTTAATCCTTAAAGCTTAAGGATATATATATAAGGACTAAATGGACCTAAACCCGTTTAATTAAAAGCCCACTGGTTTTAATTAAACTTTCAATCTCTTCACTTTGACCCCCTGGACTTTACTAGTTAATTAACTGGTCCGTTAAATATTAAAACTTAATATTTAATTCCCTTTAAATAATAAATAACTATTTATTATTTATTCCTTTCTAATAATTAATACAAACTGATTAATTATTTATATCTCTCTTTTCAATAATTAATACTACTGATTAATTATTCGTTTATCTCTTTAATAATTAATCTAACTAATTAATTATTTCCACACAGATTTATGGTGAAATCCAACTGTTCCGTATTGGGTGTGTAGCAGTGTGACCCTTTAGTCTCTTATAACATTGGATACAATGTGCCCATTAATTATCTCTGCACATAATCTAACAGTAGCCGGCGGTGGCAACGACAGTGACAGAAGCGGTCGTGGGAGCTGTAACAGGAGGCAACGGCAGGCATGACGGTTGTGGCGGCGTTGGTGGTGGTCAGTGGCCGTAGCGGTGACATATATTTCCTTTTATTCTTGAAGAAAAGATTGTGTTGTGTGTGTATGTGTGTGTGTGTGTGTTAGCGGGGGTGGCAGGGGGTGTGGGTGGCCCGGGGGTGGGGATTGGGTGTGGGTGTGGGTAAACACAATTATATAAAGTTTTTATACAAAAATGAATAAAGGGTATTTTGGTCTTTTGATATGATTCAATTGTAATTCTTTCAATAAATTTACAAAAAACACAAAATAGGATTGAAATGAAATTTAATTCCATTCACTACAAAAAAACAGGTTTTTTGCGATGACAAATGTCGCCGCTAAAGCTCAAAACTTCGCCGCGAAAAACATAAAGCGGCGACATATTTAATTAAATTAATTAATCATTAAAATGTAATTAAAGACTTTTTGCGGCGACATGTTGCCGCTAAAACCCTAAAAAAAATTCAAAAATTTCGCTATACTTTGCGTTTTCCACCCATTTTAAACCGAACAATTACAAAAACCTGCTACTTCTCAAAACAACTGTAACACGACATTTTAAGCTATATAAAACAAACAAACATACCAATCAATATATTCAAAGTTAACATAAACGTTTTTAGACAATCACAAGGTCGCCTAACAAACTAATAGTCTAATCCTCATCGCTAGACTCTTCATCACGAGAAGCCAAATCAGTGCTTGGTTCACGTCGGGAAGTTGAGGGAATATTGACATTTATACCTGCCGCACGTAATGCTTCATATATTGCTTCTGTATGTTGAGAATTAATCTGCATCTTCTCCCGGACCTGCTGGATATCAGAAGATTGAGACACAAACATGACATCCACCTCGGCTTGTGTATATAATCTCTCTGTAGGCCGGGATTGTGCGGTAGATCGTGTAGTAGATACGGATGAAGAACTTAATGTTCTTCCTATTCTACGAATATGTCCTCGGCGTTCACCCAACACCGCCTTCAAGATTTCTTCTTCGCTCAACGGATTTTGGCTCCCGACTTGAGCGTCTCTCAAGAAAACCATGTGTATGAATAAGATAAAAACAATTAAAATCATTATATATATATATATATATATATATATATATATATTTAAACACATAAGTTTCATGAAGTATAAATAATTACTTGCATAATTTTCTTAAAGAGACTCGGATGTAAAGACGCCATTGCGTGAATGGTTTAACATGTACTGTTCAATCAAGCTAGGGGGTTCTAGAGTTTCCGTGTCACGCTATAAACAAATTAAATAAGTATATATTTAATAACGATTAATATATCATATAAACGGGTCAATCATTCTATCAATAAAACGGGTCAATCATTATATCAATAAAACGGGTAGATCATTATATCTAACATACTATGTCAAAATTAAGATTTAAAGATAAATAGACTTACGTTCTCGAATCGATACTGACAGTATGATCTTCGACCATGCAAGCTTTGCAGTGTGTCTTGAGCTATAAATACGCTTTAGCCTAGGCGTCAAAGGAAAGTAACGCAGTATCTTGTTAGCAACTTTCTTCCCCTTGGCGTTTTTGTCTTTCCATATACTCTCAGAACATATCGGACAACTTTGCAAATCTTTGTATTCATCCCAAAATAAACAGCAGTCGTTGATACAAGCATGGGTAGGTACGTATCCTAACCCGACCGTTCTCATTATCTTCCTAGCTTCATAGTGTGATGACGAGATATTAGCTGTCGAAAATGCAACCCTAAGCAATTCTAACAATTGGTCAAATAAAGTATCGGTCCATTTAATGATAACCTTCATATGCCTCAACTTTGCTAAAAAGTCAAGCGAAGACATCCAGTCACTACCAGGGTATAACTCCGTGCCGGCTAACTTGAATAATTCACCAAGTTCATCATTTGTATCACTTGGGCCTTCAGTTGGCTCATCACTTTCCGTGTTGTGTTCGTTGACAGTATTCTCCTGACGAACATCATTGAGGTAATCATGCAAGTCATTATTCGTTAGACCAAAACCGTCACGTGATGCTCGATGAACAATTGGTTCTCCGTGATACCTCCAAATCCTGTAGCCCTCGTTAAACCCGTTTTCATGTATATGAACCCTAAGTACCCTAAGCGGGTGATAACGTGTGTTATCACAATAATCACACAGGCAACGAATATTACCATAGCTATTTACGTAGTCTTTACACCTATCGAGGAATGCGTCAAGACCAACAAAATATTCACGACAATTACGGTTTGCTAAAGTAGTCCAACTCTTATCAATCGTCATAACTGCGTTTAAAGCATATCATACTAATTAAGAATACAAATCATGTATTAAAATTTTATACTAAGAAATTGTGAGTGGTTTGTAGCAGGGTGACCGTCCTAACCCACTTTTTGAATACTTTACCTCATATGTGAATACATATTACATGATCGGTTGTTTAAGAAAAATTCGGTAGCATTTACCCTTAGCTCCCAAATATATAAAGAAATATATACCCGGGAAACATAGAGTAAATGACAACCGAATCTTTCTTAAACACACAACCATGTAACAAGAATTCACATCTTAAATGTGATAAAATATTCATATAGCAGTCCTAACATGGGAACAACTCGAAATTAATTTCTAAATCAATTTCGAGCGGACATTCTAAGCTAAATGATTACTACCATTATTATTATACCAACATGGGAACAACTAATTAATAATCTAACATTACAAATTAAAGATTAATACTACCCTTGAAGATTAACACTAATTAAAGATTAAAGATTAACACTAACATTGAATATTAACACTAATTAAAGATTAACAATTAATAACAATAAGCTAACATCATTAACAATAAATAATAATCTAACATTGATCTAATTTCTAACATTATTAGTGTACTAACAATGATTAAAGATTAAAAGTAATTAGCACTAATCTATCATTATTGACAATAGATAATAATCAAACATTATCAAATAAACTATTTAACATCATCATATAAACTATTTAACACATTATTAGTATACTAACAATACTTAAACATTAACACTAATTAACAATACTTAAACATTATAACACTAAATATAATCTAACATAATAAATTTAAATTAACAACTAGATTAATCAATTATTAACACTAGTCTAACACTAACTAACACTAATTAACAATTAAATAACTAAAATTATTATCAAAAAATAATTTTAATCAAACACTAATTAACAATAGTCTTAGATTAATCAATTATTACCACTAATTAACAATTAAATAACTTAAATTACTAACAAAAAATAATAATAATCTAACACAAACTAATAATAACATAAACTAATTAACATTAATATATAACATTAATATACAAATAATAAAAAAAATACCTCAATGAGGAGGAGGTCGACGGAGGCAGACCGGCGTCGGCGGCAGAAAGGTGGTCGACGGAGGACGATTCTGACCGGCGGCGGCAGCGGCAGAAGGCGGTAGACGGTGGCAGAGAAGGGAGGAGGATGTAAGATGGCTTTCTAACAAAAAAAAAAAGCTTTTAGAACTAAAATCCTAGATCTAGATACAATAAATGAAGATGTTTACCTCGGAGAAGAAAGTCGCGGGCGACGGAGAAGAAAACAAACGGAGGCCGTGGAGCTCGGCGGCTGAGAACAGAGGCGGTGGTTCGGCGTGAGCTAGAGGGAGACGGCGTGAGGCCGCGTACGACGGCGGCGAGTTTCGAGGGCGAGGGGCGGCGGTTCGGCGGTAAAACGATTGGGAGCTAGGGGCTGCGCAGTTTCATCGTAATATGGCAGAATGAAACAAAGAAAACCCTATATCTCTTAAAAGCTTTTGTGGCGACAGGGGTCCCTTTTGCGGCGACATATATTTTTAATTAATAAAGAAAATTGAAATTTTTTTAATTAAATAAAGAAAATTAAAAAAGCCTTTTTTCGGCGACACATTTGCAGCGACAGTTGTCCTTTTGCAGCGACATTGAATTTTTTAGGTGGGAAAAAATCCCGCCATGGTTTTCGGTGGTGGGAAACCCTTTAGCGGCGACATATGACGCCGCAAAAAAACTTTAGCGGCAACACTTAGTTTTCTGACGAGCCTGACCCACATTTTTGTCGTTTAGCTGTCGCCGCAAAAGGTTGACGCCGCGAAAACGTTATTTACTCTAGTGATTTGCTTTTAAACGAAACAAACATGAATAAGAATCTTATTCTTTATAGAGTTTACTTTAGAAATTGAATTCTTTAAGAAATTCAATTGCATTAATTTAAATTCCGTAAAACAAACGCAATATTGAAATTAACTCGAAAACTATACACAACTGGACAAAGATGAAAGGTCCTTTGATAGGTATAACTAATAGTTGTGAGTGTATACAATCTGATTTAAGTAGACAAATTAAAGAAATTAAACTCCACTGATCTACTTGATATTTTCATCCTTGCGTTCTAAAATGTATTGTATATTTTTTAACATCCACACAACAGGCAAACAAATACTCTCTCGTAATCTCTATTGTTTGTTAATTGTTACGATAAACTTGACGATTCCTACTATTAGACTATACGGAGTACATGCTTCAAACATGCTTGAAGCATAAGCCACATCACTGCCACATAAGCATGGCACCCTCCATGCTTCAAGCATGCCAAACTAGGGGGCTACTCATGTTTCTCATGCTTAAAGTTTAAAAAAAAAAAAATTTAAAAAAATATATAGCCGTTAGCCAAGCATCCACCAATCAAATTTCTCCTCTCTCTTCGGCAAAAATGTACCGAGAATCCATGCCATTTTGCGGTACCGAGGTGGCGGGGTGGTGTGGCTGGCGGTACTGCCGGTGCCACCTCAGCTTGCCGCTGCCATGCCGTGGGTATTCCCTACGGTCTTAGAGTTGTTATGTTAGATGCCCCTTTCGTTTATGTCTCTAGCTTCTTAAATTAATCACCTCGATCAGTTTCGCTCTATGCTGTAAATCACTTAATTACAAGGTATTAATGTATTATTCTTACAATATGGCATAATTGCCCCAATATTGTTCATCTTAACACAAGCTGTCAAGCTAGCTAGCCCCCAACCAAGATGTAATTAAATTTATCGTGTTGAACCCTTTATTTCGAACATATACGCATACTATGATTTAATTAGGTCTACAAGCATACATAAAGTAATTTATGATTATCTTTATAATATTTCTACATTTTGTTCTTGTTAGCTCATGATCTTTGAATGACCACATGATCATAGCATAGATTCTTGTTCTCCCAATAGCACAACATGCAAATATCATTACGAGCATCTATAATTTATTCCATATCCTATGTTATTATTATTACTATATATATGTAGTAACAAATGTATTGTAATTACATACCCATGTATATATTATGTAAGATTCAGCCATGCATCACTTATATTCGTTTCTTTCTCTTAAAAACAGACCCCCTTTATTCTTCTTTTTCTTTTGTTAATTTTAAAGCAGCTAGATCATTTTGTTGATAGTTAAGAATCCATCATGTTATATACCATTCTAAGAACCAATACCATCTTTGCATCAATTCCAAGAGTTAACACATTTGATTTTGCTTCATCAATTTAATTCCTTCAATTCTTTTGATGCTTGATGATATACTTTGATGGATTGGATACCAAATATTAGGTCATAGGTAGATGTTGATTCTCCCACATGCATACTTTACGATGTTATAGAAAGATCATTCTTCTTCTTTTTATATTTAAACTCGAAACAGATATTTTCATATTTGAGTTGGAGGCACATCAATCATCATTTACAGAATAATTTCTGTGTGGAAGTTTGGAACATAGTTTTTGAAGGAAACATTAGTAATTCCACAATATATGAACAGTAATTATCCATTCATCCATCATATTATGAAAATTAAGCTATATAAATTAATCATTCATATGATTAGATGAGAGTAATTATATGTTTTCTTTAAGATCAATATTACATAGGTTTGTTACCATAGATGTAAATTTTGTTACAATTTGGTTATTTAATCGTTAGAATCAACAAAATTTGATATATTTTTTGAAATCACTATTTTACTTCTTTTTTTAGAAGGGGAGATTTTTTTATACTAAATCAAATGATGTTTAAGATTGTATTTTTTTTTTATTTGGTGGTGGTTGCAAATTCTAGACTTGAATTTGAAAAACCCATTACTTTCGTACCACTAATTTCAACTTAAAATTTTGAATTTGAAAAACCTTTTGTATTCACATTTTCTGTCAGCCCAATCCAACTTTGGTAAATGGTAACCCTTTCAGTTTATTCCATTGGTAAATGGCCCTCAATCGTTTTAGGTATATTATTTCAAACGGATAAACATCCACCCCATAACTTAATGCTAAATTTACACCACATTTGTTTACAATAAGATTTAAACTCAAAATTTTATGGACACCTAAACATCAGATACCGTTAGACTATAAGCACTTTGGTTATTGATCTCTTTAGTGAACAGTTTATAGAAGTTTTCAAGAACTTTCAAGCTCCCTTATAAGTCACGAAATTGGAAACAATCCTTTAGAATTCATTTGACATTACCAAAAGCCCAGTGTTGTCCATCTCCTCTCTGACCCCCCTTTAGGCCTTAATTCATGAAACTGGAAAAATCCTTTGGAATCTTGACAGATTGTTTTTAAAAAATGTTAATTGTATTACTTAATTAAGATCAATATTACATAGGTTTGTTACCATAGATGTAAATTTTGTTACGCAGTTGCACAATTAGCAAAGATAAAGACCTCATCTGGCTGCTAGACCCACCCCTTGATATTGTGAAAACCCAGAATTAGGGGGTTCTAATAGCCTAGTAACTGCTTGTACATAGACAAGTGGAAACAAAGAAAACATGTAGAAAAATAGTCTCGCTTAAACCACATATGGCAATTAATATAAGGTGGAATGGAAAGGTCATCTATCTTGGTTCCCCCCTTATCACTTGATCCATTGTAACTTATAAACAACCCACTTTATAACTTGTAAATATTTTCTGCAACAGGATTGCTTTTACCTTTGTTACATGTTAAGCTTAAAACAATTGTCACTTCGGTCACGGTTCACTATTAGATGTGTGTGTAACTCACAAGTTGCCCAGAATAAAGAAAGAAAACACCCATTCTTTGATTTTCACCAAGAAAATTACTAAGTTCCTACTGAATTTCAAGATCAACAATGATTCAAAAACAACTATATGAAACTAGGGAAACAAACGTAAACACAAGAAAATGTCAACCACCTATTGCTGTCGATATTCTTCCATGATTCTACCAGTCAAAACATAAACACGCACACCAGCAGTCAAATCAACAATCTCTCTCCTTATTGAGGCTTTCGTGCCAAGAAGAAATACATTGGTGTGAAGATCTCCTTCCTGCCACACAATTTACACCACAATATTAGTAATTGTGTCTTAAACTATGTTGTAATGAATCTTGGTCAGTTTTGTAATTGCTTACTTGGGATATGGTTAGGGTGTTTGGGAGTTTGCTTATTTATGGCATTTTGTAAAAGCAGATAAGCACTTCTTAGAGTTTGGATGAAGAAAAGTGTAAGCGCTTCGCTGCTTACTTTGAGGTGAAATAAGTTATTTTCAGTAAGAAGTTTGAGATTGATTTTTTTATAAATGATTGTTCTTGGTGAATTCGAAACTAGAAATTTACCCTTGGGGTGAAATAAGTTAATAATTTAGCTTCTGTTTAACTAAGCATATCCTGAACACCCCCAAAATGTAAATAAAATATAATGGTTCTTACTTTCCACCAGCCACAAGCCCTTCTGCAGCTTTCTCTAAGAAGGATTGAACCCTTTGACTTCCCTTAGGGGCAAGTCCCACATATTCTAGGGCCGTCACCTACAAAAACAAGAGCAAATGAGTGCACTAATCTTGAGAAAACAACATTATCTTAAGCAAAAGCATTTAGTTTACATTCATAACATACCATATTTTTTGTAATAAAGCGTCCAACAGCTGTGAGACGGAAACTGCTGAGAGAGAAATGACTTGTATCCAGGGGTAAGTACCAAGGTAGTGGTGAATCTTTTGCAAGATCTTGCTCCCATATAACCTTTATACCCAATAATATGTCACCTTCTTTATAACAAAAATGTCAAAAAGAAATTGTGTCAATGTGTTCTGCTCACCTCAAAACCTGCTTCTTTTAGAGCTACAAGACATTGTCTAGTTGATCTGATGTCTGGAAGGCCATCACCAATCTCAATTTCTGCCTGTTACCAAGAAAATAGATTACCCCCAAATGTGAATAAAATGCCTGAAAACATGTCAAGTGGGCTTGGGTGAAGGAACATTTCCTTCACATTAACTTGTGTCCGGTAACACAAGTGTAAAGCTGATGTAGTTGTTAATATGAGAGTTTATCGTATCAGCTTAGCATATATTTTTTTTAGTAAAGGATTTAATCAAGGTGGGTCATAGATGAATTAAGTTTTGAGTGGTTTTGAACTCTACAAAAAAAAAAAGGTTGTTTAAGGTGTATGAAAACTAGTTAATCATCAACTAAGCATTATCTTCTCAATGTAGTGTAATGCCATCAGTTGTGTATACCTTGATTTTTTGGTGGTCTTGGTTGTTCGGGTCAAATGCATCAGTCATGCACCACTCATATGCAGCAAACGACTGACCAGGCTTCAAGACTCTATATATCTCCTTGTAGCATCCAACCTTTAGTCAAAGATGAGCAATTTCGTAAGAAATATCAAAAATTTAGAAACATATTTGGATAGCAAATAGTCAAATTTACTAAAAGCCATATATAACTTTAAATTGCTAGAAAAATTTACATACTGCATCTGGAGCATGGCAAGTAGCCTCAATTGCATACACAGCATCAAAACTGTTATCAGGAAATGGCATCTTCATGAAATCAGCCTGTACCAAATTTTTGGATCACAAAGAACAATCAGCATCAAACCTACAATTGCTTAAAATAAAAGCACTGTAGCAGACGAAAGTGTAATGTACACTTAAGATGTTTGAGAGAAACTAACTGACCTTTGTAAAGTCACAGGTCCGGTCTACTCCTGCAACTCGGTTCAGTGCCTAGAGAGAATATAGAAGCATACAAATTAGACATTTCATCTTGCTAAGTAAGTATCATAAGAGGATTTACCTTTCCTCTTGTAATCTGATATTCGTTGTTGTTTAAACCCATCACAGATGTGGAACTGCCAGAAACAGACCAGAGGCAAAGATTAATATATATTAAATCTGATAAAGTTAATTGCAAGTTGAGAAACAACAAAACAGGGTAATAATGATGAAAGACTCAGATGGATACCTAAATCGAGCAATTTCCCTCAACGGTCCACCAATTCCGCATCCTACATCCAACACCTTTGGAAAACAGAGCAAAATTACAATTTTAACACAAGCACCCAACATAAAGAGGATGAATCAATTATAGCCGCATCATTATGAATCAGGTAACTGGGAATTGACTAGAATATAAGACCTTATATCCTGGCTTCAAGCCTAGCTGTAAAGCAAGAAAATGCTCATGTCGCTTAATACTCTCTCGAAGCGATTCCCCTTTCCATCTGCAAAAGTGAATATAATCTTTACAAATGATGATAAACGATTTACAGTCTAGGGAAAGGAGAAGGACTTATTGCATGGATGGCGATAGCAAAAATAATGTAACCAATGCTATAACAACCTGTGAGCAAAATGGAATGATTCTCCCCAACCATACTCGTAGAAGCTTGTGACCAGATCATAATATTTGTTAACCTGAAACAAAACAGGAACTTTGTAATCAAAATATGTATGTGTGAGTAGACACACAAGTAGATAACTGAAATCATTCTCTAAAAAGAAGCATATGTTACTTACCATGTCAGTGTAGTTAGCCTTTCTGTCTTCCTCCACACCTCCAAAATCAGAATGATACTTCTCATACCTGTATTAAAGCGAAGAACATGAGCAAGAAGTTCAGTTTCCATAACATCATACACGTATTAGAAACTGAACCTACAAGTTTTTTACACTTAAGTTTGTTCGTATAGGATTATTCATGGTAACACTGGAATTTTGATTCTTAAGGAATTAAGTGCAACTATCTTTGTTCTCCATCAATTGTATCACTTTGACATTAGAAATCAAACTTATTTAGCAGTTACCAAACCTATAAATATGACTATATGAGTTACTGTTCTACATTTAAAGCACTACTACTTTAAATTCTAGAACTTTTGGTACGACTCCATGTACTTATTGATGTTCGTTGGATAAATACCTTGCAGAGAACAGAGAGATTAAGCACTTCTTTTTCTAGAGAAACTATATCGCATAAGTGTATAACCATACAGTGACAGTTCACATAATGCAAAACAATTGAAGTATCCATAATCATCGTTGTCTTATTATCACTTTTGGTTTTGGATAAAAATGGTTCAAATTCTTAAATCGTACTAATTACTTTAAAAAGCAAATCAAAACAACCCCTATAGACACTCTCCGAGAAAATTGATCAATTCTAGAACATCATTATATCTGATACAAGCCAACATGATTTACAAAATTGACCACCTCAAATCCTCAATGCTTAACTATTTTCACGACACAGTCTATCTTTTGAACATATAAAGGGAGATACATATTCCTGCCGAGGGATACATATGATTTTGTTATGAATTGAACAGTAACATTATTCTAATCGTAGCACGACCTTTTATAAAGTACAAAAGTTCAGAAAATTTACTTCAATAAATTGAAGCCAATCTCGATAATAAAAACAAGACAGAGTACTAAAAGTTTCAGATCTCGATAGAATCGCATACACGCTCGGAAACCTAAAAACACCACAGATTCAGCATTTTAACAAAGAGACATCCAAAAGGTATATATACTTATCGACGGCGGAAAGAACTTCATCTTTCTGGATTTTGCCACCGAGTCCAGATGCAAGATCAAACGCTCCAGCTTTTGACATGGCTACTCGATCGTCACTTGACAAACTAGCAATGCTTCAGATCCGATCAATAACAGACTATAAAATCGAAAAAAATATACAAAAAAACAGAAGATGATGAACAGAAAAAGACGAGGAGATGTTGCAACTTACAATTGGAAAAAGTAGGATCTGGAGTGAAGTGGTGAAAGTAGAATGGCAAAGGGGGAGATTTGAATTTGATAAATAGGAAACTGAAAGCCAACAGCAAAGACGGAGATGTCGTTACTCTAGAAAGGAATCGCCAAATCAGCAAATCCACGTGGTGGGGATTCAGCCGACTGGCTGAGGAAGCTACAATTACAATCACTCAACTCACATTCTTTTATTTAATGATTATTTATTTATTACATTTTTCTTAGCTGTTTAATCAAATTTATGAATCTGATCCTTGAATTTTATTTTTTACGGGTTTGATCTTTCTTGGTTTAAACTTTTGCGCTTCGTTCTCGAGTTTTTTATGAAGAAAAGGGAGAAAAACAAAAGTTGAGGGAATGGAAATGGAAAAGGAAAAGTAAAAAGAAGGAAATGCAGGGGAACTCTTTTCTTCCAAATCATCCCACATTTGAAAGGATAGATTTTTAAACAAATAACCCCTCCTTCCCTATCCCTTTCTCTCCTTAAAAAAACTCAAGAACACACAATATTGATGATTTCCTTCCCTTCCATTTCCTTTTCTTCCAAAAAACAACTCGAGAACATAGCGTTGTATTTTCGGTCTTTTGGTCCATTTAAAACGACTAAATTACCATTATACCATATATTTATTTATTAATTAAAACTTTTAATTGATTTTAACACTATTGATTAATGTTTTAAAGCTAAATTACTACATTACCCCATTAATTTATCATCACTTACATTTATTCTTAAGAGGAATGATTGTTCATCTTTTATCACCACCATATCCACATCTCCAACCATCACTCTGGCCACCACTTCTAAACGAAGATTCTAAACACAAGCAAAGGCATAATTATAAGAAAAATATATCTGAATCTGGAACCTTAATAATCATGAACATATCTACAACAGAAAACACCTAACATCAAAACATAAAGAACCCCTGCAAGCTGTCCTAATTGGATATTTGGATTTACTATTTAAAAAGTGAGAAGATGGGGGGTTTGGACTAGGGCTGTCAATGGGTTGGATCGGATCGGATCGGTTAAAAATCTGATCTGACCCGCTAATCCATTTAATTGGATTTGGATCTGATCCAATAACATTGAGATCCATTTAGTTGGATTTGGATCGGATCAATAATTAATGGATCATGACCCGGAGCGACCCATTTAATATTATTAATTTTATTTTATTTATATAATAAATATATCAAATAATTCTTCGACCCCCACCCCACACCACCCAACCACACCCCACCCTACCTCACCCCCACCCTACCCACCCCCACCCCACCCAACCCTACCCTACCTCACCCACCCCTACCCTACCTCCCAACCCCACCCTACACCCACCCCTACCCAACCCCACCCACCCTACCCTACCCTACCCCACCCCACCCTACCCCACCCTACCCCCACCCCACCTTACCCTACCCCCACTCCACACCTACCCCACCCTACCCACCCTACCCCACCCATTTAATATTAATGGGTGGGGTAGGGTGGGGTAGGGTAGGATAGGTAGGGTGTGGTAGGTGTGGAGTGGGGGTAGGGTAAGGTGGGGTGGGGTGGGGGTAGGGTGGGGTAGGGTGGGGTGGGGTAGGGTAGGGTAGGGTGGGTGAGGTTGGGTAGGGGTGGGGGTAGGGTGGGGTTGGGAAGTAGGGTAGGGGTGGGTGAGGTAGGGTTGGGTGGGGTGGGGGTAGGGTGGGGTGGGGGTGAGGTAGGGTGGGGTGTGGTTGGGTGGTGTGGGGTAGGGGTCGAAGAATTATTTGATATATTTATTATATAAATAAAATAAAATTAATAATATTAAATGGGTCGCTCCGGGTCATGATCCATTAATTATTGATCCGATCCAAATCCAACTAAATGGATCTCAATGTTATTGGATCAGATCCAAATCCAATTAAATGGATTAGCGGGTCAGATCAGATCTTTAACCGATCCGATCCGATCCAACCCATTGACAGCCCTAGGTGGAGTCGAAGGTGAAGAGAATGGGAGGTCAAGAGCTGCACATTGATCGCTGAAAACAACACTGGTCACTAAAGTGCAGGTTGGTCAACGGTGATGACTTCTCATATGATAGAGAGAGAAAAAGAGTTTATGGGGGAGGCACTTTTTATTGTAATATATTCTAAAAATTACAATAATCATTATTTTTAATATTTAACAACAATTAAAAAGTTAAGAAAAACAATTGAAAATAAGATATTCAACTGAGTGACCAAATTCATACTTTTGATCAAACCATAATGACAAAAAAATGTATTTAACTTTTCTTTTATTATATATAATTTGAAGACTTCGTCCCTCAACCATCTCTTAGATCACGAGTAGCACACTCACTGAACCCTGTATTTCCTGCTGTTACATTTGCGCCACATCAGCTTTTCTCTCTCACACTCCATCCCTACCCTCGTATGGAGTACCACACCCATCTACCCCAACCTTTTCCACTCTTTTTTTTAATTCTTTTTTTAAAAATAAATTTAATAATATAACAAAGTAAAAAATTCTTAAGAAAAAAAATTCCTAATATTACTAAACATTAAAAATGAAAAACAACATATCATTTAATATTAAATAACGTAGAGTAAAATCTTGATATGTCATTATTAAGTCATTAACTATTCTTTCGAATAGTGTTCAGCTCATCCGGAATCGCTGTCTAGACATATCCGAAGTATAAACGGGATCTTCGCCAAAGTAGTCTCGCATTAGACGCTCGTTTGCCACGACACGGCCCCTTTCTATGTTCCCGCTTCAAATGTGATGAACGGATGATGAAGGGGTTGATGAAGTGGTGCTACCAAATATTAGAAAACAATTACTTTTTTAAATTTGACCGTTAGAAAACGGTAAAAAAGGAAAAAAAAGAAGAAAAAAATCGAATTAATTCAGCGGGTCATGTGGCTTCGAGAAACCGTGGCCGAAGCCGCCAGCTCCTAACCATTGGTGGTGTAACGGTGTGTCAAGGGAACCGCAGGCTAGCCGTTGGCCTACCCGTCAGACGTTACGTCGGGTCTTAACTTTCATTTCTACTCTAATATTTTTATCTCCCATGAGATTCCTTATATACCCCCATAAGTTACCTCTATATGCTCTATATACTACATTTAAGTATCTTTCTTTAAAAAACCTTAAGATCATAAATTTTAAATTATTATTAAATCTTAACCTTCTATTCATTTCAGATTGAATTTTAAACATCATCATATATTCCCTAATTTCCTTCCCTTTCCCACCATAGTCATGGTCTCAGACCACCACCACTGTAGCAACAATTGAATATCGTCGTCACCAAAGCCATAGGCCTATAGCCCATTGTAACATCCGTGTCACATTGGTTGGAGAAGGATACGAAGAATGCTTTATAAAGGTGGTATGAGGCCTTTTAAGTATAATGTTCCATACAAGAAATAAAATTGTGAGCATGCGAAGTAAAATGGACAATATTATACTATCGGATTTGGGTTGTTACAAATAGTTTGAACTTTTAAAGATTGTTACCTTCGATTTTTTAATTAAATATATGAACTCGGTTTGAAGATTTGATAGATAATCAAAAATCGAATTGCTAATTTTGATTTTGGAAAATAGTAGACTTGAATGCTAGAAGCCAACAGCCCAACATTCATAAAATTGTCTCATGCTCTCTGATACCCACAAGGCCACAAGTACAACTATTTGATGTATGATAGGTGTACAAAAACAGAAACACCTTTTTTTTTAATCTGATTCTCACAAGTACAAAATTTGATGCATGATAGGTGTTCATAAAAAGAAACATCTTTTTTTTTTTTAATATTGAAGTTATGTTATTGGGATGGATCCGTAGCGATATTCATATAAGGCAGTATGCGAGTTCCAGGCTACGCGTCAAGAGAGAATAAAATTTTCCTCCATTGCTTCCTGTAAACCCCCACAATAACGTTCGAACTCGAGAACTTACATTGGGGTAAAACCCTCTATATTAAAAAAATATATCACTAGAATTAAGAAAGACATTTCACCTTGATGAAATTATACAAACATAACCACTCCATTAGTCGATATAAAAGTAAAAGAAGAGAAAACACATAAATGACAGTATGACACCAACAATGAAAGCAATAAAAGACTATGCAAGTACAAACTACAATAACCTATGCAAGTACAAACTACAATAAGATTGGTCACGAGCCAAAAAGTGAGACATATATGATATATCATAAAACATTTATACCATTAGCATCTAACCCTTAGTTACCCTCTATTAAATTTACTGTCACGTCGGCATTCATATCATTCCTCACATTTAACCATTTTTAACCCTCAACCTTCACATCCAACCCTATTCAATCCTCTATCTTTTCTTATTTTTTCTTATTTTTTAAAAAAATTTCATATATTTTACTCTAAATGGGGGAAAGAAAGCAAAAGAAGGAAAAAGAAAAAAAAAACAAAGGAACCCACAGGCTTTTCCAACCTGCCAGCCACTAATGTGGATGATCTTAGAGTAAACGGTGTGGAAAATGATAACTACGTGGAAAAGAGCCCAATAAACTATAGTGGGAATGCTACTTAGGTTGTAACATAGTGGTAAGTGCTTTGGTGTGGTGATTGCCTATTGACCAAAGGTTATGGGGGTTCAAGTCTTATTAAGAACAAATTGAGGTATATTAGAAGGCGTAAAAAAACGATATAGCGGGAAGTGCCGCCAGCCAGTAGCCCGCGGCGTGGCGATCAAGCTTCGTGGCAATTAATACCCTAAGACTATGCGCATCCGATAACCCGTGAAGCAACGGGTAGAAGGAAACACCATCGCACACCCACGGGTTCAGAAACCCTTCCATCGATCGCTGGTTCCCTTACCCGTGAGGGTAAGGTCTGCCACACACACACACACATTTTCCTTTTTCTTTTTTCTTTTATTATTTAATAATAAAATATTAGGAGGATATATATGGGTTGGATGTGGGGGTTTAAGGGTTAGAGAGAGTTAAAGATGGAAATGATATGGATATTGATGTGGTAATAGATTTAGAAGGGTAATAGAGGGTTGGATGCACATGGTCTAAGAAAGTGGTGTGGTTATTAAATTATCATTTTCTTTTTTATTGTTTTTCGGTTGACCAAATACATTAAATGTGGTTGAAATAAACTGTTGTCCTTCAATTCTTTGCTTCTATATTTACGTTTTATTTGTACGGGATAACTCATTCAAGAGACGTCCTCAACACATGAAGTGATGTTTTTTATTTTAAATTTATAACATGTCTTATATTTTTTAAAAACGTTATCTTTTGTTTAAAAAAATGTAGTTACTTATTACTAGCTTAATTCCCATGTATAAATATGAGAATTATTAAAGTAAATTTCAAATGTTTTTGATATTAAAAACTACTAACATGTATAGTATAACAGTTCAATGTTTTTTTACCAGCAAATGCTGCATCTCCAGTGTGAGTTCGAATTGTTTGGTGGCGGGTTTTCAACCGCCCCTCGTTATTTGGCTTTAACCAAGGTTCGAGCACCACACCTTCACTCAATGAAGGAAAACCCCCAACCCACCGCATGCAACGGGATTTGATCCCCCAACCTCTTACGAGGAAGGGGGCACCTTACCAAATGGGCTAAACCCCATTGGCAACAATTCAATGTTTTAATGTAATGAAATTGGTCTACGTTGTTTACGTAAATAATCATGAAAGTATGAAACAATGTATCTATTAGATAATTTGTATAAATTCTTTTGTTAAAATATTTTAGTATTAAAAACTAAATCACCTAAGAATGAAATTATCTATATAACATTTAGCAAGACTGGATGTTGCTGTTCATCCACAGTGCTTTAATGCTATATAGTTAAAATTGGCAAATAAAACAATATAATGAAGTTAGCTTGGCTGGTAAGGTGTTAAATTCTACATCCTATAATGCATCTGTTCGAAACATGGCTCAAGTTGTTTATTGAAGTTTTTGCTGTAACTCTGTAAGGTCACATCAAGAGTTAGTGACTTTCTTCTGAGAATATTTTTTGGACTATTTCCTCTCTATTATCCCCGATTTTAGGGGATTTGTTTTATTTTTCTCTCACTATCTTCCCCCATTGTCTCTCTATACCTTCCCCCATTGTCTCTCTGTTTCTCCTTCTCCATTTTCATGTCCCGAAGAAGATGATGGATAATAAAGAAGATGATGGATCAGAATGATCGCCACCAAAACCCCATCGATGACATCGTTACTCAAGTTACAGTTATCTACTTCTCTAATTTTTCTTCTCTCTTTCTCTTCTCTCTCTCTCTCTCTCTCTCTCTCACTCACCCGCTTCTACACTTGAAACAAAATATGGCTATTTTACAGTCTGGATGTGTCGGCATGTTCGGTTTGTATGCAAAGATTATTGTTTTTCTCTTTCTCATTTTTGGATTCTTTTGGGTTTTGATTCTGCGCACACAGGTATAAAACTACACTCATTTGTGCTGTAACTTTTCGTTTAAATTTTACTGGAGGCGTATGGTAATTACTTCGAATATATGGTTTTAGTAGATGGATTTGTCATAGGTTGTTCACATCAAGCTTCTAAAGAAAGGTGAAATTTTCATTCGTTCCCTTTGCTCTTGATTTATTGATTTTTAAATGTTTATTCTTCATCTTATTGTTAGTATTGTGATTTGTTTTTTTTTCATTCGTTCCCTTTGTTTTTTATATAAGAAATCAGACAAACCAGAAATCATGACAATAAAAGTAAAATATGAAAACAGTTCGTCTTTCGTTGAACGTTCTTCAAGGCTTCCTTGCGCTAATAACTAACTCACAAATGTAGTATCTAACTCTGAGCACCATAGCAAGTTTGAATGGGAAACTGAAAGCTTTGCTAGACTTTTTATATTTCTTAACCTATCCATGTTATTTAATTCTCCATTTTGGTTGTTTGTGTTTTTATATTATGCTTTTGTTCATTTTGATCTCTAGAACATGCCTTTCAGATGAACAAACTAAAGAAATAACAATTTTGTAGAAGCAAGTAAAAAGATGTGAAAAAACAGATTATAAGCATTCATATCTAAAATTTATTTTTCAGGTGTTAATAAACACTCCCAAAATGCACATTGACAGCCTTTATTAATATTTGTATCTTACTTCTTATACATTGTTCTAAGTTGCTTAGACTAATATTTTGGCCTTCAAAATATTTTTTTTGTATTATTGGAATATCAATGCAGAGGTTATGGATCTTCCGTTTACTCTTTCACATACTATGTTTTTGTTTTTTGTTTTAATTGTGAATCTAGAAGTAGAATTAGATTACATAATACGTGTGTCGATTGTTACTTTGAGGGCTGATTTTTAAATGGTTGTGTGGATGAAGTTGGGTTATTGAAATAATATTGTTTTGTAGGTATTCCCCTCTGAGATCGGTTATCAAAATATTATTTTTTTTTGTTTCTTTTTGGGAGGGGGTGTTTTTCCTAAAATGTGTTTACTGTGGCTTTGATTATTGAAATGGGTCTAGGTTGGGTCAATAAAAATTAGATTTGAAACAATTTAATAATGTTAGGTGTATGGTGGGTTGAATTAAAGCACTTTAGCATTGTTATAACAACTAAGGAAATATTCCAATTATCATATAAATGCAAGTGCTGATCAATTCATTGGTTAAGTGGGTTTAGCATGGGTTGTTAAAATGGTCTGGATTGCGTAATAACATTAGTAATCTCATTAGAGTCAGAATAGTCTTATATAACTTCCATGAGCTATTTACCCACTCTAACCCCCTCACCTCTTTTATCCCGCTCGAAACTAAGGAAGGGTATGAAAGACATTGTTTTTTATGTTATATGATTAAATTTTGACATGTTCATCTATTTTGACCTGTTTACTCTTGCTGTCCCATTTGAAATAGAAATTGGTGTAAGCTGTAATGAAAACACCTTTTATTGAACCTAAAGAAATATAAACTAGAACTTAAGGTTTAACTTTTAGTGTTATATTGGTGTTTGTTTAGCTATTGTATTGTGTCAAAGTATGATGCGTTTGAAGCTAATGTTCCATATGAGTACCAGACAAACTTTAGTATAATTATATTTGAACAAATTATTGAGGGTTAGTTGGTGCTCTATTAAAGGTTGTTCGGAGTAATTATGATGCCTTCATGCATACTTAATTCAAAATATATGTTGTAAGATCATGCTGCAAATAGAATATGTGGTCAATATTGGGTTAGAAGTTTGTGATTCCTTTTGTTGTTCACTTTGTTTTTTGGCCTCACTATGTCCTACTTAAGTGGATTTTGAGTTATGATGTGCGGCCTGCCTAATTACAAATTTACATGTTTATATTATGACCCACTCTAATATGATGGTTTTAAGAATCAATATTCAGGAGATCTATAAATTGTTTAAGCTTGAATGCAGATTAAATTGATGAGTTCATAATTTTACTAACCTAGATTCTTGGAGCTCTGTGTGTGTATCTCTCACTATGTGTGTTGATAGGGAGGAAGAAGAAGGGATCACATGAAGAAGGGGAAAGAATTAAGTCAACAACCCACAAAAGGTTGTCAGTGCATAACTGTAAAAAAGAAAGGAGAATTCATGCCATCTCTTATTTACTATAAATTATCTCAATTTGGAGCAGGTTATTCTTTTGAATCACCATGGCCACCCTTTCTGATCTACATAACATCAAATTGCGTGACGATTCAAATTTCCGGTTATACTAAAAAATCTATCATTATCAAAAGAATGCAGTCGGGTCAAATGGGTTGAGTGGGGCAAAGAGATTGGAAGTTATCAACAAATCACATTAATTTTGGGTTTTATATTTAAGTTATTAATTATTTTAGAAAATTTGAATACAGAAAACATGCTCAGGAATGGTGTGTCCTGGCCCGACTCATTTGTGTCGACTGAAATTACCCGTTTCAACCAAAACTGTCTTTTTTTTTACCACTGCCACTATTTAGCGTATATTTAAACCATGTGGTTTTAGTGTATATTACACACAATTACTAATACTAACTATAAGGTTCATTATATGATGTTTGATTAGCATCGTGATATGCATTCTAATGCAAACTAGAAAGTCCTTGAGGAATCCAGTGGCAACGCGCGGGCACCAAAACCTTGTCTTAAACAATATGCAAGGCTTAATGTTTGTGATATAAAAACAACCAATTCTAAAGTCAATTGAGAAAATAAAGAGACATGATATGTGAATAAATTCTAAAAAAATATAATGACATGTTAAAGATAAAGATTTAGATTTTGTTATATTTTAGTTTTTAAAACTTTAAACAAAATTTTTTTCTTTTTTTTTGCGAGTCTCATTTTATTTTTTATTGAGTATTAATATGAGATTAGGAAAGATGGGTACCATAATTCAGTGTGATGGTAGTGACCAATACGTGTGAGAGTGACAAACTAAGTGTTGTGAGTAAAAAACTGACGTGACAATGTGATGAATATGGTGGGTGATGACCATTCCCATCACTCTTAAGTGCAACAATCTAATGCAAGGCTTAGTTTTGTTTATTGAGAGAGAAAAAAATAAGAGTTAATTACATATTTGGTCCCTGAACTATGTCACTTATTTCACTCTAAGTCCCTAAACTTCATTTATTACGCTAGGAGTCCCCAATGTATGATTTTTGTTTCACTGATAGTCCTTGATCACTTAAAAAGACTATACCACCCCTCCCAATTCAATTTATTCTTTTATTTAACTTTTTATTTATTTAAATGAAATTAAATTATAATTAAAATAATATAAAAAATATTAATTATAAACAAAAATCATTAATAAAAGTTGTTTTATCACCACCACCATCATCAACCTTCTTCCACCCAGCACCATCATCACCAACGTCTGCCACCACCACACCACCGTCTGCCACCACCCAAATAAAAGTCACAACCACAACCACCGGTTTGTTAATGAGAAACAGATGAAAAACCCTATTTTTTTTTGAACGGTATGAGAAACTCTAATTTGAAGTATAAATCGCATGAACAACACATCAGAAAACCCTAATTCGAAAAAACGAGATCTGCAGAACCAGATCATGAACAAGATCTGAAAAACGATGGTTTTCTTCTTCACGAACCCTAATTTCTTCTCCAGCAATGGTTTCCATCTTCACGAACCCAAAATCACAAACAAGAACTGCAAAACCAGATCTGAAAAGAATGAAAACGATGGCTGCGATGGTTGAAGAACAAGATCTGAAATCCAAACGTCGGCACGATGGTTGAAGAACAAGATCTGACCATGGCGTCGTGGTGAAGGTACGATGAGGTGGTGGTAGAGTTCCGGCGAGTGGTGAAGGTGGGGAGTTGGACGCTTGAGAAAACCCTGATTTCAAATCTCATAAAACCCTAACTTGCAGGGAGAAAGAGAGACAGAGAAGGGGACATAGGCAAGCTGGTGGTTCGTATATGGCGAGTATGCGGTGGCGGCGGTGTTGACGACATTTGGTGGTGGTTGCAGGCGGCGGCGGTGGTTGCAGGCAGTTGTGGCCGGAGTTGGTGGTTCGTATATGGCCGGCGGTGGTGGCTTCTGAGAGAGGAGAAAGGGTTTAGTGTGTATAATATATATATATATATATATATATATATATATATATATATATATATATATATATATATATATATATATATATATATATATATATATATATGTATGTATATATATATATATATGTATGTATATAACTAGTTATTAGTTGGTTTAATTTTATTTTTAAATTATTTATAATTAAAGAAAATATTAAAAATAGATATTAAGGGTAAATTGGATTTTTAATTTTTAAAGTAAGGGTATTTTAGTCTTTTTACTTGCACAAGGGACTATCAGTGTGACAAAGTACTTAGTTCAAGAATTCCCAGCGTAATAAATGAAGTTTAGGGACTTAGAGTGAAATCAGTGACATAGTTCAGGGATCAAATATGTAATTAACTCAAAAAATAAATATCCAATGAAAGATTATGATAAAAAACCTCGAAGCGAACTAGATCACAATATGTGATCTACAAACCGATAACACGGAACACGAAAACAAAATAGCACTGCTATGAAGTTCTGGTACGAACAAAACAGACAATCTGATATGCGAATCTCAAGATAATCTGAACAAATCGTAAGAACTCAAAACAAAGAAGGAAAAAGAACGACCAAGTTTTATCGCATAAGGCTTTTTTTCTTAACCCCTGTACACGAGACGTGAACGAAATAACTAAAAGCGGCTAAGGGGAGAACCCGACCCGCATCCGCACTAGGTGCGCACCCGACCCGGGTTGAGACCCGGTCTCAAGCCTGCCCCCTTCAAGCCCAACTAGCTTCCTTTCACGAGCCCAACTTATTAATCAGCCCAACACAGCTCCTTACTCTCAAATACCTACACAAAACCAGATTAAGTTAGAAAACACACAATAAATTAATATGTACCCCAATGTTGGTCATGGAGAATATTATAATTTCAACACCCCCCCCCCCCCCCTCAAGACCAACAGGGGAATTACGATTACTCTTGAAATGGAATCTTAGTGAACAAAGAATAACCACTAACACTTTAAACAAAACCACACTCAAACAAAGCGGCACATAATTTTTCATTCCATTTTCTAGGCTCAAAGGTTTTGTCAAGATTAGACACAAAACAAAAATTTTCAAAACTAAGCTGAGAATAATTAATTTACCTTTCAGTCCCATATATTTTCCTTTCACAAGAAAAACATTAAACCTAGCAGGAATTCTCGACTCTCTCCTAGGTCTAACTAAACTAACATGCTTTCTACTACCAGAAGAATTAGCACTATCGGAACTAGTTCCCTCAGACTGAGCAGGAGTAGCGGAACTACCTACCTGAGATTGAGGAACTAGAACCTCCACACCCTGGTCATCCAAATAGTGCTCTGCACAAGTTCCACCAACCTGGTGGCCATCACCAGTACTACCTATTGATTGTTTTTTCAAGGAAAGGGTCAGAACTAAAATGTTTATCATCATTAGGAATAGACTGAGGACTTTCAAGATCTAAGGACCAGTTTTGTTCATCAAAGAAATTGCAATAATCCTTAAGAGAATCAGACTCAAGACCTAGACCAGAAGAGCTCATTTTAAAAGGAAACACCTCTTCATAGAATTTCACATCCCTGGAAAAGAAAACCAAACTTGAGTCAAGACTAAAAAGTTTGTAACCTTTTTTCTCATTTGAATATCCTAACAAAACAGCCTTATCAACTCTTGATTTTAAATTGTCACTATTATTAAGTCTAGTAGAATAACACAAACATCCAAACACTCTCAAATTATCAAATTTAGGAGGGTACTTAAACACTTTTTCAAAGGGAGTGACTCCATTCAACACAGATGTTGGTGTTCTGCTTATTAAAAAACAACAGTTAAAACTGCTTTACCCCAAAACTTCAAAGGAAGAGCAGACTGAAACAACAAGGACCTAGTCACATTAAGAATATGTCTATGCTGCCTCTCCACAACTCCATTCTGTTGTAGAGTATAGACACAACTAGTTTGATGCAAAATACCTTTATCCTTGAAAAATTCTTTCATATTCCGATTTAAAAACTCAGTCCCATTATCAGACCTAACTACTTTGACTCTGGTCTTAAAGTGTGTAAAAAGAATATTATAGAAAACAGAAAACCAATAGAAAACTTCATCTTTAGACTTTAGAAGATAAACCCAAACAACCCTTGTGACATCATCCACAATGGTTAGAAAATAGTTGTATCCATCATAAGTTGCTCTCCTATAAGGCCCCCAAACACCAAGATGAACAATATCTCCTAACTTGGAAGCCTTATGACCACTAACAGGAAACAAATTTCTAGTCTGTTTTACTCTATGACAAACATCACAGGGTAATTCATTCCGTATCTTAAGTCTATTTTTAACACAACTTAGAGCTTGGTCAGAAGGATGACCAAGTCTACAATGCCACACAAACTTACTAACATGACATACAACATTAGGACTACTATTCAAACACTTACCACCAGACAAAACATGATCAACAAGACTAGATTCAGTTCTAGCCATAGTTTGGTTAGCACCTAAATCAACAACCCACTTTTTAACTTTAGAACCTTTAAAGTTTTCAACATTACTAGAACAACACATACCTGCCATATTAGCAGTGACACCCTCTACAGCAGTATTACCATTGATTAAGGAGACGATCTTAGCATATTGTTCACTAGTGAGAAAAAACTTATCATCATCAGATAAAGTTGAAACAGAAGTGGCATTAACAAAGGATTTATTATTTCTTTGAGACTCAGACTTGTATTGAGAGTCATTTCTATTTCTAAACTTAAAATCCTTCGGATACCCAATGAGCTTAAAACACCTTTCTATAGTATGACCCTTAATGCCACAATGTTTACATTGCATATTGTTAAAAAATGGACTGTTATTATTATTGAAATTTGTTCCTTTATTATTCTTCTTTGTATCATTGAACCTACTTCCAAAAGCAGAAGGTTGAGAAACAAACTTGCTAGAACAGGAGAATAAGGAACCACCCTTTTCAAGTGATTCCTCTCTAGATATAAAAGAGAAGGCAGTTCTAACAGAAGGCAATGGTTCCTTAAGAAGAATGTGACTGTTAACTTGACTATACCCATCATCTAATCCATTTAAAAATTGCATAAGTTTCATTAGCTTAGAATGGTTTTTAAGACTGGTATTAGCATCACAGGTGCACTCAGTTAAATTTGTGAGAGAATCAAATTCCTTCCACAAGGAATCAAGTTTAGAAAAATATTCAGAAATAGTTAAACCATTTTGAACTAAACTGTTTATCCTTTGATGAACATTAAAAATAACAGACCTATTAGATTTTCGGTAGGTTTCTGACAACTCATCCCAGATTTCACAGGCAATTTTAGAACATGCATGACTAGAGTAAATAGACTCAGATATAGAATTAAGTATCCAAGAACAGACAATCGCATTTACTCTTTCCCACTTATTATAGTTTTTCTCATCTTTCTCATCAGGAATATTGTACGAACCATCAACAAAACACAACTTGTTTTTTCCTTTTAAAGCCCTAATCATAGAACTTTTCCACACTCTAAAGTTATCAGAACCAGCCAGTTTAATCACAACAATGGAAACAACTGCACTACCAGAAGGATGCAAATACAATGGATCATCGAAATCAATAATATCTTTGGTTTCTTTAAAACCAGATCCCTTAGGACTGGAACCCTCAGGTTTATACATAATGAAACCAGAACAAATAAGAGAAATACAGATTATCAAGTCAATCTACTAATTACAGCAAACAAACCAGGCAAAACACTGATACAATCAGAACAAACAGGACAAAATACGAATTAAAGCCAGAAATATACAGATTATCAAGTCAATCTACTAACTACAACAGACAAAAGGGATGAAATCAGAACAAACAGGACTATATACTAATTATAGCCAAAAATATATCAGATAAACAATTCAAAAAAAACCAAACAAACACCCTCTTTATAGTCAATCCACAATTAACTACAGAAAGAGAGGAAGAGGACTTATAGTGCCTGCAATATGAGCAAGAAAAAAAAACAACTTATCTACTTGATTTTCCTCAGAAATCAGCAAACAAGCATCATGCGGAAGCGTAATTGCACTAGAAACATTGCCCAAACAAACAACAATATGATCAGTGTTAGAGCTTATGCAAACAATAAATTGCTGAGAAAGAACAGCGCAGTAAAAAGTAACAGTGATGATGAATATAAAACAAAACCAGTGTTATTATCAATTAGAATCAGAAATCCGACGATCTTGAATCTCAACAGTGATTATTATCGATTAGAACAGAAACAGTGATCATCATCGCAACAAACCAGCGATGATCGATGATCTATCTTGAATCTCACGCAACCACGTAACAACGATACAGTCGAACAGTTTAGACAACAGGTTGCAAATCAACACCTTAATTAATTATATTAGATTATATCAACCTAGTAAAAAAACAAACAAGAACAACATACAACTCAAATAGAATCAGATTTTAAGGAACAAATGATGTTAAACAGATGTTATATCAAATTATACCACCCTGTTCAATCGAGATTTCCATAACAAAATGATGTTAAACAAAATCAGATTATATCCTATAGTGAGTACACAGTGAAATTCAACCAGAATCAGATTTCGAAGAATAAATGTTGTTCAAACAGAAACACCAAAGTCACACATTACAGTAGTACTAGCAATTCGAAGATAATACCAAAAAAAGAAGGGAATAAAATGACTTACTGAGTCTTGCTCTAGTTGATATGAGCAAGAGCAACAAACCTTTTTCCTCCAATCTCTCAGAGTCAGCAACTCAAAACCAAATGGAAGCACAATAGCCTCAGGATCATCCCCCAAACAAACTCAATATCATACTAGGGTTACTGTTCATACGGAACCACAAATGAAGAAGAGAGGAATTCAGTCTCTCATGGATTGAAGAACAGAACTAAGCTGGTTAGGGTTTTTTGCACCATACGACCAAGAACAGTCAATCAAACGAACAAAGAACCAATCAAACCAGTAAATAGTCGACGGCAAATCAACCAATCGACCAATCGAACCAAGTCTACAAATCGATCAATCGACAAGGCAACAACTCATGAACGCAAACAATTGATCAAACAACTAATCGATCCAAGAGCCGTAGCTCTGATACCATGATAAAAAACCTCGAAGCGAACTAGATCACAATATGTGATCTACAAACCGATAACGCGGAACACGAAAACAAAATAGCACTGCTATGAAGTTCTGGTACGAACAAAACAGACAATCTGATATGCGAATCTCAAGATAATCTGAACAAATCGTAAGAACTCAAAACAAAGAAGGAAAAAGAACGACCAAGTTTTATCGCATAAGGCTTTTTTTTCTTAACCCCTGTACACGAGACGTGAACGAAATAACTAAAAGCGGCTAAGGGGAGAACCCGACCCGCATCCGCACTAGGTGCGCACCCGACCCGGGTCTCAACCCGGTCTCAAGCCTGCCCCCTTCAAGCCCAATTAGCTTCCTTTCACGAGCCCAACTTATTAATCAGCCCAGCACAACTCCTTACTCTCAAATACCTACACAAAACCAGATTAAGTTAGAAAACACACAATAAATTAATATGTACCCCAATGTTGGTCTTGGAGAATATTATAATTTCAACAGATTAAGATCATTGCAAGTTAAGGAGAACATAAACATACATGTTCTTTTATAAGAAAAACCAGTGTCTTACAAAGGGTTCCACTTGTTTTTTAACAAAACCCAACAAATTTTTATTATAAGTAAACATATTAGTCATATTTTTCTTAACTTGTAAAAATCCAAATCCTTTAAAAATTTATAGAAAGCAACCGAAGAATTTCCAAAAAGAAATAAAATGAAAAGGGGTATATACGGTTTAATCACTAAACAAGTAAACAACGTAGCTCCATGGTCTTGTTATCTTGCAAAATGCAAACAATAAGAAGTTAAGAACTAGCAGAATCCGCGTCAAGCCCAAGAACAATAAATGTGGAATTATTAGGTAGCTTTAATTTCATCAGCATCAGTTTGGGCCTCATGAACCTACTGTTAGCCTGTTAGGCCCAACACTTTTTTATGGCTCAAAATCTCAAATCGAAATAGAGGAAGCCCAATTTAAAACTCAATGCCTTCATTAGAGCCTTAGAGGTGCACAAAAAATCCGAATATCCGATTTTGTGCAAAAACTATCCGAACCGATTTTTAATAAAACCGGAGCGGTTTTAACCGGTTTTATCCGATCCGATCCGGTTTTAATCCGATCCGAAACCGGTTAAACCGGTTACACTTTTGTCCGAGAAAATCCGGTTTTAATCCGTACAAAGCCGGTTACACCTCTGTCCGAGAAAATCCGGTTACAATCCGAAAATCCGGTCCCAAAAAAACCGAAAAAATTCGGTCCGGATTTTATCCGATCCGGATCGGATTAAAATCAGAAGATGTGCACCTATGACCTTCATCATACATAAGAATTGAAGCAACCAACAATTATTAAAATGCTGTAGTAGACTATACACCATCATCCTAAATGCATCCAAACACAGAATCATACAGAGACTTTAGAGGCGTTTGGTTCTTGGATTTCACATGTTTTAAGAGGACTTGTAGGGGGCGTTTGGTTCGCTGAAATCCCTCAAAGTTTTGAAGAATTGAAAGCCAATTCAAGCATTTAATGTGTTTGGTTCACCTTTAGAGGAAGAGATGGGTGGCCTTCTTCATCCTTGTTATTGACGATGGGTAAACTATTGTGGTGATGGGTGGCATTGAGTGGTGGAAACGAATGACAATCGGTGAACCAAAACAAATTGCAATTTCATCACACAACCAAATACAAGTAAGGATTAGAGACAAATTCAAATTCTTATTCCTACATATTCAGTTCCGTTATAAAACATTTTATGAACCATAAACCCTCTAAGGTTTAATATTTTGAAACAAATTCAACCAAAAACCACCAAACTAAGATGATTGGATCTCTTTGTAAAGTTAATCACGGTTATTCCATGTAGAAACAAGAACAAATAATGTTTGAAACATTTGAAAATGCTATGTTTCTTCCTTCTATGTGAAAAAGTAAATCATAATTTGAGAATAGTAAATCTCACATAGATAGTGAATTCTCAATGACAGGAGAATACTGATGAGAGGGTTCTCCCAATATTTTATGTGTTGGTAGTCTTCTTTGTTGCTAAGGGAGTGGGTTTGGAGTTATTTGATAAATCAAAATGATTTAGTATTGTATGGTTCATAATTATGAATGGCTTAAAAGCTCTAAATGATTATTTTTTCTGTATAGAAAAATATTGTTTGTTAATACTTCTGAATAACAGAAATTTATAATATTGACATTTATTATAATCATTTTTATTTATTAACAGATTACCTTTTTTAACAAAGGAAGATAATATTACTCAGATATTCTTAAGTTTGACTTCATCCATGGCTTATGAACAATTGCCAATGAAGATATGTAGTTTTCTCAAAAATCATTTGAATCTTGTTGATAGTTGGAGGTAAAGTGGAGAATAGTAGTGTGTTGAATGGTGTTACATAATTAAGAAAGCTGATCAATTATCTATATCTATACTACTATATAAACCATTTAACACTCTCTCCTTCTAGTGCTTAAGAACTTCTTAAAATTATGTCAACATCTAATATCCTCCATTCATTTTATCTAAATTAATCTCATCAACTCAATTTTTAATCATTTCTCTCTCCTAATAAACTCAATTTTTATCCATTTCTCTCTTCTAATAAACTTTAACTTTTTATTTATTTAAAATATATTCTCCCACTAACACACTCTGTTACACAAACACAATTATCCACCCACATAAATATAATTTTCAAAATCTTATTAACTTCTCTCCTTATTTCATAAATATAAATCTTTTTTAATTTTTAATGTATTTTAGAATTTATTTTTAAAATTAATAAGATAGTTGATACAAAAATAAGAAAAACTGAAGAAAAAATGGACATGTTGAAATTTTTTCATTACATTGAATTACGCGTTACATCCTTAAAAACGACATTTTGCAAAAAAAAAAAAAAACTATTTACCGTCACAGCATTGCGCGTGTACACTCCTAGTGAGGATATGATTCATCACCAGGGCTGGTAATAATAATGATGACAATAGTAATTATCATAAACATAACAATAAACAATATACTTTGACAAATAAACCTGTAAAAGAACAAAATTGTTCAGCTTTCTAAACATTAAAACGCTCAGAAAAAGTATAAGGATTTAAATGTAATATTAGGTAAAGTTTTGAGGCTAAATTGTATTTTACTCTTAAGTTAAATATTATATCCAAGGTCATTAACATCTTTTAAGATCAAGACATATATCAAATTTTAGTAAATGTTCTAGTAAATTCATGATCAATAATGGTTTAATTATTGAAGTAAATTTTTAAATGATTTTATCATAATGTTTAAATTTATTATTATTTAATTCAAAGTTTAAATGTGTTATTATTTAATCCTCAAAGTTTATTTCATAATGGTTTAAACATTAAAGGTTTTATCAAAATGATTTAACCCTTGAAGAATTTTTGTTAGAACATACCCATATATATATATATATAGGAAGAAGTTCCATTGATAACCATTTTTAGTGCGAGAACTGCGAGAACCAATCTGAGCCGTCCAATTCCCCCTCTTTTAATGTCATTGCCCACCCATGAATTCCTCACATACACCCTGCCACACTTGATCCCCCCACGCTCTCCATCCATGAATTTCATTTATCAAATCAACGGCTAAGATTGGTTCTCGCGGTTCTCGCATTAAAATCGGTTCTCAATGGAACCCTCCGCTATATATATATATATATATATATATATATATATATATATATATATATATATATATATATATATATAAGCATTTGATACAGGATCTTTAACATATGAAAATACTAAGGCAAGCAAAATAAATTTATGATAAAGTACCTTCTTTGATTAAACAATCTTGATTACACTTGTCTTTAAGACAATCTTGACATACATCGGGAGATATGAATATCTGAAAATCTAAAGATTTTGAACATTGGGAGGTTGAGAATCTAAGAGAGGGTTTCTTAAAAGGTTGCATAACATTTTGGTAAAAACTAAGAGATGATTAACACTAAGTCTTGAGTCTTCTTTTATAGGCATCTTTGATGACTTGGTAACCGAGGATAGCCGGTTACGGATTTAAAATCTTCTTAAATCATGTTTTGAAATCTTGATAATTGAGCACCGTTGCTTTTTCATTTAGAATCATGCTTTTTGAAAAGTTGTTTGTCTTCTATTGATAATTGATTTGAGCATTGGCCGACAACTTTTGAAAAGTTGTTTGTCTTCTTTTGATAATTTTTCACAGAGCATCTTTTGCTTTTGCTTTTGAAAAGTCTTTTGTCTTCTTTTGATAATTGAGGATGCTTTTTGAAAATTTCTTGTCTTGGCATCTTTTGATCCATCTTAATGTACCTGTAAATATTTGAGAAAGCTGTTTGTTTGAATAAAACATTCATGTGAAATACCAAAGAGTGTATTTCATACGTTTGAATAATTTGATTTGAATAAACAAATGAATTTGTCTACAAAGACAAATCACCAAACTCACCCAACACTTTACATTGTACCGTTCAATTATTTATTACACCATTCATATAACTTTATTCAAAAGGACTAAATTCTTCATAGGGGTCTTGAGCATCTTGAGTAATATCTTGATTAGAACTTGTAGGAGATCCTTGTTTGATTTCTTGAATAAGTCTTCTGATTTCATCTTTTGAGTTAGCAGCCATAAACTGCTTTATTTGATCATCTTCATTTTCTTCAAGAGGACTTGAAGGTGGTGCTATAGAAGCAGCTGAAACTCCAAAGTTCATTTGATAATATTTTGAAACTCCTTGGACCGTCATATTTTCTATTTGATCTTCGGGAAGTTTATCCCACCATTTGACTCGAATAGTTCTCTGAAGTATTGGAGGAGATGATCCATTACTAGGGACAACCGTGAAAGTCCAGGCCATAATCCATGGAATTTTGAATTAAACAGAAAATTGAAGTAAATATTCAAAGTCAGGAATATCTTGAATAAAGATGTCTTTAAACTTAAGAAAGCTTTCTTTTACACGAGCAGGAAAAGTGTCAAAAAGGTTTCTAGAATATTTAAACCATCTAACAAACCATCTTGGATAAGAAGGATTAAAATTCTTATAAAAAAAGATGAACCATGAGTGACCATAACTTCTTAAATAAAGGAAGTTAAACCAGGCATCTTGATAATCATAGTAACTGTATGAGGGATATTGGGGAAAATTTGATAAAGTTTTGTTGGTGTATGGTCGAGCCCTCCATTCTTGAATAGTCATAATATGAAATATATGGGCTTTGCTATATTCTATCAAATCAGATTTGGGTTTGTGTGAATGAGTAACTTTAATAGATCCGGTATCTATTAAAATGGCTTGATAATATTCTCGTGTTTTGCGAATGTCTCCAATAACTGAAGAATCCTTTGGGAAAAGGAAGTCTGTTAAGGTTTGAAAACTTCTAGCGTGTAGTTGTAGCTCATAGTCTTCAAGAATTTTAACTGTTTGAGAGTTTGGATTGTTTATATATGAGCTGGGTATGAGTTTTGAAGGAGAAGGATTTATTTTTTGTTGGAAAGGAGATATAGTAGTAGTTGGTTTTGTAAATAAGGAACTGGATGATCCTGGGATAGTAATAGGTGACTTGACTAAGGATGAGTAGGATGGTCCTTTTGAGGGAGTGATCGGAGAAAATCTGTTTTGAATAGGAAGAGGTGGAGAACTTTGATTTTTGAAAGGGGAGAGGACCAACGTTTTCTTTTGATCAGAATTTTGAGTAGAATTTTGAGAAGTCATTTTCCCTATAAAAATTCTGTTAATAAGAAATCTGGTAAGTAGTTATTTTTTCCTTTGATGAATTCAATTTGAAAATCAAAATTGCTAAGCAAGGTTTGCCATCTTGCAAAAATTTGTTTAGAAATAACATTCTTAATATCATTTTCTAAAATTGGTTTTGCAGATTGACAATCAATTCTTAATAAAAATGGTTTCATATATAAATCATCTTCAAATTTATTAATACATAAGACAATACTTAAAACTTCTTTTTTAACAGTTGAATAATTTTTTTGAGTTTCATTCCAAGCACCTGAAAAGTATCTTACTAATTCTTCTTTGGCTTGATCATTAATTTTTTGTTTAAGTATTCCACCAAACCCTAGATCACTAGCATTTGTTTCAACTATTATTTTAGCATTGGGTTGAGGAATATTTAGACATGGTAAATATTTAATTTTTTGTTTAATTTGTTTGACAACATTTGTATGTTCTTGGGTCCAAGGCTCAGGATACTTTTTGAGTCTTTTATATAAAGGTTTACATATCGTTCCTAAGTTTTGAAACAAATCATGAACATAATTTAAACATCCCAAAAATCTTTGTAGTTGAGTTTTATCTTTGATTTCATCTGGGAAATTATTAGCAAACTCTAAGCTTCTTTGAATGGGTCTAATAGTTCCATTAATGATTTCATGACCTAAAAATCTAATTTGTGTTTGAAAAAGACTCATTTTTGGAGCAGATACGACTAATCCATTTTTATGAATTAAATCATAAAATATATTTAAATGTTTAAAATGTTGATCAATAGATTTTGAGAAGATTAGAACATCGTCTATGTATACAATTGCAAAGCTACTTATAGGAATAATTATGTCATTCATAATATTCTGAAATTCAGAAGGAGCGTTTTTAAGACCAAAAGTCATAACATTCCATTCATAGTGTCCAAAAGGAACATTAAAACCAGTTTTGAATTTATCTTGTTCATGAATCTGTATTTGTCAAAATCCAGATTTCATGTCAAATTTTGAAAAGATATTTGAATCATGTAATCTTTTTAATAAATCTCTTTTATTAGGAATTGGATATCTTATCCATTCTAAAACTTTATTTAAAGGTTTGTAATTAATTACTAACCTTGGAGATCCTCTTTCAAGTTCAGCGGCATTCATAACATAGAAGGCTAAACAAGACCAAGGAGATTTAGATGGTCTTATTAAGTTTTTACTTAGTAATTCTTGAATTTCTTTTTTGCAATGTTCTTGCAATTCGAAAGACATATGAATAGATCTTGATTTTAAGGGTATATCTTTTTCATTAAAATTCTTTATATAAGGTAACCTGACAATATGTTGTTTTCTATTCCAGAAGGCATTTGGAATATTAGAACATACATTTTTCTCAAATTTTTCTTTAACTTGTTTAATTTTATTTTGAGTTATTTTTTCTTGTATCTGGTTAGGAATCTTTAAGATATTAATTTCGTTTATTACATGTTTTGCTTGATTAACTTTATTATTTAGGTTATTAAGTTCTGTAAAAGCAACTGGCTTAGTAAATTTGAAAACTATTTCTTTGTCTAAAATTTTAGTACTAATTCAAGTTTCATCAATAGTAATAGGATAAAGTTGATTAAGAAATGGTGTTCCTAATATTAAAGTAGAGGTTAAAGTTTTTGAAAGAACAAGAGAGGTTTTTTAACAATAATCATTATTACATATATGAACATTTGTAACTTTGTATTTAATATTTAGAGAGGATCCATTAGCGGCCGCAACTCGATTAGTGGTTTTTTCATAATACTTTGTTGGAATGATCCCTTCTTGGATGCAATTTATATCAACACCACTATCCATTAATGCTAAAACTGTTATTTTGAATTCATTTGCTATACAAAGATTTATATAAGTATTCCATCTTTGATATGATATGATTTTTGGTATTTTATTTTTATTAATTTTATTAATATTATTAGTATCTTCTTTTTCATCAGTGTCAATTTCTTTTCCTTTTTCAACTTTAGTTAATCTATCTTTTATTAATCTTATTTCTGTTTTGACAGTTTTTAGTTCTTCTTGTAAATCTTGAATTGTAATTGTAGTTTTTGGTTTTGAAAATCTTTGATAAATTTCTTGAAGATTAAAAGGGTTGTTATTATAATTAGTTGTTATTGTTGTTGATTCATTATCTTTATTATAATTAATAAATTTATCCATTAACTGTTTATTTTGAATCTGATCTATTAATTCTAAAAAATCTCTATCTTTATCTGTGATAACATTTATTTTATTCAAGTACAGTTTCCTATACATTCACATTGTGATTCATAATCAGTTTCATCAGTTGAATAATTTTGTAAGACCTTTAAATCATTATTATCATAATCTGATAAGCTTGATTCGGAACTTTCATAATCATTTAAAAATAATATGCTTATCTGGGTTTTTAATTGATTTGAAACGTCTAATTCATTTATAGTTTTCTTAACATAGCAATTTTTTGCCATATGACCAGTTTTACCACATTTATAACAAATAATAATATCTTTTTGATTACTTTTAAAATTTTGTTTATTATTAATTTTTTTATAGTTTTTCTTCTTATTAGTATATCCTTGTGTTTTATTAGGTTTAGAAACATATTTTTTATTAGAAAAACGTCTTTTGTAAAATTGTTTCTTAGGTTTGGAAGAAGAAGGTTTAGAAATTGGTTGATAACCATATTGTTGACAAAAATCTCCCAATTCATTTTTACTAGTAATCTTATTTTTTTAAGTTTAGCTTTTAATATTAAATCTGAGCATATGGACAATCCTTCCTTGTTAACATAACTAATTATTTCTCCATAGGTAAGATCTTTATAAGGAGATTGATTATTATATTTCTCTCTTAAATTATTTCTAATTTTTTCAGCAAATAGGTTTGGTAACCCTGCAATGAATCTTTCTTTCCAATAAGCTTCTTTACAATATGTTCTTAACATAACTTTTGTTAAAAACATATCTTTATACCATCTAAAATCTTGAAGTTTTCTACAAGTTAAATTGAGTAATATTTCAGCACTTTTCTCTTAAAGTAGTGTTGGATCTCCTATATAATTTTTTATTATTGCATAAATAAGAGTTGGAATAATGTCATCTTCTTGAGTAGTAATTGCCTCATTATTTTCTTGTTTTATAATTACCTTTTTGGCATTAAGTATATGAGTTCTTTCTTCATTAGTAACATATGAATCCCACCATCCATTTAAATTACTAGTAAATCCGGAAGTTAATAGTTCAGCTATTTTTCTTTTGTTATTTCCTTTAATTGAGTAAGCATTAGAAGCCATATTCATCTCTTGAAGTGTATTTAAAATTTGATGTTCAGAAAATCCATCTATGTTCCATTCATAAACAGATGTTCCATCATAAGCACTTCTTTGTAGGGTGTATTCTTTTTCTTCATATTGTATATCCGGAAAACTAGGTCTTGGGTAGTAGTTTAGAGTAGTTGGTCTATTGTATGTATTTGTATTTCTAAGTTTGTTAACATTAATTAAGAATTGTTCTTGTAATTGAGATATTTTGACATCATTATCTGTAGAGTCTTCTTCAGAGTCATCAGCCTGGTTGATTACATTAATTTTTATTTCACTTAATTTTTGTTCTAATTCGTTAACTAATTTTTTGTTGTATCCTAAATTTATTGTTGGATCTATTTGTTGAGGTGTGAAGATGGGTTTTTCTTCATAATATTTTATCGTATTATTATCCTTAGTAAGAGTATTATTATTGTCAGTTTTATTACTTTCAATTCTATTAAGTTGTTGACTCATAGTATTAAGAATTTCATTGGTATAATTATTTTGATAAACTGTTTGTTTGGTTAAATCTTCTTTCGTCATTTTTTCATTAATTGTGGTAAATGGTGTTGCTAAATATTTATTTTGAATTAATATTTTGGTTTTTGGAGGATGAATAGCTGTTACCTTTTCTTCTGTGATTAGGTCTACATATTCTTGAGTTATTTTTGGAGATTCGTATACATTTAAAAAAAGATAAGATATATTATTTTGTTTGCAATATATTTCGTACCATTCAAAAAATGTTAAATGAATATTATTTTGATTTATATAATTTCTCCATTCCATTTGATGTATAAATTCTTTTTTACTATCATTAATGGTATTATAGTAATATTCTCTTTTTTCTTTATTATGATTTGCATAAAATTCATTTTCAAGGTATTCCATATTAATGTATGACTCAGTCATTTTAATGGATTTGTCTTTTAATTTGTTCAAGTCTTTTAATTAATGATATACGAACATTTTCAAGTATGTTTAGAGTTTTGAGTATATTTAAAGTTCGTTCGTGTGCTGATTCATTATAAACATATTCTTCAGTCTTAACTTCTTCTAATAATTTTTTATATATTTAGTATTTATCTTAAGTCTATTTTGTAGACATTTAATATCTCTTTTAAGACACCTTGAATACAAACTCATATTAACAAATTACTAATTCAGATTTTTGTTGGTTGATGCATGAAAAATATAGTTTAATTCTATTTTTTAATTGATTATTTCGTATCTGAAGATTTGCCAATTGTACCCATTGGATATTTGTTAAATCTTTAGGTTGTTCCCATTGAATATTTTTTGGATCTTTAGAGGTTTTTATTATTTTTTGAAATTCTTGTTCAATTTCTATTAATTCTTTATTATCTCTTAAGAATAGTTTCCCAAAATTCTTTAATCGCTTTAGTTTTTTGTAAATTATTATTACATAAGATTTGAGTTTTGTTACTCATATTTGATTTTTAAAATTATTTAATTCTGTCATAAAATCTGATCGAGTGGGACTATATCCCTCAGATTCACTTTGTTAATCCTCATTATAAATAGGTTGTGGAATATTTTTATTAAAATCTACATATCTTAAAGATTTTGATTTTTTAATAGAAGAATTTTTTAAATCAATAGTACTACTAATTGAACTTGTAGATAATCTTGAAGGAATAGTTTGTATATTTTTAAAACTTACTTCTACAGAACCATCTTCGTGTTCTATAACACTAGATATTCTACTAGATTCTCCTATTGGTTTAGGCATATTAATATCTTGTAGATTCCAATTACAAGATTGAGTTATTTCATTCCATTTGAGGCGTTTTGGTATTTGAACTTTAGTATGTTGTAGGTTAGATTCGAAAATTATAGTTTCATTTTTTGGACTAGCTATTCTAGTTCTTGGTTCTATTGTTGAAGTCATAGTCTTATAACAAATTCTATATATAATAGCAATAGCCTTTGTTTCTTCTTTAAACTCTAAGTTTTTTGTTTTGATTGTTAAAACTAAAGTATCAACAATATTTGGATCAAATAATCCTACTGAAAAATTTGTATAACAATTAAAATATATAGGACCATTTGAGATATTAGTTTCTGCCATAGCTAATATTGAATTTTGAAAATTAGTATGTCTAGCATATCTTAATATTAAAAGAATGGAGCATCTATTCCTAATCTAAATAATGGTTTAACAGCTACTTGGACTAGACCAACATGTAAATATTTATATTTATTTCTATGTTGAATTATTGCAGATTTGGATAATAAATGTAGGTTATCATAGTATTTATTAATAGATATAGTTTGTTCAGATGATTTGATTGAATACCCATGTAAAAAGTCAAAAGCTCCAATTTTATAAATAGTATTAAAATCTTGTTTTGAATTTGTCCAATTTGATAAATTTTGTTCAATATCAGAGATATGAATTTCCATAGAATTCATAAGTAAATCAGTTTCTTCATTATTCTCTTTATCCAGATTATGTTTCTTAGATAATAAATTCATCATCATATCTGTATATATATATATATATATATATATATATATATATAAATATATATATAAAAGTTTAAATGAGAAATGTGAGAACCGTTTTTAACGCAATTAATGATTCATTAATAGGGGTAATTTGGTAATTTATATATTTATCCAACTGTGAATTGCGTCCGGGTGAGCAATCATTAATTTGTGAGGATTGATTTTCCCGATATAACTCTCATAATTGTGTCATTAATGAGCTATTAGTGAAGTATTAATCACCTTTGATATATATATATATATATATATATATATATATATAGGGTAAGGATACACATAGAACCCTTCTTAAACATAGAACCCTTCTTAAACATAGAACCCTTAGAACCACCTTAGAGGTTGACACGTGTCCTCCCCCTCCCTTCCAACAAACTTTAAAAAAAAACCCCTCAATTTTTAAATGATCATAACTCATTCGTTTTTAAGAATTTTAACAAAAAAAATATATCGTTAGATTCAGTTTTTCGTCCTCTTTCAAACAAGACCAGACTTGATATATTTCTGAAACTTTATTTTTTTTTGAAAATGCAAATTTTTCAAAATTTTCATTTTCACATGGGTTTCATTTGAAAATGCAAAAATGCAAAAACCGAAAATGCAAAAATCGAAGATGCAAGTTATGCATATGCTTCCAAAAATGCAAATTTTGAAACCAATACTGAAAATGCAAACAAGAACTAACTGAAAATGCAACCCAAAATGCAAAACAAAATTTGCATTTTCATAAAAAATTTTGAAAAATATGGCAAGAGTGGTCTTGATTGAAAGAGGATTAAAAAACTAAAATATTGGTATAAATTTTTTTTTTAAATTCACAATTAAAACTTAAAAAGTTATGACAATTTAAAGTTTTGGGGGGTATTTTTTTATTAAAAACGTGGGTTTGTTGGGAGATAATTACAATTATGCCATCCTTAATCTCAACCATTGATTTTGATGATCCAATGGTCCAGATTGGTTCTATGGTTCTATGTTTAAATAATGGTTCTATATTGATCAATTTTATATATATATATATATATATATATATATATATATATATATATATATATATATATATATATATATATATATATATATATATATATATATATATAAGGGAATATTTAAACACGAACTGTTTTTCATACGACTACGAGAACCAAACTTAACCCTTGATTAATATTAATCAATGTATAAGATATGTTGGCGGCTCATTAATGCTCATTAATGACACATTAATGAGGGTTATTTCGGGAAAATCAAGTCTCGCAAATGAATGACGGCTCACTTGGACATAATTCACGGTTGAATATATATATATATAATACCAAAATACCCTTTAAAGGTATTAAAAACAGTTCTCGCAGTTTATTACATCATAAAAATGAAGAAGATCAACGATTCCAATTAATGTTCAAATCTAATATAAATCTTACAAATTAACATACTATATGACAAACTAATACATATATATGACTTCATTTTATTCCTTGTTCCAAAAACAGTTTCAGCTACGTTTTAAGTAACTCTGTGCGACTAAAAACTAAATAATAGTAACACTCGACTATATTAACACACAAATTTGATTGTAAACCATTTACGTGCACACCTGAATTGTTTTTCTATGACAAAAAAAAATATAAAATATTCACACTATGAGAAACTTATACGTTTATAAAATATGTTGGGAAAATAGGAGTATGATCTATATCCTCTTTTGTTGATTAAAAAATATACAATTTGTTTATATAATTGTATCCATTAACATTAACATATGTGCACATATACATCTATATATATATATAATCAAACAAATAAATATTTATATTTATTTGTTACAAATTGTGTTTATACAAATCGTCAAAAATCCAATCGTCCAAGATCATCGTCATCAACGCTCAAAGATCAAGTCTTGGCCGAAGATACCTACATGAATAAATTTGAATTATGCGAGCTTACAAATAAAATAATTAAATAAGTTAAAGTTTTTATAAAAATTATTTTTATAAAAACTTTTATAAGTATGGACAAATTTTTTATAAACTTATTGGTGTTGATTGATTAAATCTAAGAGCTTCCCATTTTAGCAAATACCAAACATAATCCCATTTTGAAACAATACACAACCATATTTGGAAAAGTAATCTCCCAAAGAGGTAAAATTCCAACATGTTGTAACACCATCTCAACCGGCTTAGACTTAATAAGGTAATTAGTTACTAATCATGAGATTTATATTTGATTATGTGGGTTTAATTATCTTATTAAATTATGTATAATTACATGTTAATTGTTTGATTAATTTTTAATTTAGAAAAATTGATTATTTAATTAAAATAAGGGAGTTAGTGGATTTTGATGTGTCATATTGTTGTGTGTGTTTAACCAACATCTTGCCACCATTCCAATTTTCACATGCAAATCAAATTAGAAAAGTGTGTGTGTGTTACTTGCTCTCGGCCGAAGAAGAGGAAAAGAGAAGAACAAGAATCACCAAATTCTGATTTATTCTTTGTGTTAACTGAATTGAATACTTCAGAATATGAACTCATAAGGTCGGCAGCCCAATACACCCCAACCCTTCCCTCTGATCATTATCCAGAGTAGGTTGTTGCCATGGTTTGAACCCATGACCTTTTATACCACTCTTTCCAGAGTGATATCACCAATTGGGCTGCAGACCTGACACGCCGGATTGGGTAGCGCCGGTAGAGTTCGGTAGGCGTCAGGCCGGGTGTTACACATGCTTTGTGTATTGGTTTTCAAACTTCCATATTTGTGTTTAAATTCAAACTTTAAGAGTATGGGATCAACCAACCTTTAGAACATTTACTTTTCAGTTGATTTTAATGGTAAAAATGAGTTGAGTGTGGTTTTAAATAAAGTCCAACGTCTATATTGCAAAAACAAGAAATTCTAGCAGACCGACGGTCGAAGCCACGGTCGACCGTGGTTCGACCGTGGGATGTCTGGACATCTTTTGAACTTAGACCTTTTTCTTTATTTAAACAAACTCCAACCTCATTCATTACCCGCCTCTTGCAAACATAAAAATCCAGAATACTCTAATACTTGTGAGCTCATATTTCTTGATTATTCATTCAACTCTCAAGATCAAGATTCAAGGAAGAGTCAAAGCTTTTAAAGCTTAAACACTACTTATACATTTCATATCATTTGTAATAGTGTGAGGATCAACTCTAGCCTTTCAAATTAGAGTGAAGTGAGGATCAACTCTAGCCTTTAGAATTAGAGTGAAGTAAGGTTATCTTTACCTTACTTGCAAGTGTGAAGTGTTAATTCTTGCAAATGAAAAAGAGATGTGTAAAAGGTTTATCTCTACCTTCAAAGAGAGAAGATAGTGGAGCAAACTCTTGGTGGGTGAGGCCAAGGAGTGGATGTAGTGCAAGTTTGTTAACACTTGCATGAACCACTATAAATCATTGTGTCCATATTGTGATTGGTGATATCTTTCTAACTCTATCTCTTTTATATTATTGCAAGAACTTGTAAAAACTTCAAAAATTGGATATATAACCTATTCACCCCCCCCCCCCCCCCCCCTTTAGGTTCTAACAAAATAGAAACGGTCATGATAAACAATGTTGTTCTTTGAACTTACAAAAGTGTGACTAAAAGGATGAATTATTTGATTTCAACTTGAAAAGTCCATACCATAGAGTCACATTTATTAGCTATGGTCACATTTTTTCATATGATATGGTTACTAACTTTTCGTGTGACCATAACATGCCTAAAATGACACGATCTTCGGTTTGATATAAAAAAAGAGTGACCGTATGCCAACAGTCACACTTTTTTGGTGTTACTAAAGGTCATTTTTGTACAATTAATGGTTTATAATACTCATTAATTTAAATTTGAATGTTCATGATTTCTGGGTTTAAGTTCAAGGCTTGAATAAAGAACATTTCTTCATATTGATTATGTAATAATTAATTAGTATTAAAAATACAAGAAATGATTATTTACCTATTATATAAGTAACCGGATACATTAAATGATAACTTTTAAGAGTTCGGTATATTAAAAAATAAGTTTAAAGTTGGATATATAAAATAGTAAAAAGTGACAAATTAGACATATTTTCAATCACTAGACCCTAAAAAGATGATAATGAAATTTTGTGGGAGACCATAGAGAGCTAAGTTTGAAGATGTAGGCCACTAGTGCCCATGAGTGAGGACCCTAGTGACAGGGCATGTGAACAACCGTTTGAATCATCATGTGAATAATAAAGGTATTGGTATTTCTATGTTGTAGTGTGGTCTGCATGTCCTTTCTAAAAGAACAATGTCACAACGATTGATGTCACCCAATTAGAGCTGGTTATTGTGTGGCTAAGGGTCTGCAACCTACATGTTCTCTAAGAGTATTGGTAACCCTCACACACATCACACCATCACATCAGTTTTTTTTCTTCTGCCACTTAACTCACCACTCAATCACGTAGTGGTTACTACTCACCACATTAAATAATATAAAAATAAAAAACAAAAACAAAAAAGATAAGAGACACATTAAGTGTGGGCCCATTTTAATTTCTAATACCCCCCACCACCTAGAGTAGTGTACACCCCCCAAGTACATTCACCACTTGACCATAGTGTGGAAAACAACCCACCCCCTTCCCACCCCATACCCTCACCCCCTTTCCACTCCCCTTACTCTAAGAGTGGTGGGAGTGGTTACCTCCCACCACACCCACCACACCGACACGTCAGTTTTTCACTTTCACTACTCAGCTTACCACATAGACCCGTAGTGGTCACTTCCCACCACATCAAATTTTTGGGGTCTACCTCATATATTTATTTTATATATAATAATACTTAATAATTAATGTGTTCTATAAAAGATTAAAGTAATTAAAGTTTATATTTTGTATAGTATATTTATTAACAATCAAAAAGTAAAACAAGTTAAATTTGAAGGGGGTAAAAGTATAAGTATTATAAACTTTGAGGATGATTTTAAAATTTTACTATAATATTTAAATAAAATATTAGGGTTAGAACTTGGAAGAAACTCTCCCAGCCTCCCAGGTGAGCCGCCTCATTCTTCTTCTTTATTCTCTGTTTTTTTTCAAAGCGCATTGCATCTTCTTTGTTCTTTTTTTTTTCACAACTCATTTTTCTTCCTTTGTTTGGTGTGGTTTAATGAAAAAGAAAAAGGAAAAAAAGCATTAAACTCTCCTTCCACGCCATTGAAGATGCGCGGTGGATGCCACGCCGAGGGGTGACCACGCCGCCATGGTGTGGGTTTTCTTCCCACCACAGCGCGGTGGGGGTGTTTCCACGCCGCTACTACCCCCCACTCCGACCTCTCTAAGTTTCCCTTGAAATTCTTGGCTATGTATCAAATGATTGTGTTGTCTTTGTTGGATTATGCCCACTAATACACACGATTTGGTACCATTGCGGATGAGGCATAGGCCTATTGGGTCACACACCAAGTATAGATTCCGGCAACACTTTTGAACAAGAGAGGGAAAAGCGCCAAAGGTTTTGTTGGGCCGGGCACGATCATGCCTAATGGAGGTATGTGCGTGCCTATTGGCTAGGTACAGTCCCAAGTCATGCGTGCCATTTGGGGCCTGCACGATGTGCCTAATGGAGGTACAACTATGTTTGGTGCTGGGGTACGAGACCAAGTCGGGCATGACTTGTAACATCCACTTTAAATGTACTTATAAGGCTAGTTTAAAGGTGGTTTTTATGAACATTGACTCTTGCATTAGATGGAAGGGTTTTTTTGCCAATTCTAGAGACATATAACTTGCTCCAATGATAATAAGAAGAGGTTGATAGTCACTTGAATCCTTTGGCTCAAAAACTCTCACAAGAGGCATACTTGGTAGACTTTGATAAGGGCTACAAGTGAGTGCTTCATATTGGTGGTTGTTCTTGGTGGCACCCAAGCAAAGCTAGCGTTGGAAATCTTTGACACTTGGTATGGAATTATATAAAGGAATACTTCTTTGTATTCTCCCGTCCATTATCATCATCAACAAAGAGGAGTGACACTTCTAGAGGGGTATACACTCTTATCCTTGTCTTTTGTTTAGTTGCATTTTGCATGGTTAGGGTTTGGTCTGTTGGGTGTGTATTTCTGGCACTATTATTAAAAAATTATTCATACTTGTTTTGCTTCCGTTGCGTTTGTAGTTGCCACTAATACCCAACAGTCTTATTCAATTGCGAGTGTATACTACTAGGTCTCTATATTCGAGGCTTCACCAACATTGGTGTGTGACTAGATCTAATGTTAATCATTTATGTATTAGGCTTGCTCTAGGTGTGAGGTGACACCTGGAGCCTTACTATACTATTTATGGTAGGTTCATGATAGTCCGGAGTTGGGATCTTATTTTGACTTTTTTTGAACGTATCATGTAAGATAATTGACCAACACATGCGCTAGGTGAGCTGCATTTAGCCCGCCTTTAGTCTGGAGTGACCGGACATTCTATACCTCATTAAACTTGTTTTTTGTTTTAAAAGTTATTTACAAAAAGGAGACTAAATGATGCAAATAGGGGCGATTTAGCCCACAAAAATTGGCTTTTACCGTTCTAGGGTTAAAAACGGTTTTTAGAAGAAATTAATCTGTAATATAATCAATAGAAATTGTCCCCCCCCACTAGTTTTTATGTTTTATGTTACAAATGGGTCCGTTCTTAAGTTAAGAGTATATCTTTATTGCCTTTTTTTAAAAGGAGAATGTTTTGTGGCCTAACATGAATTTACTACAAGTACACGTATATAAAAAACTATGTTTTTTAATTTTATCCCAACCTCCCATTCAAGTGAATTATTGTTGATTGTTCAATTTTTTAATTATATATGATAAATGCTTGTATATACATATCATCTTCTAATTTAAAAGACCATACATTTGACACTATATATATACACAAACATTTAATTTTCTCAAAAGTGGTTCCACATAAGAGCTTATATATATATATATATATATATAGGGGATGGTTCAAACGAGAACCGTTTTTCGTACAAGAACTGCGAGAACCAATTATAGCCATTGATCAAACAAATGAAGGGTTGAGATTAAAGAGTTGTTAATGGATAACCTTAATTTAATCAAACTTATCCTTAGTTAATTAAGGGTAATTTGGACATTTTTATATTACCCCCATATTTTTTAAACTAATATATCTATGAAACGGAAAGGTGTTAGATTACGAAAATTATACCAAATTACCGAGAAAATTATACTCTTTAATTTGAGACCGATGTTGCTATATTTTTTCGAAACTTTTTTTATGTGTTTGCTGAGTTTTTTTTTTCACTGCAGCTCGACATTTGCACATGTGCAAAAATGCAAATATTTGCACAAGTGCAAATCTTTTTGCACCTGTGCAAATATTTTTGCACCTGTGCAAATACGCATATATTTGCACAAATACAAATATTTTTGCACATGTGCAAAAAAAATTTCTAAAGTGAGTTTTATAGAATATTTGCACAGATGCAAATATATTTTCATATATTCACCTAGTTTTTCTCATCATAAATGTAGATATACACATGTATAAATGATACAAGTGTGCATATACAAAATGCATAAGCAATCATATAAATCTTTATGTTTTACAATTAGTCACTAACAAACACATAGATAGTTTTAGATAATCATTACGAAATGATCAACTAATTACTTAATAGCCAAAGGTTAAAAAAAACTTCATTAATCAAATAACAACGATAAATAAAAAATAAACCAACCTTGTAATCTTGTATACTCCATCAATTTAATTAAATCATAAAATTCCTATTATCATTATGGTTGGTGAGTAATTTGCCTTCAGCAGCGATGATAAGGGCGTTGCCACGTGTTGACTGAGATTTGACTTTGGCAAGAGCAGATTGGATGGAGGCGATGAGAGTAGGATTGAGACGGTGTTCATCAGCACCATCGCCGGTCAACATTAGATAGAAGGTGTTGCCGTGTTTTTCGAGAGGGTACATGTCGCCGGCTGGAACTCAGATCTGAGATCGCATCGATTCAATCTGATAACCTGCCGAATGGGATTTTTGGATTTTGTACATATAAGACCACACAGATGCAACAGTAGGCTGTAGGAGACAAATAAATTACATGGACTAGTTTGCCCTTTGTATTTAAAATTAAATAAAAAAGACATGAAATTAAATGATTGGTCCATATTAGTTCTCGCAGTTCTCGTACGAAGAACGGTTCTTGTTTGAACTGCGGCCTATATATATATATATATACACTCCTATATAGTAATGTGAAGAAGAAAAATAAACACTTTTTAGGAAGAACAAAACAATAATTTTCTTATTTAATGTGTCAACCGAATAACCGATGAACCATCAAAACTTATCAATGAGTATAATCGCTGAAATTAAATAACTAGATTTGTAAATAAAAATAATTCTTTTATCAAATAAAGCGAACGATATGAAAAAATAATTATCAACATTAGTGGTATGCAATGGATCCCATATAACTACCATAACTCCTTAATGAAAAATTCTACCATTTACTCATACTTCATCATCCTAAAGATAACATATATAATATATAAATTCTGTTTTTTTACTCCCTTTATTAATTATTTATACTTATTTTGATTTTTTTAGTAATCGAGTAAAAGTATAGTAGAAATACAAAGTAACTGACGATATAAAATCTCTCAATAAAAAAAGTAAAAGAATAAAAAAGGATAAGAAGGGGGTGAAAGATATGGGATGAGCGTCTTGCAGTCATGGACTCGCATGGTTTTCCATAAAACTTCTCAGGTTTATCTTCATCTATCCAAGCTCTTCACTCTTGTGTGGCCATTGAACCATTATCATCCATCGGTCACAATGGGGCCATCACTCATCGAAGAGATTGATTTTTGTCCTTAGATGCAAATGGCTTTGCTCATACCACTATATATACCTAAAAAAAAACCCATAGACTAAAGCATCTCATTCTAGTCTCAAAACCTAGGAAAATGGCTTCACTTTCCTCATCCCTTGTCGCCACCGCAGCCGTCCCAACTCAAGCCACCATGGTGGCTCCTTTCACCGGTCTTAGGTCAAATGCCGCCTTTCCCGCCACCAAAAAGCCACGACACGACTTCTCCACCCTCCCGAGCAATGGTGGTAGAGTGCAATGCATGAAGGTGTGGCCACCAATTGGATTAAAGAAATACGAGACTCTTTCATACCTCCCACCTCTCGATAACACCCAATTGGCCAAGGAAGTCGACTACCTTCTTCGCAACAAGTGGGTTCCTTGTTTGGAATTCGAATTAGAACACGGGTTTGTCTACCGTGAAAACAATAGGTCACCTGGATACTATGACGGTAGATATTGGACAATGTGGAAGTTGCCCATGTTTGGATGCACCGACTCAAGCCAGGTGTTAAAGGAGGTCGAGGAGTGTAAAAAGGAGTATCCCAATGCTTTCATACGTATTATTGGATTCGATAATGTCCGTCAAGTCCAGTGTATCAGTTTTATTGCTCACAAGCCTCCTGGTTACTAAACAAGGAACATGTACCTCTTTTTCGAGCATGTCAACCTAATTTTGTAATGATGTTGTGTTATTTTTGTACCAAAATAAATGACATATAATAACGATGTTTTTCTTATTTTTTTCATTTGGTACATCTTCATTTCTGTTTAAAAAGGGAATATATAAAGAACATGTAGAAATGTGACAATAAAGTAGTAAGAAGTTTTAAAATCTATTAAGTAATTAAAATATTATAGAAAATGTTTTAGCGTTTGTGTCTGAAGAAAAGGCAAACGACAACGCTATCGAGTTTCACCACTGGTACCACCGCAACCATTTATCACGAGCGCATGAGAGAAAGTGTAAGCAACATCTTTCGATGACCTAGACAGCGGCAACAAAGATGGTGGTGATTGTGTGAGAAAGAGAGAAGGAAAAAGTCAATTTTCGATCTAGTAGTGAAATTACGGTATTGAACAAATTATGTTTTGAACATATTAAGTTTTCTGGTTGGTTTCTAGATTATGTTTTTAGATCGATTTCCAAATTTATCGATGATTTAGGGTTTATAATCAACAATCAAGTATGTTTTGAACAAATTATAGTTTTGATTTTAGGTGTTTGTAGCTGTTTTTTGATCATCTTATAATTTTATCACTTATTTTTATTTTTAAATAAAAGAGTAGATAAAGATATTAAGTAGTAAATTATATTTCCTTGACTCGTTTTTTTGGTCAATTAATAAACATCTCTAAATTTATTAAGTTTGTGTCGTTTAACAACTATATTTTTCTCTTTTGAAAACACTATCATTAATACGTACGGGGAGAGTTAATTCGAGAATCATCTTAGTTCGAGATCGCGAGAAGCAATCTGAGACATTCATTTAGTAAGTGGAATTCATGAATGAAGAGCGTTGAGAGATAGAGTGTGACAAGGTGAATATGAGGAATTCATGTGTGGACAATCATATTAAAGGAGGGGGAATTGGACGGTTAAGATTGGTTCTAGCGGTTATTGCACTATGAATTGTTCTTAAATAAACTTCTTCCCTGTCATTACAATAGTTGTTCTAATATTATTTTAAGCATTAGTATATTTTTTAAATTATCTTTTTAAAAATTTTAATGTGTACAACATGATATTCCCGCTAAGTGTTAATTAAAATATTTTTTAAGAGTATTTATCATTTTTTATGTTTAAATCTAAAGCTAAATATGTATTAAAAGAAACCACAATCTAAAGCTAGCTTGCATCCGAAAAGGTATAGATAATGAGATTCAAGTAATTTTGATCACCCTTTTGGATTTATATACGAGAGTAGAGATCTAGTACAAAAAATGTTATGATACTAAATATAAGAAGAAATTTCAACCACAGGATTTCTCTAAAAAGTCAACAAAAAAAGTCACTAATTTAACTGTATTTTCGGAATTAAAAAATTAGAAAAGGTTAATATGGTAAATTCAAAAAGCAAAAGAAAGAGGCAGAGAAAAACACGGTAGGCCAACTCATCTACCACCGTCGCTTTTTTCTTTCCCATCGGCCAGATCTCAGTAGCATTTGATGCACAACTCAGCCATAGAGATTGATGCACAAATCCAACAAAAATCAACAACCGATGAATAAATTTAAGAGTGATACATTCAAAAAAAGATGAATACAAATATCTGATACACAAAGATGCACAAACCTAAAATCAAAATGGTCAGAACCCTAAACTAAATTCAGTACCAGCGTTGATGCACAACAAAGTCGAATGTGACGGCGGCAGTGGTGGTGCAGAGGCGATGCACAATCATTTAATAACTGTCCCTGATGCACAAGAGAAAGAAAATCAGAAAATAGATGTAGGTTTCCTGTTTGGATGGTGGTCGGCGACATGAGGTAGGCGGCGGTTGCAGGTTATGAACGCGAAGGAGGCGGCGGTTGTAGGGAATAAACGCGACGGGTACTGCACAGCAGCGGAGGCGACGGGGACTACGCATAGTGCAACGGACGTCGCAGGGAGGATTTTGCGAGGGTGACGGCGGCGATAATCGACAGGAGCAGGGAGGGGGTTGGAGAGAATAGCATCGATGAATATAACGTGTATTTAGGGTTTGGAGGGTTACGTGGGTAGTTTAAGGAATAGGAGAGAGATATTTTTTTTAACTTCCAAATTTACCCTTGTACACGTGTCCTTTCTAGATTTTTTCGTACATTAAGTACATTAACTTTCTTTTTACGTGAACTCAATTCTTATATATGATTATATAAAACTTTATAATAAATGTAGAACAATTGTTTGAATAGTATATATAAAATTTTGATATATATATATATATATATATATATATATATATATATATATATATATATATATATATATGAAGATTGGATCAATATAGATCCCCTCTTAAACAAAGATCCCATAGTCCCTTCCATAGCCGTTGATCTCGTTTATACTAATAAGGGCATGATCGACATTTTAGCCAGATTTGGCAGTTACGATTCAAACGATCCTTTCCTTATTTCCCGCTCACGTCCTTCTTCTTGTTTACGGATACAAAAGTAGCGATCAAACAGAGGCGATTTTAAGGTGGTTTTCGTTTTTGCTTAATCATTATTGCATCAGTGTTATATTGTCGATGGCTTCCAGCTCTGAATCTTTCAATGTTTTAAGCGACGATGACGATGACGGTAAATGTTGTATGAAGCGATCTAACTGTTGTTTTTTTTTATTTTGAATTGTATGTTTCTGTATGATAATGGACGTATTTTTTTCAGTGTTGATATGTTTCTTACATGTTTTTAGTTTCATTATTGATTTTGATTTGGTTTTTGTCTTTAAGTAGTGATAATGGACGTATTGTATTTTGAAGAACGAATATGATTTTTTTTTGTTACTCTGTACAGTATATGCTGCTTGTTTGCAATGAACGAAAATGATAATTTTGATTTAGTTTCGTTATTGATTTTGATTTGGTTTTTGTCTTTAAGTAGTGATAATGGACGTATTGTATTTTGAAGAACGAATATGATATTTTTGTTACTCTGTCACTGTGATTCCTGTTTGATGGAACGAAAATGATTAAATTCTCTGTACAATATATGCTGCTTGTTTGCAATGAACGAAAATGATAATTTTGATTTAGTTTCATTATTGATTTTGATTGGGTTTTTGTCTTTAAGTAGTGATAATGGATGTATTGTATTTGAAGAACGAATATGATATTTTTGTTACTCTATCACTGTGATTCCTGTTTGATGGAACGAAAATGATAAAATTCTATGTACAGTATATGCTGCTTGTTTGCAACGAACGAAAATGATTTTTTTGATATGTAGTAGCTGTTTGTATGTTTATTTTTATTTGTAACATTCTGATTGAAACCGAAAATGATAATGTTTCACTGTATATTTTTTGATCACATGTGATGAAAATCGAAAATGATTATTTTCCGTGTACATTCTTATATTATGCTTTTTTTAATAGGTTTGGATTCTGTTCCTTCATCACTTCAGATCGGTATTGAACAAGTTGATGCAATGGGAGTTAGATATTGGATCCCAAATGTAGTTGAATCTCAAACTCCTTGTTTAGATATGTTGTTTGATTCATTGTCTAATGCTTGGTTGTTCTACAAAGAGTATGCTAGGGTTGGTGGGTTTGAACCCATTAAATCGTCATCTAAAACTCCTGCTGGTAGATCGTCTGTTGTTGCTGGGATCGTGAAGTCTAAACTTTTTACTTGTGCTAAAGGAGGTAAGAAACCTGTTAGTAATAAAAAGGATGTTAAATCAAACGAAAATCAGACTGAGAATGTTGATTCGTCTATTGTAAGTGGTTCTAGTGATTTTATAGATAATTCTGAAGTTGTTGTCAAGGAGTTTAAAAAAAGAAGAAAACGATCTTCCAAAAAGTGTGATTGTCCTGCAAAGTTGAAATTGAAGCTCGGTATTGATAATAAGTATTATATATGTAAGTTCACGGATCAGGACAATCATTTGTTAGTCCATCCAGATTTTATAAAGCACTTGAATGCTTTCAGAAAGGTTAGCTTTTCCAAAAAAGTTTTGCTACATAATATGAATGATGCTGGTGTTGGTTCTTCAGCTGGTCATAGGATTTTGTCTAAAGTGTACGGTCCCGAAGATATTGGTTTTTCTAAGATCGATGCTAAGAATTATAAGAGGGATGTGTTGTCTTTTATTGGTGATTATGACAGCCAGATAATTGTTGAAATAATGTCTAAAAAGAAGCTGTCCATTTCTAATTTTTCATTTGATTACTTCCTTGACAACGAAAATACTCTTGGTGGTTTTTTTTGGGCTGACGAACATTCTAAGAGAAATTATAGTGCATTTGGGGATGATGTCTCTTTTGATGCTACTTATCGTACCAACAAGTAAGCCCTTATTATTATTTTTTTTTTTGCATTTTTAGACATGGTTCGATTTCTAAATATGTATTTATATATTTTTGCATTTTCGTTATACAGGTATGATATGGTTTTCATACCATTCACGGGGGTTGACAACCATAAACGTTGTGTTACATTTGGTGCTGGAATGTTGTCTAAGGAGAATGTTACATCATATAAATGGTTACTACATGCATTTTCAAATGCCTATCCACGTCATCCTCGGATGATTTTGACTGATCAAGATCCGGCAATGAAAATTGCTATTGAGGCTGTATTCCCACAGTCCAAGCATCGTTTGTGTATGTGACATATAATGGAAAAACTTACTTCCAAGGTATGTATTTTCAATAGTTTCATCATGTTCAACATTTGTGAACACAGGATTTACAACATTTCAATCATTTTCATCACTTCATCATTTTCAGTATTTTACATACATTGTTTTGTTTTATACTTTTGGTACGATTAGTAGCATCATTTTATCATTTTTATCATTTTTTTCCTATATTTGTAGGTTTCTATAGACATCTGTAACAATGGTTTCAAAGCAAAATTTTGTAGAATTGTTTGGACCGACAAGCTGGATGAAGAGGTGTTTGATAATCTTTGGAACGAGTTAGTTGAACATTATAACCTTCAAGACAACAGATGGCTGAATGATATGTTTGGTGTGAGGAAGTTCTGGATTCCTGCTTATTTTCGTAATTGGGAATTATCTGGTATTATGCGAACATCTTCAAGATCTGAGTCCGAGAATCACATGTTTAACCAGCTTATGCGTTCCAGTAATTCTCTTGTCGAGTTTTTAACTCATTTTGACACAGCTATGTATGATCAAAGGTTTCATCAGTCGCGAAATGATAACCAGAGTTTGTACACTACTCCGGTATTCACAAATGATTGGGCTTTGGAGGAGGATGCGTCTAGGATTTTTAGTAGGCAGGTGTTTAACGATATTTCTAGTGAGATTCGTTCTGCTTATAAAAGATGTTTGTCTTTATCCTATTCAGAAGAGGATTGTTTGAAGAGATTTAAGATATCTGACCTTAGTGTCTTGTCAAATGAAATCGACGATACTATTGACAGGGACAACGACCCTAGGATTTTTGACGAGTTTTTCCCCAAGCATAGCGAGGTTCGTTGTTTTTATCAATTATCATTTTCATCCAAACATCCTTCTGTTTTTATCATTTTCAAAAACAGATAGATAAAAGTCAAAACATATCTTTTTTTAAGCATTTTCACATTCATCATATTTTATAATGCCATTTTTAGCATTTTCATATTTTATTCATTCATTTTTTTATGTTTTATAGGTAATGTATAATTCATCATTTTTGAAGGTTAGATATCATTTTGGTATAAAAATTATCATTTTTAGTATTATTTTTAAACACCTGCTTTTTAGTTATCATGCATGTTAAATATCATTTTCGTTTAAAAATCAACACAATTATTATGTAATCATTTTCATTCTTAAAAGTTGTCTATAAATTTATATCAATAAATGATTTGAAGTTGTCTATTATGTATGAAGTTGTCTATAAAGCATAACGAGGTTCGTTGTTTTTATCAATTATCATTTTCATCATAACATCCTTCTGTTTTTATCATTTTCAAAAACAGATGGATAAAAGTCAAAACATATCTTTTTTTAAGCATTTTCACATTCATCATATATTATAATGCCATTTTTAAAAGCATTTTCACGTTCATTTTTTTATGTTTTATAGGTAATGTATAATTCAGTGACCGAGGAGCTCATATGTTTGTGCAAAAAATTTGAGAGATTTGGGATTCTTTGTCGGCATATATTCTATGCTCTTCGAATTTTTAATGTTATCCAATATCCACGGAAATATATTTGCAAAAGATGGACGAAGGATGTTGTTTCTCCTAAAGTTATGCTAAACTTTCAGAATAAGAATCCAGAGGTACTTGGAGATGTTGGTTTAGCTGATATGGTTCGCCGTGTCTATTACCATGTTGAAAATGCTCTGGATAAAGTAATTGGCAACAAAGAGAAATTGGCAAAGTTTTTGAAATCCCAAGAGATGCTGGCTGAAGAGTGTGCTGAGGATTATGTTGAGGATGATCAAATCGAGAATAGAGATTTCATTAGTGAGGTGTTGGGTGTTAAGCGTCCAACCAGTCTTGAAATTCGCAATCCGTCTGGTATTCGCAACAAGGGTGGTGGTACTAGAAGGAGGCTTACTAGTTCACGTGAACGAGATGTTGCTAATCTTACAACACCACGACGGAAATGCAGTTATTGCGGAAAATTCGACAAACATAACATCCGGACGTGTCCCTATAGAGTTGAGGCTTCAAACAAGGATAAGAATAAAGTTGTCGAAGATGATGTTTCTTATAGTTCTTCCGATTAAATATATATATTTTTAGTAATGATTTTAGCATGTTCATGTATAAGAATAAATCTGTCAAAGATGATGTTTCTTTCAGCATGTTCAAGAAATGATTTTGCGGATAATATACCATTTTAGAATTTTATTATGTATGTAAATTCACAGAGTATCAAAATTTTGATATATCAAAATGATAATAGACAACTTCAATCATTTATTTATGTAACTTCAATCAATATACCAAAATGATAATCTAACCTTCAAAAATGATGAGTCCATAATGTCACAAAGTAAAGAATCATATCTAACATTCAGAAATGCGTTATGTACGGTCATTGTAGCATACTGCCAAAATGATAACTGCACATACTGCCAGATATGAAAATTGTACGTAAAACTAGAAATGTATGTTAAACTATCGACACAAATATGCTAATTGTACCATCATTTTTAAAAACCCATTTCTAACTGTTCAACCTAAGCTTTCAACGCGCTCTTTGATCCTGATATCTGCATCAATTCTCAGTGCCAATTTGTCTTCTTCATCAAGCATGTCAAAGACATTGACCTCCTTTACCACCACATCCCTCAACTGGTTCCAACCCGACAGTAGTATTTTTGTAGCATACTTCTCACGTAACGTCTCAAGTTGATCGGTCTGGTCTTTTTTTTCCTGTCTGAAACCAGATTTAAACTCTTTTGCAGATGTGCCTTTGAAGGTTTCCATGTGTCTCATGAGGAAGACACCACAATCTGTAAAGTTTCCTTTTGTTTTCCATGTGAGGTTTAGTAGACGAGGGTCCTTCTCGAACATACTCTTGTTGTAAGGGATGCTTTCTTCAGTTGCATACATCTCCATATCACGTTTCTGTTATCAATATTCAAATTATTAATTAGTCACAGGTATTTATCTTTTGTACAGTCAATATATTTTATTTTTTTCAATAGTTGTGTACCATCCACTTTGTAATATCAGTGTATCTTGATATGGAGTTTCCTTCCCTCGCGATGTTATCCAGAATATAGATATTCCCTTTTTTGAAATCAAAGACATATACAAAAAAGTGGCTTCCATCTATGACTGGACAGAACACCTGTTTACCACAATCACGAAGTAATACTATCATTTTCAAGATGATTTCGTAAGAATAAACATATTTGTTAACATAAATTTTTTATCATTTTAGATTATTATGTTACTCTAATGCAAAGGTAACAAGTGTTTTTATACCAGATCCACTGTGTTTATTGTGTAATGGCTTGTCATCTTGCACGAGTTCATCATTGTCTTAAAGATTGGGTATCTCCTTTCGCTTACTTCATTCTCATATGCCTCCACTTCTTCCTTACTTAGTTTTTTCTTTGCATCTTCATCTTCTTTGTATGCTGCTTGTTTTATACATTTTTAAGAAACAAAGATAGTACAACCAATTGTTGTAAATACTGAAAATGATTCTTGGACATGATACCAAAAGTATAAAACATAACAATGTATGTAAAATTCTGAAAATGATGAAATGATTAAAATGTTGTAAATCCTTTTGTTTACAAATGATGCTTGAATTTTCAATATAGTAGCTACATACCCTTTGTGTGATGAATGCAAACAAACGTTTCGGTGAGTTAACGTCCTTGAATTGTTCTTCACCATTCAACACACAGGACCAGTATTCAATAACCAACTGGTGCACTTCAGAACCTGGTATTAAACTTTCCGCCAGTGCCTTTGGCAGTTCAAGTCCACTCGCAGATTCGAAAACCACATCCCTGGAAATGATGGATATATGTTATGTTATGTACATTTTCAAATACAATACAAAGTGAACTATTTTTTTACTTACATTCCATTACCAGTTCCTGAAAACAGTCAATCAGTTAACCTTTTTTCTGCATCTGATGTCTTGTTAATCATGTTAACTTCTCTATTCTTGTAAGGTGATTTGAGGGCAGGAGAGGGTTTTACTTTCCGTTTTTTCTTTTTTCCTTGATCTTGTTTTTTATCATCTTCACCCGGAACAGTCTTTGGCTGATCAACATCATGGAATCCAAGACCCAATCGTACATTCAACCCAGCTTCACTTCTCATTGTATTTAGCTTTTCAATCACTCTTTGCATTTCCTTCTCTTTTTCACCTTCCTTTGCATTTCCGCAATCTTTTTGAGGTTCTTCAACTGATGTTGTTGCTTCCGGTTGCGTCAACCCCAAGCTGAAAGAAGGTGGGGTTAATTCTGCCAGCTCCCTCCTCTTTTCTGTATTCTTCTCAATCTCAGAAACATTTTTGACCTCATTCAATCTTTTTTCCACAACTGAATCTACCAATTCTTTGCATTGCGTACTCTCCAGTATCTATGTCATCGTTGGTGATGGCTCCGCAGTAACAGCTTTTGCGACTGGTGTTTTAAATGCGCCATCAGATGTTTTTGATTCTTCTGTTTTTTCTGCGGTTGCGTCAACCAACTGTAGAAACTGGGTACTCTCAAGAATTTGTGTTATTGTTGGTGACGTTTCTACAACAAGGGGTCTCACAACATGTGTCTTTGGTTCACCTTCATATTTTTTAATAAATAAACACAAATGATTAACTATGTCAGATTTATCATTTTGACAACATTTTCATATTTAGTTATATCACATTCAAATCAGACTGCTACATGTTAAAAGTAATTATATCATTTTCACACATATTATCAAGTTGCATTTATTTAGTACATTACCTTGATGGTCAGACATGTTTTGTGCTTTTTTTTCCACCACAGATTCCACCAACATCCTGCATTGTGTACTTTCAAGTATCTGGGTCATAGTTGGTGATGATGTTTCAGCCCCAATTGGTTTTGTAACAGGTGTTGATGGGTCACCTTCATATTTTATCATAAGTTACACATTAGAAGTAATAGATTTGCAGAACACATCACAATGCATATGTATAAATCATGATACTAGTTATATCATGTTGAAATTATATCATTTTCATTTTTAGAAAGAATAGTTATATCATTTTCAAAATGATATACCTTCCTTAGCAGGCATGTTTTGACTAGCGTTGTCATTTTCAGCTTCTCCCATTTGCGTTGTCATCTGCACCGCATCCTCACTTATATTCGCCAACATATCCTCGTCATCATCATGTTTATGAACGTTGCTGAATTCCTCTAGGTTGAGATCTTGAACAAAGTTGTCTTTAACATGATTCAGGAGATCATGTACTTCTCGTGAAAGTGGGTATTCAAACTGTGCTTGCCACATCACACCGGTGAGTTCATGCTTTTTGTCAATCACTTGTTTGTACAACGTTCTTATTTGACCCATGAATTCCTGCAAAGTTTTACAAATGTTAAGTTGCTTATCATTATTGTATATTGATTTGCATGTTGAAAAACAAATTCGTAGTTTATAATGAATTATTTCATGAACTTACTTCAACGCTGGGTCGTTGCACATCTCCTTCATCTCCTTGTATATTTTGTAAGATTTCTTGATGAAAATGTTCATAAGGAGTACAGTCATCTTGATTTTGTAAGATTTCACATCATCATTTTCACCTTTATTCAAAATGATTTCATCATTATCATCTTCCTCATCATCATCATTCACTTTATCCATATTATCATTTTCAGCGTCATCACCTTCATCATCTTCATCCCCTCTTCTAGTTTTATCATGTCCACCATCATCATTTTCAATATCACCTGCTTCTATCAGTTGGACATCTACTTCATCTTCCTCATTTACATCATTTTCAGCTTCTGTGTTTATGATAATTAAGACATTATTTTCAAACATGCTTTTTATATGATTATGTTTTTTATATGGTAATCATGATACTCATGAATGATTAAGCCAGCACCATTTGTTGAGATCATGTTCATATTCGCATATAATATTGTAATATTTTTTAGTTTAGATACCTGTTACGTCTGATGGATTTATCATTACACCGGGCTTTTCCACTGCCAAAGCCCCATCATCATGTTCAATACACAAGCTCCCTCCTGTCTTGGTTTAAAAAAGCGCCAAAAAGCGCCAAAAAGCGCCAAAAAGCGCCGCTTAAAGCGCTAAGCGCCGAAGCGTTGAGGCTAGGCGCTTCATTATACCCTGTGCGCTACGATTACCCAACTCGACAAAAAGCGCCGCTTTTTTCCCGCTTTAGTAGAAGCGCTAGGCAGCACTTAAGCGCGCTTTGTGTACGTATTTGTTTTTTAGGCTTTTAGATGGGCTTTGGGTTTAGATTAGTGTACAGACTTGGGTTATTAGTGTTTGGGCTTAGGGTAGGAATCGAAGGACTAAAGAAACGGAAACGTCAGTCTCCATTCCCCACGTTTGCACGATTTCAAAGCACCAGCGGTAAAATTGAAACGTCAATCGTCTTCTACGCAATACAACTACGACTGCGCAGGTCTGCTAAAATAACAAAGGTACGCTCTCGGCTCCTAAATGCTTATTACTTAGTTACAATTATACGTTGATCATGATTCATGATTCATCTTCATTCTTGCATGCAAGCATTTCGACTAATCCCACATTCCCACTTATGTTAACTTTACATTGAATCATGATTCATCTTCATTCTTGAATGTTAATCTGATGTCATATATTAAATGTCGACAGGTGTTAGTTTCATCAAATCATCATGCTTTTTATTTTTGTTATCGAATCATCAATTCATCATCTGTTCAAGTAAACTCATCAGTGATGAGTCATCACTGTGTTCAAAGTTCACTGATCAGAAGATCACTTTTCTTTTTATGTGACTGTTAATCCTTTAATCTGTTATCAGAAGTTCACTTTTCTTTTCAAAATATTTCATAATTTCAGATTCTAACTTCATAGCTGTTAGTTGTTACTTGTTACTTGCATGCGATTAATTTCAGTTTACTTAATAGTTAATACTATTACAGATTTACAGTATTACTTATTGACTTGTTGTTTATTGTCGTTTATAGTATGACTTCAACGGAGGGTGGTGCAAGTGCAAAGAACCACGGGTCAGATGACCCAGTTAGAAAATATGGAGTTCAAGATCCTAATAACAAGATCAACTTTACATGCTCCTTTTGTGGACAAGTTTTTAAAGGAGGAGTATATCGGCTTAAATTACATATGGTTGGTGGTTTCAAGGATGCTCGTAAATGCCCAAGTTGTCCGGAGTATGTGCGAGAAGAATTAAGAGCTTATATGGAAAAGAAACAAACAGCAAAGGCAGAACAACAAATGCAATCCAAAATCTGGATGCAACAACAATCACAACCAGATGAATATGATGGTGCTGAAGAGGAAGACGTTGTTGAAATAGACGGTGGTAGTAGTAAGATACCGCGTCCCAAAAAACCACGACAAAAAGGTCCTATGGACATGTTCTTCACTCCCGAACCCAAAGGAACGGTCAAGGGTAAGAAGGACGGGAGACAACAAACGATCAATGAAGCTTGTCGAAAGGACCTTAGAGATAAAGTTTGTCGTGAGATTGGCCGGTGGTTTTACGATGCAGGTATTATGTTGCCCATTCTTATATATTTACTTGTAATATGTTTCTAGAAATTATATGTTTATATGTTGCTGGAAAGTATATATTTACTTGAAATTAGTTGCTGAAAAGTATATATTTACTTCAAATTAGTTGCTGGAAATACTTATTAATGTTTTATATGTAGGCATTCCTTTTAATGCCGCAACATATGATAGTTTCCAATCAATGATCGAATTAATTGGACAATTTGGCCCGGGGATGAAAGCACCTAGTATGTACGAGCTAAGAGTTCCCATTCTTAATAAGGAGGTAGAAGATGTTCAAAACAAAATTGTTGAAAACAAAAAAGAGTGGGCAGAAAAAGGTTGTTCAATATTATCTGATGGATGGCGTGATTCTGTTGTTCAAAAGGATATAATCAACTTCATGGTGAACTCCCCAAAGGGTTCGATCTTTGTGAAGTCACTTGATGTATCGGACGTTTCAAAGGATGCTAATTTGTTGTTTCAAGTACTTGATAAAATGGTAGAGGAGGTTGGTGAAGAGAATGTGGTGCAGGTGGTGACGGATAATGCATCAGCTTATGTGAAAGCGGGTAAGAGTTATACCTTGAACTTTAGCCTTTTATATGACTTCACACGTCATGAGTTAATTGTCTCTTGTGACTTGTCTAATTCATCTAGTTATCTTGTTTATCTTGTAGGGAAGTTGTTGGAAGCTAAAAGACCACATCTCTATTGGACACCATGTGCCGCGCATTGCCTAGACTTGATGCTGGAGGATATTGGGAAGAAGATTCCTAAGGTGAAAAATGCTTTAAAGAAGGCCATTTTATCAAATGGGTATATATATAGTCATGTTGGTTTGGTGAACTTGATGAGAAAGTTCACAAACCAAAGAAACTTGCATCGGCCGGCCATCACAAGATTCGCTACATCTTTCATCACCCTTTCCCAAATCCACAAACAAAGAAACAATTTGAGGAAGATGGTGACTTCTCAAGAGTGGGAAGATAGCAAGTGGTCTAAAGAAGCAATGGGTAAAAAAATAAAGTCTTATTTTATGCAACAAACCTTTTGGAGGTATATATATAGTCATGTTGGTTTGGTGAACTTGATGAGAAAGTTCACAAACCAAAGAAACTTGCATCGGCCGGCCATCACAAGATTCGCTACATCTTTCATCACCCTTTCCCAAATCCACAAACAAAGAAACAATTTGAGGAAGATGGTGACTTCTCAAGAGTGGGAAGATAGCAAGTGGTCTAAAGAAGCAATGGGTAAAAAAATAAAGTCTTATTTTATGCAACAAACCTTTTGGAGGAATATACTTTATTCTCTTAAGTTGACGGGCCCTCTAGTGAAAGTTCTTAGACTAGTTGATGGAGAAAAGAATCCGGCCATGGGTTACATCTATGAGGAAATGGATAGGGCTAAGGAGGCGATTCGTGATAGTTTTCCGAATAATGAGGATGACTACAAGAGAGCTTTTGAAATTATAGATCATAGGTGGGAATGTCAACTACACAAACCCCTACATGCTGCGGGCCATTTCTTGAACCCCGGAATTTTTTATGATGAAGTTAGTGGAGAAATTTGTGAAGAAGTTGAGAATGGGTTGTATGAATGCATACCGAGGCTTGTTCCCGACCAACAGTCTCAAGACAAGATTTCAAACGAGTTGGTTAAATACCGAAAGGCAGAAGGACTCTTCGGTATTAGCTTGGCTATAAGGCATAGAAAGACAAGAGCACCAGGTAAAAGAAATGCTAGTTTAGTTTCTAAGATTAACTTATATTAATTATTGAATATCAATTATAGTATATGACTTTATATTCATTTTGCATTTTTTATAGCGGATTGGTGGGCAATGTATGGATCTTCGGCTCCCAACTTGAAGAAATTTGCCATACGGGTTCTTAGTCTCACTTGTAGTGCTACAAGTTGCGAGAGGAATTGGAGTGTTTTTCAACAGGTTGCTTATTATACATGTTTTTTGAAATATAATTTGCTCTTATTTTTTATTTTTTTGCATAATCTTATATTCAGTTTTTTTATATAATTTATTTGGTTCTTTTTCTTGTAGCTTCACACCAAGAGACGAAATAGATTGGCACAATCTAGATTGAATGACATGGTGTTTGTGAAATTCAATCGTGCCTTGGAGCGCCGAGCTAAAAATAAGGAGGGCGATCACATTCTTTTGCAAGATATTGATGAGAGCAATGAGTGGTTGATGGGAAGAATGGAAGGTGATGAAGATGATGACGAGGCTGTGTTTGTTGGTGAAGATCTAACGTGGGGTGATGTTGCCAATGCTTCCGGTGCATATGAGCCTAGTTATCTAACTAGAGTATCAAAAACAAGGAATGATGGAGCCGGACCATCAAAAAGTGATAAAGGAAAAGCTCCTGCTCATACTTCTAGACCATCTCGTAGAAGCTTGGTTGATGAAGATGAGATGGAAGAAGATATTGGAGTTTCTAGTGATGAGGGAGATCGTGTTGTCCAAGTTGATGATGACGACGATTTAGAGGATTTTTAGTGATGAGAAATGAGGATTAGGAAGATACTTTTGTAAATCTCACTTTAGTACCATCTTTTAGACTTTTAGTAACGAGGATTTTAGACTATTATTGGGGTAATTAGTATCACGGTCCAAGTAATGGCATATAAGTATTTAAGTTTAAGAATTTATAATTATAAGTAAATTATATATATATATATATATATTTTGGTGTTTAAGTACTTGGTTTTGAATATATGCATATGTATATGTAGAAGTTATGTAATATATAAGTATTATGTATTTTTTGTGACTTTTGGGCGCTTCGTGTGCTTAAAGCGAGCGCTTTCGCTTAGCGCTTAGCGCTTCGGCTATTGGGACCCTTAGCGCTTCAGGGCGCTTTACGCTTTTTCGAACCAAGCCTCCTGTAGCCCGCTCCACTGATTCCCCACATTCACCAGATTTAACATTTTCATTCTCTTCTGTTTCTGTTGAATCTTTCATTGATGCTACATGTTTAGTGAATATGTAATTATTATGTGTTTGTTTATTTTGTTCTACATATATCATATTCTAAGCACTTTTATGCGTTTTTTCCTGACAAAGTCACCCCACTGTTTGAACATGATGATTTTTGCTTCAATATTGCACATATTAAGATTCCATAATTTTCATACTTACCAAACCTGACCATTGCTAGTCCTCTAACGACTGGTACGGTTGATTTGGTCGCCTTCTCCAGTACAACAGGTGTTTCTTTTGCTCCAATTGTCTTTTCTTTTTCTACATATCATTGTTTAACTTGGTATTAGATATCATGTTATATGTATCAAACATTAAACATTACTAATAATCATATTTATTTACCAAGTTTTTTCTTCTTCAGTATATCAATTAGTGGTACATCATCGTCTTTATCCTTTTCTTGAAACCCAGTCTGCTGTTCTTTCGCTTTTGCACCACCTGTTTTCAAAATGATTTTAAAAAGATGTTTCTACATATTTTTCTTTTTTTATTTAATCTTTTGCATTTTGACAAACAATTAATTTAACATTCATACCTTTTGTTTTACGAACAATCAACTTCTTTCTCTGTTTTATTGCACATACATTCCCTAACACAGCTCTTTTCTCCACATCTCTTAATCTGTCTGTTGTCCAATATCGTATTGTTGGCAATGGTATCTTTTTCGGGATCCCTTCTCTTGTCATTTCAGTAGAAAACCACAACTGTGGTTGAACAAACAGATGTTAAGGATTAACAAACAATGTATGAATATGATGGTTATGGTGTTTATCATTTTCATTCTAAATATAGTTTTTATCATGTTCTTTTTATTATAATTTTTAATCATTTTCATTATCATACTTACCACCAGCGGGAGTAATGGGCCTGTAAACCAGCTTTTCGTGTCGTTAGGGGACCACTTTTCTTTACATCTCCGTGCACACTCCACTACATAGCTGCACCAGTCCATTTTATTTATTCTTGAAGCATCGGTGATACACGGTAGGAATTTTTGGAATAAAGAAAATAGATTAATACCTCTTCCCCGAGCCCTAGTTTGAGCAACTTTCTTCACTTCTTCAGGGTTTTTTGATTTACGCAATTTTTTAGATTGTTGAGCATCTGTTCGTACTATCGATTCTCCTTCATCATCAAGTTCAATCACTTTTCCATCAGTAGGCTTTGCATTTCGAAACACAGAGCATATTCGTGAACTTTTCCTCTTTCCTTTAGAAACTTTCGACACTGCAATATACAAAATAGAAGTTTAGATGATGGATTTTTGCATTTACATTACAAGATTGAAGTAATTTATACTTACTTTCAGCGAATATGATGAACGTATCACTGTTTCACTCGACGAATTGTGGATGATTTAGCGCAAATGGGTTTCTCAGGGATGAAGAACGGAGGTTATTTTGACGGGAATATGATTTTTGGTTATGATCGTGTGTGGGTTTTGTTCCCGTGATTTGAGGTCGTTTTGAAACGGAAACTGAATATTGTTTTTTTGATATGGACAAAATTGCCCTTTTTATGTTATAAATCTGGATTTTATTAGTGAAATCCTGATTTTTAAAAACAACTAATCTGATCCATCCATTTATAAGATCTGATGGTTAATAATGGGACTATGGGATCTTTGTATAAGGAGGGGCCTATATTGAACCTCACCCTATATATATGTATGTATATATATAAATATATATATGTATGTATGGGATAATTATTATGGGAATGAATATTTAGGTAAGAATTAGTGAACAAACCTTAACCATTAATTAAATGTTGATCAATTAGATCCAACGGTCGTATTCACTCGTCGCTATTCATTGTCGTCGCAATTCATGGTTGAGTTATGAATATAATGAGGGGACAATTGTAAACTATCCGAAAATAAAATGAAAGGCCAAGATTAAATCTCTCATTCGCACCTAAATAGATATTCTTATTTGAACATCCCATATTATATATATATATATGTATATATATATATAGGGGAAGGTTCAAACGAGAACTGTTTTTCGTACGAGAACTGCGAGAACCAATCTCGGCCGTTCCTTGGATATGGGAAGTTCATGGATGGAGAGCGTGGAGGGGATCAAGTGTGGCAGGGTGCATGTGAGGAATTCATGGGTGGGCAATGACATTAAAGGAGGGGGAATTGGACGGCTCAGATTGGTTCTCGCAGTTCTCGTACGAAAAACAGTTCTCGTTTGAACTTTTGCCTATATATATATATATATATATATATATATATATATATATATATATATATATATATATAGAGTAAGGATATACTAAGAGGGAAAAAATGCTAAGAGGGCTAAGAGAGATTTTCAGCCATTAGATCAGGATCATCAATCAACTAAAATGAGTGAAGATGAAGTACAGCTGGCAATTTAGAAAACGGCACTGAGGGGTACTTTCGGTATCACGCTCAATTAAGAAACGATGAACGTCCTAAATTCACGCTCAATTGATGATTCATAAACAGCAATTTACTAAAAATACACACATCCTTTAAATTTAATAAACAACAATAATACATCATCAGATTTGCTGAAAATAGACCTCGTCTAAATTATCATTTTACAGTATCATCAGATTTGCTATGCATACATCATCAATTATACACATCTCAAAACAAAAATTGATACACCAGTCATCGAAATTGGATTTTGATGAACACAATTAAAATGAAAAAAAAAACATAACCGATACATATACAACTAGACGAATGTAGAAAAAACATTGAATTGATGAATGAAAATCAAAAATGAAAATGATGAAGAAGAAGAAACAGAGGATTGATGAATGAAAAAATGAAATTGATGAAGGGGAGGAGATGATGAATCAGTGTATGTTGTGTGAACCTTCACTGGCTTCTTCTTTGTACGACATTTAGGGCGGCGATGATGAGGAGCATAAGATCTGATCTTCATGCGGCGGTGGTTGGTTTAGGGTTTCCTGCGGCGGCCGTGGTTTAGGGTTTCTTGCGGCGGCGGTGGTTGGTTTAGGGTTTCTTGTGACGGCAGTGGTTTAGGGTTTTGGGGCAGATCTTCATCAATGGCCGCCACCGCCATTCTATGGTGTGTGAGGGAAGAAGGGGAACGATTTGAGAGTTGTTACAGGGAAGGGGCGATATTTTAGTAGTTGGTTTCTAGAAAGGTTTACCGAGCAGCGGCGGTGAAAATAGGTTTACCGAGCAGCGGCGGCAGTGGCGCTGTGAGACAGTGGCGGCGGAGGTGGTTTCTTCCAGATCCAGGCGGTGGTGGTTTCTTCTAGATCTGGGCGGCAGTGGTGTCTCCCTTTTAGATCTAGTACGGTGATCGATTTTCTTGGGTGATCTGGTGGTACGGCAGCGGTCAAGGCGAGGGGCAGCAGCATCTGTCGTCGGAAGGCAACGATGTGGGGGGGGGGGGGGACGACGTCTGAAAATGTCACGGTGGATGCACTTTCAAAAAGGTGGGAGATGGTTTCTAAAAAGGTAATAGCGATAATTAAGGGTTGGAGAGAGAGAGGGTTTTTAAAAAGTCTAAAGTGCCCTTTCATTGATCAAGCTACGTGTCACAATCAGATTCCCTCTTACCCCTCTTAGCTAAAAACCCCTCTTAATTGATCTTAATCCTATATATATATATATATATATATATATATATATATATATATATATATATATATATATATTGGATCAATAGAAACTCCCCCTTAAACAAAAAACCCAAAGTCCAATTCCTGGCCGTTAGATCGATCAAATCAATGGTATGACATTACTGTAAATAACTAAACAATTATAAGATTTAATTAGAGGAGGGGTATTATGGTCAAAGCCCCATTTTTTTTATTTTTTTTTACCTCTTTGATCTTTAAATGACCATAACTATTTCATATTTTTGAATTTGAGCAAAAAAATTATACTAATCTTCTCATTTTTTTTAATCCTCTTTCAAACGAGACCACTCTTCCTATATTTCTGGAAAAAAAAATTCGACGAAACGACGAAAATGATGAAAAGTATGAAATTTATCATTTTCGTCACCTACTGTTATATCATGTAATAGCAGGTCCCGAAAATGATAAATTTTGTCATTTTTATCATTTTCGTCACCTGTTGTTACATGATATATAAGAGGACACGAAAATGATTAAAATAACAAAAAATTTATCATTTTCGTGCCCCTTGTATAACATCTAAGAGCAGGTGACGAAAATGATAAAAATTTTGTCATTTTTATCATTTTCGTATCCCCTTATATACCACTAAAACAGTAGGTCCGAAAATGATAAAAATGATAAAAATTTTATCATTTTCGGACCTGCTGTTTAAGTGGTATATAAGTGGATATGAAAATGATAAAAATGACAAAACTTTTATCATTTTCGGACCTGCTGTTTAAGTGGTATATAAGGGGATATGAAAATGACAAAAATTTTATCATTTTCGGACCTGCTTTTTAAGTGGTATATAAAGGGATATGAAAATGATGAAAAAGACAAAAAATTTATCATTTTCGTCACCTGCTCTTATATGTTATACAAGGGGGCACGAAAATGATAAAAATTTCATAATTTTCATCATTTTCGTATCCCCTTATATACCACTTAAACAGCAGGTCCGAAAATGATAAAAATGACGAAATTTTTATTATTTTCGTCACCTGCTCTTATATGTATACAAGTTGGTACGAAAATGATAAAAATTTCGTCATTTTCATCATTTCGTATCCCCTTATATACACTTAAACAGCAGGTCCGAAAATGATAAGAATGACGAAATTTTTATCATTTTCGTCAGACTCTTATATATATACAAGAGGGCACGAAAATGATAATTTTTTTTTATCATTTTCGTCATTTTTGTAAAAAAAAAAAATTCAGAAATATAGGAAGAGTGGTCTCATTTGAAAGAGGATTAAAAAATGAGAAGATTGGTATAATTTTTTTTGCTTAAATTCAAAAAATTGAAATAGTTATGGTCATTTAAAGATTTGAGTGGTAAAAAAAATGTGGGTTTTGAGGGCTGGAAGGTGAACGTGAGTTTTAAGCCCTTGGATTTCATTTTCTCATTTTGCCCTTCTAGATGAATGACTGAGATTGAGACTTTGGTGTTTTTGTTTAAGGGGGGGGGGGGGGGGGGTTTCTATTGAACCTCACCCTATATATATATATATATATATATATATAGGATGGTTCAAACGAGAACTATTTTTCGTACAAGAACTGCGAGAACCAATATTAGCCGTTAATTTGATAAAGTGGAATTCATGGATGTGGAGCGTGAGGGGATCAAGTATGGCATGGTGCATGTGATGAATTCATGGGTGGCAATGACATTGAAGGAGAGTGAATTTAACGGCTCAAATTCGTTATATATATATATATATATATATATATATATATATATATATATATATATATATATATATATATATATAGTTAATTACAAAGATGGTTCCTGTGGTTTGCGTTGAATTTCACATTTAGTCCTTTAAAATCGAAAATTACACTGGTAGTCCTTAGGGTTAACATTTTGTTTCACTTTTAGTCATTTAGACTAACTGGTGTTAAAGTTAACCGTTAGTTAAATGGTAGACTAAGGGTATTCTAGTCATTTTCCATCTTATCCTTGTCACTAAATACCATTTTCATTATTCATTAATTAAAAATTAAAAAAATACAAATATTCATTTCTTATTCATTACATTTCAAAATAATAAAAAAATTACAAATAAATTACCCTAACTGTTCATCGTAAAAAAGAACACATGAGCAGCGTTTAGGATGGTGTGTCAGTGTGGTGGTGATGGTGTTTAGATTCAGGCAAAATGGTGGTGGTGTTTGATTTTCCGGCGGCGGCGGCTAGAAAAAGAATGAGAGAGGGAGAGAAGGAGAGACGTGGAGAGGGAGAGAAGGAGAGACGTAGAGAGAGGGAGAGAAGGAGAGACGTAGAGAGAGAGAGGGGTTGTTTGAGTGTTTCTGTGTTTGTAGAGAGAGAGAGCTGTATCAGTGTTTGTAGAGAGAGAGAGAGAGCGCGCTGTATTAGGTCTCCTTGGTTTGAGAGATTGAGAAAAAATTCCAGATTACCAACGATGATTGTACTTGTTATTTGAACGATGATTTGTCGATTTCTTTTAACCATCGCACATGGATGCCATCTGCTATCTCAGATCTGGTTTTATATTCTTGTTTTCTCAACAACCGCACACGATTAGGGTTTAGAGACAGAGGGGTCGTTGGGTGGAGGCTACCCGTGCGATGGTGGTGTGGATAGGAGAGAGAGAAGGAAAGAGGTGATGGTGGCCGGCGGTCTTGAAGAATGAATAAGGAAGTCATGGTCGGTGGTTTAAAGTGAGAAAATGGGGTGGTGGCCGGCGGTTTTGAAAAGAGAAGAAGGGGTGGTGGTGTGTGCTCACGGCGGTGGTGTTGGTTGGCGGTGTGGTTGGCGGTGGTCGTTGTGGTGGTGTGACGTTTTCAGATCTGCGGTGTGGCGGTGACGTTTTCAGATCTGTTGTCGTGCGGTGGTGGCCGGCTGTCAAGGAGATGGTGGAGTTTATGCGTCGCAGGTGGTAGGCGTCCATGGAGTGGTGGTGCTAAGGCGGTGATAAAGGTTGGACCGGAGCTGTGGTGGTCAAGAGTGGAGTTTGGACCGGAGCTATGGCGGTGGGAGGGGAACGATGGTGGTGGGGAGGTTATCGGTTGCCATGGCTAGTATTAGAGAGAGAGAGAGATTGAAAGGTCTTTGACCAAATTCCAAAAAAAATATCCTGTTTAATTGAAAAGAGATTTAACAAAGGGTGTTTGGTAACAAATTTAATAATAATCTTTAAATGGACTTGTTTGGTAACAAATTTAACAAGGAAGACTTGTTTGGTAATAAGGATAAAATGGAAAAAGACGAAAATACCCTTTGACTAACGGTCAACTTTAACACCAGTTAGTCTAAAAGACTAAAAGTGAAACAAAACGTTAACCATAAGGACTACCAGTATAATTTTTGATTTTAAAAGACTAAATGTGAAATTTAGCGTAAACCACAAAGACCACGTGTCCCTTTATTAGACCCCTTCTTTTTCTAATTCCCGCTCACTGTTTCCTCCCCTTATGCCTCCACGTGTCATTGTTTTCCCTGATCTCCATTTTCTCCTTTCCTGTTAAGGTAAAAATATTTCTTTCCCTACTCGCTATGCCATTTCGTTGCGTCTTCCATCTCACCAAGTTTTAAGCCAATTTCTGCTTTCAATCTCATCCTGGGAGTTGATTCTTATGAAGGTTTGTTTCGCAATTAATATCTCATGTGCCCTCACTTTGTTCCCATCTTCTACCTTTGCTTTCTAACTTCACGTTTGAATTCTCATCTTCTAGACATTCAGTTTATCGGGCCAGATTCAACATATATTTTGCACTCCAACTCCATGTATTTGCCCCCCTCTTATACATCTCGATTTTTTCTACTGAGATTCGAAGCCCTGTCCGTTCAAAGAGATGAAAGATTTGAAGCCCTAGATTTTGCTCTCCAGAATCGTATCAATTCCCATCTTCCACATCTCCAATTTATCTGTCAGATTCGAAGCCCGAATCTTGCTCTCTAACATCTTCAAAATTTTGCAACTTACGAGGTATGCTTATGCTTGGATTCACTGTTCGTTTATGTCCAAATTATATGTTATTTTGCTTTGTGGGGCTTCTCTTTTTCAATTCATAAGTTTACTATTGATTAGTTGAACTATGTGACAAATTAATATGCCTATAGCTCACTATGGTTCAGTTTCTGGTTTAGATTTCAAGCTTCAAGTTCTGCTTTATTCACAAACCATTACAACATTAATGTCAATTTTAAACCGGCCGCACAATTTTATTGCAGTTGTTTAGAGCTTACATAACTAACCTTTTTGTTAATGATATGCGAATATGATATGCCTATCAACTGTATGATAATATGTCTCAATGAACATGTTACTTTCTTATATGTCTTAGGGATAACCTACGGTCCATGAGATTTTGGAGAGAGTTACGTGTGTTATCTTTTCTATATTTTAACTCTTATATGTTTATATTCCTACTTTTGCAAGTGTTCATTTATATTGTCTCCTTCATAATTTTTGGAAAGAAAGTTGCTTAGCTCCCTCATACACTTGATATTGGTTTGTAATTCGATTGTTTGCTCCTCTTTTGCAATAAAAAGCTTAGAAATTTAAGTTTTAAATCTGCAGGTCTCCTGTAAAAAGATGGTTTTTCTAACATGGTTTAAGTCATTACAATTAGGATTAATTAAGAATCCATTTCAGTTCTCTACATGCTAAGTCTTATTTGTGTTTTTATAGGGTTTTTTTTTTGTTGAGAACTTTACTCTAAATCATTTGCTTTTTAGGTGTGTTCAGTTGTACTGTAGATCAGTATTCTCTCCCAACAAGATACATAATTTTGCTTTTGAGCTGAATTAGACATTCCAATTTCAGAAAGTTCTTAACTTTTAAATGTTTAGAACTAATTCTCATAATTTAGATTATTGTAGTTTTTGTCATCGAGTTTAATGTAATTATCTAGGTTGACTATAATTTGATAACTAATATAGATGTTAATGCATTTATATCCAATTAAAATACAATTTGTCAAGGTCAAATTCAGTCGTCACCCATTGACTACATTTGGCATTGTTTTACATTCTTGTATTGTTGTTCAAACCATCTTTAGAATATACAAACAACCTAAGACTTTCAACAAATTGAACATATTGTTACTTGTGATAGTTTTTTAGATTTAGGTTCCTATATCACATGTTACATTTTAAGGCAATGTAGTCATTTTAATTCATGATTTAGTATATTGTTCTAGAAAATTATGATTGGCTCTCAATTCATCATAATATACGAAAGATAATCTTCAACAGCATAATCACTTCGGGTGAAGGTTGAATTTTTTTGTTGGTTTAAGACGGAAAATGACACTTTTTATAAGTAAAGTAGGATGATAGGCCATAAAAGCTAAGACCACTTAAAAAGTATGAATTGTGAAGTATTAAATGCGAGATCCAGATAATATTTTTAAGTCTCCTCTTAGATATTTAACTATTTGCTCATGCTGGTCCAACTGATGGGGTATTGACAGAAAATGTTAAAACAAGATCCGAATTATTTACTGTTTGTTCAGTTTCATGGTTTCTTATAAAGTAAGCATGGTGTTATAACTTAGTGTCACCTCATATGGATTTTTGTAGGTTTGAGAGTTGCTAATTGAGACGTTAAGCCGCTTATGGAGACAACCAAGATGGCAAGATCTAAGAGCACCATACTGCATGGTTTAAATACATTACACTGGTTTTAGTGGTATGAGACATGTACTATCGGACACATTTGCCCGCATTATTTCAAGTGGATTCACGTCAATGATGAAGTTAGTAATTGCACAAATCACTTGAGCTTATTGGAGAGGGATTAAGTTATTAATCTTAGACAAAGATGATCAAATTAGTAATTAACAAAACATCTAATGTTGTATATAAAGAAGTTTGATCAAATCAATAAATTCTAAATGCTATTTATATTATCTACTTAATATATTCTTTCATTACTTTTTTTTAAGTTTTTATTATATACAAATTACTTAAAAATCAACCCGTGTTATACACGGGTCACTAACCTAGTATATATATATACCCACTTGCCCAAGACCTTTTTTATGTAACATATTTATTTAACTTTTTGTTTACGACTATTTATCTTTTTCCTAGAAAATACAAGGAAAAACGCTTTTTAAGTCAAACAAAAAATAAATCAAAAAATAAAGTCAAACAAAAAAAAAGAAATAATAATAATATTTTATTGTTTCTAAAAATTAAACTGCAAAATGAAAATCATACAAAGTACAAGATCTAAATATGGTTTTTACTTTTACATAGAGAATGAAAAAGAAAGTTGTCCTACTCTGGCTAGCTTGGAAGATTCGCAATGAAAAAATTTATAAGTCCTCTTTAAGTGTTGGTGCAGGCAGCTTACAAGCTCTATCGTTCTTTTGGATTAAATATATGAGTAAAAAACCTTTTATTAATTTGAAAGATTGGTGTTGTGACCCATTAGGTTTTGTGTAATATGTTTTTGTTGCTTTGCTTATGTTATTGTCTAGCATCTTGCTAGCTTTTTTTTATTAATGAAATTTTTCGAGTTTGCTAGCGGGCGTGAGGGCCATGCCAAAAATCCATGTCTAGCTCTCCCTTTGTTGCCGTTCATAAAAAAAATTAAATACGTTCTTTTCAATTTTACATAAATTAAAAATCCACTCTTTTCTATGTAACTGAAAAAATAAACCTAGGTTGTACCTTAACTTTGAAACCCTTTCTTTAATGAAGGAATTTTATTTTATTTTATTTATTATTTTATTTTTTTTGCAAACAATTATGTGTAAAACTCTTTACTTCACATGGAAAGCTTGAAAAGGAACCAATTCACAAAAGTTAAAAAATAAAATAGAAAAAACTAACTTTTAAAAAATAATTCTTAAATTCTATTTGTTATACCACATTTTATTACTTTATTGTTCTATCTATTTAATAATAATATATTAATCGATTTTACTAACTTTTTATTAATCAATCTTATAATTTTGACATTTATTTTAGTTTTATAAATAAAAGAATAGGTAAGAATATAAAGTGATAAGTTAAATTTCCTTGACTCATATTGTGAGATACAAAAGAATAATAATAATAGTTAAAAAAAGGGGATTTCGCGTAAATAAGCAACATACCTTATACATTCGCGAAAACAAGCTTAAAAAATTCAAATTACGAAAATGAGCATCAGTTTCGCCCCCCAAAAGCTCAGTTTCGCCCCTTGGTTCGCCCACCAATCAAAGCTCGCCACGTGTCACCAGTTTCGCCCCTTGATGCCCAGTTTCGCCCCTATGGGCATCAGTTTCGCCCCTGGTTGGCCCCACAGCCCAGTTTCGCCCCTCACAGCCAGTTTCGCCCCCATGGTGGGCCCCGCATGCCCAGTTTCGCCCCTAGCCTTTAGTTTTGAACCTCAAGTGTCAGTGTCTCCTATGTATGCCCCACATGTCTTGCACACTCTTAAATTTTATAATTTTACCTCCATTTATTACTTAAAAATTTTGAAGTAGCCTTTAAGCTAATTTTAAAAAATTTTATCTTACTCTTTTATAATAAATTTTCACCATAAAAACTGTTGAATTATAATAAATCACTTATTAAAAAAATATTTTATCATACTCATATATTATTTTATCATACTCTTATTTTTGTTGGTATTTAGTTGCCGAAAAGTTAAATTTGATTGTTACTTTTGAACGTGTATAAGCGAAACATTGTTAACGTTGGTGTAGTATTTCATAAATTTAAATTGATAAGGACACGAAAGTAGTATTACATTAATTATTGATTTAAATTATGTCGAACAGTGTAATACGTATCATACAAAGAAAGGTCTGGCTCAAATTGTGATAAATTCGGCTGGGTCGGTTCCGCAGCATTTGAGGTTGAGGCATTAGTTGTCTGGTTAGTTGATTGTTGTGATGAATACGGCATTCTGCAATTGTCTCGGTTGTGTCCACTATCACCGCATCTAGTGCAGCGTGCAGGCGCTATGTGCTCACCCCTTGACGGTATCCTTCTAACAAGTTTTGGTCTCCCAGCCTGCCTTTTATTGAGCAGTGGAGGATGTAGGTTTATGAGATCTGAAGGTAAGTCCCACATATTTTTGTTGGGCACGGGGTTTATAAAACCGCTATACCTCGCAAGGTAGGTTTCACTAGTGAACCAATTCAACGCCCACTGGCTTGAATCGGTAAGCCTTAGGAACCTGGAAACTGCAATTGCGTGGCCACATGGCAACCCGGAAAGTTGCCATTTACGACAATCGCATGTCATTTCTTCAGTATCAACTATGTTAACGTTATGTTTATGATCCTCAACCCCAAACCGGTATTGTGTAATGCCCTGTACCTGCCACGTCGAGCACTTTGCCATCCTATGAAGTATTTTCTTCTCTGCCCACGGCGTAACCCTGTGCTGGAGTTTTTCTGTTTAAAAAAACTCGTACAATTAATAAATATTTTAAAAGTTGGTGCAGTTGTTGTAGGAGAGTTGTTTACCTGCTTCCTTACGGCGTTTGAAGAACCAGTTTTGAACACTTGCACGGAAGAAATCAATAAGCATGACCACCGGAAGTTTACGCGCGTGACGAGAAAGCGAGTTGATGGACTCTGCGCTGTTAGAGGTCATGATGTTGTATCGATGACCCGAGAAGCAGGCTCTTGTCCATTTGCTTTTTTCCACCTCTTCCAGATACTCATACACTCGTGGCGCCGCCCGCTGAATCTTGCCGTACCAGTAATGGAACTGATGTTCCGTGTTCGATTTGCATGCCTTCCAGAACAAGAAGGTAAATATTTTGTGTTTGTTAGCCTTCAGGTTCAAATTCATTTGCAGATGACGACAACACAAGACATGGTACGATTCTGGAAATACGTCTCGTACGGCTAGCTCAATAGAGGCAGCTCGGTCAGAAACAAATGTATATGTCTTGTGCGGGATGCATGCATGTAGTTTCTCAAGAAACCACCTCCAAGATTGACCACTCTCGGTTTTGCCTATCCCATACGCTAATGGAAGGATTTGGTTGTTACTGTCCATTGCAACCGCCAGGAAGTTGGTGCCCAGGTATGTTCCTTTCAGGTGCGCCGCGTCTACTATAATTAATGGGCGAAGGGTGTATGAGAAGCTTCGTAACGATGGCCCAAGAGCGACAAACAACATTTCAAACCGAGAACAGTCATCCGTAAGTATTTCAGTGACAGTACCGGGGTTTGCCAGCTTAAGATAATGACAGTAACCAGGAAGGTCGGCGAAAGAATCAGCATGCGTGCCATGTAGTTGTTCAAGTGCGTACGCTTTCCCTCTCCAAGCCTGGGAGTAAGATATGTTACATTTATAACGTTCATTAACGTCTTTTACTATATCACCCCCCCCCCCCCGATAAACACGACTTGGGTCTTGTAGTTGGCCTTTTATGATATTCGCCATCACCTTCTTACCCACGTTGCGCATTGTAGGATACATTTGCGTTCTTGAACAAGTGTGTTGGTCTTTGAGCGTAAGTACCATGAAACAAGGGTTATCCACGCCGGCAATGTTTTTGGCCTTGAGTTCCCAGGCACAGTCTTTTGATGTGCACTTAGCCTCGAACCTTTTTTTGTTAGAAGTGCTGACTCTGTACTCGAAGCACTCCTGAAGGCATTTCATGCCTAGCTGAACCTTTAGTTCGTCCTTACTATCAAAAAGCTGTCCTTCATAAATGCATGATGATGAATTCTGGCTTGAAGACGATGTAGACGACACTACCATTGTGGGTTCGGGAAGGGGGGCTGGCATGCCATGAAAGGTCATGTATGCTGATTCGCTCGGTTGTTTTTGTTGTTCATCCTTGTCATCCCCATCTTCTGAATCTCCGAGATCACAAGCTGGTTCGGCGAATGGGTTATTGTTAGGGTTATTGGAAGGAGGTCTTTCTGAACTGCCGATAATTTCAGGTTGTAATACTGATGGTTGCGTGGGTATGGTTTGTTGTTCGGAAAAGTATTGGTTTCTAGCATAGTCTACGGGGACATTGAAAAACGAACCAGTATTTAGGTGCTGATTTTGAGAATTGGGAGGACATGTATCATATTCAAACTGTTTTTCATAGGCGTTAGTTGGTTTAGAGCCATCATCAGACGGAATGTGTACTGTAAACAACGTTACAGACTTATCGGAGGAGCGGCTTTGTACGTACTCCACGAAAACACTTACATCATCATCGTCACATATATATAACGGAGAATCGTATTGTGGGTCTTCGTATGAGAGCATGATGTTGTTACCCGAGCCACACTTTCTACACATGAATTGAAACAGCTCCGTAAACGTTACCACCGTAGGAACCTTTGCCACACGTCTAATTAGGTTGGTTGAAATATAGTTGTGAACACCATCAACCAATTGCCACTCACCACCAGTTCGGTATGAAAATTTAATTGTAGGAACGGAAGTACTCATGATTGAAAGAAAGTAAAATGATGTTCTTAAACAGATTTACTTTGAAAGACTTATGAAAATAGAAACTTGTCTAATAGTATTTATATAAGAGAAAGACTTACGGTTTAGGGGTGAATAAATGTGTGAATGTGACGAGTCATCTTTTAGGGGCGAAACACTGTGTAACGTCTGGTTTTTCTGAAAGAAAATGCAGTTGACAGCGACTACTCATCTTTTAGGGGCGAAACACTGTGTAACGTCAGCTTTTTCTGAAAGAAAATGCAGTTGACAGCGACTACTCATCTTTTAGGGGCGAAACACTGTGTAACGTCAGCTTTTTCTGAAAGAAAATGCAGTTGACAGCGACTACTCATCTTTTAGGGGCGAAACACTGTGTAACGTCTGCTTTTTCTGAAATTTAATGCAGTTGACATCGACTACTCATCTTTTAGGGGCGAAACACTGTGTAACGTCTGCTTTTTCTGAAATTTAATGCAGTTGACATCGACTACTCATCTTTTAGGGGCGAAACACTGTGTAACATCTGCTTTTTCTGAAAGAAAATGCAGTTGACAGCGACTACGCATCTTTTAGGGGCGAAACACTGTGTAACGTCTGTATATATACATCCTTATGTAGGAGTTGTAGCATTGAAAAAAAAACGTACCAATCTGAAATTACTAAAAAATAATGGATTGTTTGAAAAAAAGAATGCTTGATATTCAACTAGAATATCAAGCCTTGTACGATGAATATTGTACATTAAAAGGACAACACGAGCAAGAAATGGATGAAAGTGTAATTCTTGATCCGGTAAATCTAGATGAACATGGTCATCCATGGACAGAAAAGTCACAAGGTAGCAGTAGTAACAACACCTGGTTCATTCTTAACGAAATGAAGTACAAGCTTGATTGCCTAACAAAAGAATACCAACAGTTGAATAAAATGATGCACACCCCTGAAGAACAGCCTAATGAAGAAGCACATGAGATTGACGAAGAAGTCCAGCTACCCCCGGTTAATTTGGCTGAAGATGTCTACCCATGGAATGAGAATTCCAAGGCAGCTACTGCGGAAGAGTACTACTTGAATGGCTACGTTGGAGTAACGGAGGATATCTACAGAGCATTTTGTGTCATAAAGTGCTTAGATGATTTGAGGTGCACGAGACATTTTTGGGGAGTCCTTCTAGGAAAAGAATCCAATTCTAATTTGTGGGAAACAGTAAGCATTGCCAACTTTATAAATTGATAATCATTGTTAAATAATATAATAATGACTTTCTTTTATTTAACAGCACTTGAACGTTTGGACTACATGGATGATGAGTCTCGTGAAACGTATGGAAAGTGGTTGTAACACCGCAAAAATACAAGCCATATTTTTTTTAAATCACAGCGGAAGTAATACGTTATAAAACTAAAAAGGAAATAACATCAAAAGTTAAAACCAACACTGTACAAACATACAATACTTCCTTTAGTGTTACAAAACATTTCATAAAGTATGGCTCATCATTCTAAAACCCAAAATATCAGAGCTACGGTCAAACTTTCCCTGTACACAAAAGTTGCAAACTACCGTACCCTCAAAACCTGAAACAGAGAGTTAGGGTGGGGAATTAGCACAAAGCTAAGTGAATGAAAATCAAGCCACAAGCAATTAAAGCATAACCACAACGATCACAAGAACAGTTTATCTCAAATATCAAAGGACCGGCGGCTCTGCCGAGCCTATGATCAATGCTGGCCATAGCAATGATCTACCGATAGCCATCTGCTAACTGGCACAGTTAAACCCCCTCTGCTACAACAAATGCGACAGAGGATCTAAAACTGCCTAACCAGAAGCAACTGACCCAGCCCAAAACCACGCTTAGCTGACCTCTGCCACAAACATTATGAGCACAATTTCATGCCTTGATACTCATATCTTGGACACAATTTCAATAATCATCACATAACCAATCAAACAATCATATCAGACTAAACAGTCTATCGCATGATTAATCGTATAAAATCCAAGTAACCATAACAGTTACAACTAAAACCACTGGTGCATTAAAGTCCACTCACCTGTGTTCTCCAACACCACACTCAGTATTCTAATGTCACTGAGCCTTCTCGTTTCCTGAAACACATCATAACTTAGTCAGTAATTGTGATTACATTCCAATCTACAAAAACGACAACTCTCATTGGCTACAAGCAATAAGATTATAGAATCAACGTCTGAATCACTACGCACGTAGTGGAGTCACTACGCACGTAGTGGACTCCACTTCGCACGTATTGATCTTTCAAACTCACGAAGCGGCTAACCCACTTCGCACGCAATGGGTACTGGTACGCACGGAGTGAACCTCACTTCGTGCGACCAAAACTCATTGACTTCATCTTCTTCAACATGTACTTCGTACGTACTGGAGTCACTACGCATGTAGTGGACTCCACTTCGCACGGCCAAAACACAACATTCAAGAACTTCCTAATCAAAACTCGACATAAACAACAAAACACACCTCTTGCTCGAAAACCAACGTTAACCCTCGCTTTAGAACTCGAAAACAGAATAATAGACTCAAGTTGAGTAAGAGTGGGTTTTTTGTTCTTTCTCTTTTCTCTCTTCTCTTATGCAGCCAACAAAATGAGAACAACACATATCAAAAGCTATATATATAAGTCAAGACTGAACATATTACACTACACAGTGTAAATACTGATATCTGAGATACAGAAACCTAAATAAAGCGGTCCTACTCAAGTCAAAAACATGCAACGAGGTATTATTCGGGACTCTCGTATAAAAACGAATCATATACTACCAATAACATATAAAAATATTAAACTAATATTTTTACCTCTTACCTCGCGGTCCAATTTAAATACCAAGCAAGCATCAAATAAATATATAAATAAATAGCAGATAATTATTAACAATCAAATATACTAATATAAACAATTAAATAACTTACCACCGCCACGAAACAACTAGGCCCTAAACGCGGGTGTTACAGTGGTAGTGCAGCACAATCGACAAGGTTTTCGATACTGCCTGCAAGTTTTCATAATCAATTAGGGCTAGGAGATCTCGACGAGATGCACAAGTATGATGGGAGTACACCCCTACATCCATCTTTTACAGATACAGACGTGGTACTCATGCCTATTCGTTTGAGAGATGATCACTGGTTCCTGTACTCAGTTAACCTTAATGACGGTGGCAAAGTAGTGATCTATAACAGTGATAACATGAACACCAACGACGAAGACATGGAAATCCGTATTATTAACATCACAAATACGTTCCTTACCTTTTTACTTAGAATAAACTACTTTTGGTTAACCAGGAGGCCGAGTATACACATCAAACGCTGGTCTTTTGCAAAAGTGTGTCAGCAAAGTCGCCGTTCTGGGAATTCTGCTGTGTTTGTATGTAAGTTTATATACCAGCTAATTCGTAACAAACCCATGGTTAATGATCCAAACGAGGACTTGGACGAGGCAGCCAACAAATTCAGACATGGCATGGCAAAACATTTGTATAAGATGCGTGTAGCCTAATTATGTAATAATACGGTTGAATAGACTGTTTACCTTTTGTAACAAAATTATATTATTAAGGCTCAATTTTATGTGGTTGAATTACTAGTGCGTCTGTATTTTAAGAAAAGATAAGGATGACAGCGAATAGCCATATTTTTCATAAACTTTGACAGCGACAAGTCATCTTTTAGGGGCGAAACAATCTTACCAGTATGACTGTATTTCTGGAAAAAATGAAGATGACAGGGAGTTGTCATATTTGATAGCGACAAGTCATCTTTTACGGGCGAGACACTGTTCCCACTAGCATATATATAACTACATGGTTTTCTATGTGACCTACAATCACTAGTCAAAAACTTTAATTTTTATTTGTTGAAGTTCCCACTATGGCTAGAAGTTGTGGACATCAACATTTCTGGACAATTCGTTCTGAAAATCAAAGAAATTTCGATGAAAACTACTACAATAAGTGTTTTCATATATTTCTACTCTTATTCTTTTTCCTAGACCAATTTCTAAATGATTCTTGCTTTATAACAGTTGAGTTTGATGATCTTTATACACTTAAGATAATTCAGGGAGGACGGTTTGTGGGTAGACAACCTGAAACCGTAACTAACAGCGTGCCGATTACTGTGAACTATGTTGACAATGTTCCAAAGTATGAGTTAATTGCGAGACCAGTACGTACTTTAAATTGTATTTTATGCGAGTTAGGTTACGAGAATTACGCCCCCCGTCTGATAAGGTACTACTACTATGTACCACGTAACCAAGACATGCACAACATGAGAAGGGTCACAACTTCTAAAGAAGCGGAAAACCTAATAAACGATTTAGGGAACACAAGAGTTGCGACAATCTACGAAACAACTACTATCCCTACTCCATATACTCGTTTCCTTTTGGGTTAGGAGGTGTATTTGGTTGTAATTTCCATCTAGACTTATGCTAGTCAGGATGATCTCTTGTTGTTGGTATGCTCTATTTGATGTTAAATAAAGTTGTGGAATGCACTATAATTTAAATTTTACATGTTCAATAACAATTCACTGAACAATACTATCAAAAAACATAGTAGTCATCTTCTCACGATGACTCTTAACGGATACTTGAGGAGAATGGTGGAATTCTTCATGTGAGAGGTCTACTCCATGTGTTAACAACTCAAGGAACCAACACACAAACACCCCGCAGTCCGAGCTGTTTTGCTGTTGTGGTGTTCTCCTAAATGGCCCCCTGCTGCTGGTTTGTATCAGCCCCATCTAAATGTCCCGAATGTGACTGTGAATACATAGCGTTTCAAAAAGTTTTAACACCAACAAACTTTTGATACATACTATAACTTAATTTATTTAATAAGCATCGTTACCATATTTTCATTGGCGGTAGGCATCATCGGGTGGGTGCCCGCAATTATATCCTCATACTGCCTCTGAAATAGTTAAAAATACACGCAAATTACCAATATATTTCAAAACAAACTTTGTTCAAATATACATATTATATGAACATAGCGTATATTGAGCTTTGATACTCTCGACCATCTTAGCTAGCTCCTCCCGCTTTGCGCATTCATACTTGTACTTCTCTTTTAGCACATCTAGTTCTTCCTTTGTGTTACACCAAATTGTTTGCATTAAGCTAAGTTTTTGGTCTTGCTCTTCAATACGGGCTAATAGCTTATTAAACGAATCGATATTCAAACCATCACTTCCATAAACCGGGATTCCCTCTTTTGGTGGGGAATGCTCAGGAGTATTCATATGGAACTACGGTGTCGGTGCTCTCTCCTCTTCATGCCCGGGGACCTCGACGCCATCACCGCCTTCAAAGAATGGCAGACTTGCAACCCACCAAGGCTGTCTCTGCTCACGATCCGTGGGAGTCAAGTAGATCGGTGCATAAGCGGGCTTTGGATGGTCACAGTTAAATGTTATTGATTAAATAATTAATAAGCGTGTATAAAATACAAGGAGACAGAAAAAGTATAAACACTAACCTCAGAGCATTTGGCGAATAAGTTCGTTAACTCATTCGAGTACAGCCTACCAGGGAATTTTCCAATCGCTCCGCATCTTGGAATCGATCCATCATTGGATATCACCCTGGTAACGGCCGGGAATGTCGCGAAAATCCAACACTAAGTGTAAAAAAATTGTATTAGAAAATGTAACTAACTTCATCATATATTGACATTACAAAAGCTAAAAAAATATTATCATACCTTAAGGACCCAAATCGGCCCATAAATAGTGTATTTTGGCACCTCATTTCCAGCAGTACGAACAGCAGCAATCTGCAATCTTTGCTCGTTTATGGCATCGTACAGTTTATCATACGTGTACGTCCATAAATACGACCCCCATGCGAATCTATTCCATGACCGCAGGATGTCGTCAAGCAGATGAATCACACCTGTAGCGACGAACCACTCTGGCCTCGCCCTATAAAACCTTTGTACATCATGTACAAAAGCGCTACTCTAACAACGTCTTCATCCCCAAGATTGTTAAAATCCGTCTCTGAAGCCCAAAGACGACATATGTGGGCCACACGAAGCCGGGAGGATATCTGCTCGTTGAAGACACGCCTCATAAATGGCGTGTCGGGAGCACGGTCGTCTAACGTGTACGGCCCGAAACTGAATCCTGTCAACAAACAGAATTCCCTCCGCCCAAAACTTACGGGATTACCCGCTACGTTGAAATGTAAAGTTTCATATTCGTTTTTACCGACGCTAACTTGGGTACACAACAAATAGTGTATCAGCAACGGATCATTTTGCCCCGCCTTAATATTTAAAAACGGCGCAAAACAAGTTTGATTAAATAAGTTAAGACTTTCTTGTCTTAACTCAAGACGGTGTTTAATTTCTTCCTGCCCGATTCTCATCCGGTTACGACAGGTAAGGTTCGCGTGATAAATTTCCTATAAATAAATAAATAAACATGAGATTAAATAATTCAAAATTATTCTATTTTATGACCCTTTAATTAATGAAATAATAGTTTAATTATAAGTCTTCCATTTATTTTTATAAATGGAAATTATTAATACAATTTTTTAATATTCAAACTATAAGCATTCAAGTTTTATACATTTTTTAATATACATGAAAACTTAAAAAAAATACAATTTTTTTTGAAAACTTAAAAATTGATTTTTTTGTTATACACTTAATTTTTTAATATTCAAACTATAAGCATTGAAGTTTTATACATTTTTTAATATACATTATAACTTAAAAATAATACAATTTTTTTTGAAAACTATCAAATTGATAAAATCTAAGTTTCATTTGTACGTAAAATAAATAAATAAAATAGAACATCAAGTTTTAAGAGAATAAACAAATTTACACTAAATAAAAATACAGCAGCAAAGCGCGTTGGCACATTTCTAGTTTTATACTATAATACAATTTTTTTTTTCAAACTTTGAAATTAATTTGTTTGTTATATACCTTTTTTTCAAACTCTCAAAAATCGTAAAAATTAAAAATAAAACATTTTGAATAATTAACAACTTATTTTTAAAAAAATAGAATTTAAATTATAATTAACAACTTATTTTAAAAAAAATAGAATTTGCGCATAATTAGTGATGAATACACTTTTCTTTTTACCATATATATATATACTAAAAAATACAAAGAATCAATTTACCATATATATAGTGTTGTTGAGTAGAACTGACTTTTCTTTTTATTTTTATTAGCAATTATACGGATTGAATATTTGAAAGTTTACCATAATTAACATTTCATTTAACTTTTAAAGATTTATTAATGAGACGTTAGGGGTATTATGGTATTTTTAACTTACTTAAAAATTAAGAGATTTATATATGTAAATGCATTATAAGATGATATAGATATCAACTTCTATTAACAATATATCAATATTGACCTAATAAGTAAATGAAATAAGGTAATAATAAGCAACAATAGTTAACTAATAACATTAATACAACATAATAACACAATAATCCAATTTTTTTTAAACATACGTTTAAATAACATTCAAAATACTGAAAACATGTACAAAAAAATTACCTCGTTTAACATGGTTGAAATATAAGAAATGAGTGTTCTGGCCGGAAAATATTGAACTCGCCGGAAAACTTGAGTTGCTCTCGCCTGAAAATATGGAGGAAAATATGGCCGGAGAACTTGATTTTCTCCATTACGATGCCTTCCCTTCTCCTTTTAAGCAAAATATAAGATTCCCCCATCAACTCTATAAGATTACGCATCAAATCCATCAGATTCACCTGACACATTTTTCGAGAACAATATTCGGAAGAACTCCCGTGAATCAACATAATCGATCTTAGTTTCGCCCATGGCACATTTTTCGAGACTATGGGGGGCGAAACTAAGGGTATAGGGGCGAAACTGTGCGCAAAAAACGAGACATTGGCACCCGTGACCAGCACAAAAATCGAGAGAGCCAAGGGCGAAACTGGCCCTTTTAGGGGCGAAACTGGCCAAAAAAATCCACGTGTCAGTCATTTATTGGGGGGCGAAACATGGGGCGAAGCTGAGTATATCGGGGGCGAAACTGATGCTCATTTTCGTAATTTGACTTTTCTTAGCTTGTTTTCGCGAATGTATAAGTTATGTTGCTTATTTAGGTAATTGTTTTTAAAAAAAATGAGTAGGAAATCGACCAGGTTTGTCAGTGTAAACTCTTGGAAATTAGTTAGGACATAGATTTTTTTTGAACGGCAAAGTTAGTTGTTAATAAGTTAGTAACACCAAGTTAGAATTAAACTCTATTGCCAAGGTTTGAATCCTGGACTTCCTAGAAGACTTTGTCTCCCCTTCACTCTTAACCACTAGGCTAAGAGATCATTGGTAGTTAGGACATAGATGGTCATGGAAGTCAAGTTAACTCACTGGTCAACTAACAAACTTCTGCGAATTTATAATGTTTAAGTCGTTTGACAAGTATATTTTTCTGTTTTGAAAAAACTATCATTAAATATATTTATAAATCTTTGTCCCTAGCTAACATATTCACAAATTAGTCCACATGTTTGTTACACGTACGTACCATGGATAAAATAGAAATGGTTTTAAATTGTGTGATGATAGAAATATTGTATTTACCTTATTTTTTTATATTCTTCATCCTATATCCTACTATATATCTACCCTATATTCTCATATATATATATATATATATATATATATATGAAAAAGTTCATGCGAGAACCATTTTTGGTGCGAGAACCGCGAGAACCAATTTGAGCCGTCCAATTTCCCCTCCTTCAATGTCATTGTCCACCCATGAATTCCTCACATGCACCATGCCACACACTATCCCTCCACGCTCTCCATCCGTTTAACTTCCCATACCCAAGGAACGGCTGAGATTGGTTCTCGCGGTTCTCGCACTAACAACGGTTCTCACATGAACCCTCCCGTATATATATATCTACCGCTGTCTTTTTGAATCTCTATTGTTAACCATATTCATTTTGTTATTTCATAAAATAGTGTATCAGATGCAATAATTTTTGGATGCGCTATTGTCTAATGATGGCCCTTCAAATTTTTGCACTACATTTATACTAGTTACAGTGTTTCTAATGTCACACATATTAAGACTGTTTCTATTGAATTATTACCTATATAATATATATATATATATATATATATATATATATAGGCAAAAGTTCAAATGAGAACAGTTTTTCGTACGAGAACCGCGAGAACCAATCAGAGCTGTCAAAATTCCCCCTCCTTCAATGTTATTGTCCACCCATTAATTCATCACATGCACCCTGCCACACTTGATCTTCCCCACGTTCCACATCCACGAGTTCCACTTTATCAAATCAACGGCTAAGATTAGTTCTCGCAGTTCTCGTACGAAAAACAGTTCTCATTTGAACCATATATATATATATATATATATATGTGTTTGTGTGTGTGTTTTTTTTTTCAATGCACACATATTGAAGTTGTTGATATGTGTTCATATATATATATATATATATATATATATATATATATATATATATATATATATATATATATGTGTGTGTGTGTGTGTGTGTGTGTGTGTGTGAGCCCATTGCCAATGGCCTTTAACTTTTTGTTTACGACTATTTGTATTTTTCTTGAAAGATACAAGGAAAATCGCTATTTAAGTCAACCTAAAAAACAAATAATAACAGCAATTTATTATTTGTAAAAATAACAACAGAAATAAAGTAATAGAAAATACGAATTCTAAACATGGTTTTTACATTTACATAGAAAGAAAACTTGTGTCTAATCATTTCAATACGTTCATTTAAATTTTATAGAAAATAGAACTCCGCATTTTTTCTATGTAACTGAAAAAACAAACCTAGGTTGTTAACTTTGAAGCCCCTTTCTTTGATGAAGGAGGTTTTTTTTGGCAAACAATCGTGTGGAAACCTCTTTACTTCATATGTAGAGGTCGAAAAGAACCAAATCACAAACATGGGTGAACAACATTGAAAGATTGAACATATAACAAGATATAAACTTAACACATCAAAGAACTAAATAAGTGAAACAAACCATCCAAACACGACAAATTGAAACCCTCTACCTTCAAAAAAATATGACGACAAAACCGTAGGTTGTGGCACCGATGGCTAAAATCGATGGAAGTTGTAGATATAGATCTCGAAAAATGAAAACCCTTAAAGATCGCTAAAATCGTCAGAGTTAGAGGTTGATTTCTTTAAAGATGATTGAAAAAAACCTTGAATTATTATCATAAACAAGATTTATAACACAATCAAACCTACATCAATGAAATCGCAAACAAGATCTATGAGCAATAGCAAAAATCGATCTTTTACCCATATGTGTTGAAACATATATAACCTATGTGTTAAATCTTATTGTTTATCCATGAATTTAGAGCTGATGCGTTGACTTGGTCGCCGGAAATTAAAAAAAATGGACAGCTCATCTTGAAAATCGTAGGTGAGCTCTTTCAAAAATTAGAGTGGACTTGGTCACCGAAAAATGAAAATTGTCGTTGAAAACTGGTTGTTAGATTACCAAAATTAAAAACTTGTTGTATATTTAGGTATAACACAAAGTCAGTTGCGTACAAAAATTATTTTGTAAGAGGTAACAATTTAAGAAAAAAAATTTGAATTTCTAGAATTTATTTGATATAATTAATAACTAAAGTTTATTCGAACCATATTAAACATCTTTGTAATCGTATAAAGTAAAAATCATGGTGGTTGAAGAAAGTAACGTTTCATGTCCTAAAGTAGTAAAGTCACATGTTTTGTAGAAAAAGGCAATTCGGTGGAGGTTACAAATTTACAATGATATTATTGGTAAATAATTGGGAAAATTGTCATTTTCGTCGAAATGCTATTAATATTTTTTTAAATTTATAAATATTTTTTTTTATAAATTTTGTTAACATATTACTAACCCTTTTTTAAATTTACGAACATACTTTTATTTTTACAAATTATACAAAAAATATATTATAAACTTAACTATTTTCATTCTAAACTATTTCATCAATTAAGATATTTGTGTAATTTGTTTATAATTTAGATAAGCCAATAAACCTAACTAATTTTATTCAAACTTATATAGAATATTTCTTATAATGAATTTATCAATATTTAAATAAAACAATGTACTTAACAATTATTTATTGATATAAAACTTTATAGATGTATTGTGCTCTAAATAAGTTTAACTTAGGGGTGTTTGAACAAGCTTATTTTTTGGCTTAATCTTTTTTAGCTTTTTAATTTTTTAACTTATAAGATTATAAGTGATAAAAGTGTTCGCATTAGTTTTTATGGGAGAAAATAAGGAAAGTTGTAATATAACTAAAAAAGGCATATTTAAGATAAGGAAAAGTTGATCAAGTTTATAACGAATTGTATAATGGTAAATCTATAAAGATAAGCTTTTAGGAGAGAAAATAAGTTGATTTAAGTTAGCTAATTAATAGTGGCTTATTTTACCTTAAGATAAGCTCAAGCTAGCTAAACTAAACACACAAAACTTAATAAGCTCGAAAATAAGCTAACAAGTAAATAAGCCCCAAAAAATTAAGCTAAAACAAACACCCCCTTAGTAGCATTTATTATACAATAATTTTTCATTCGACCACAACATCCTTAACATCTAACTGTAAAATTGATTTCCTTGGTTGTGATGTTTCGGTCAATATTTTTGTCACGTCACCACATAGTTAAATTATTTTACTATAGTAGTACTTTCAAAAGTCTTGAATGCCATTGTGTTTACTGTGATATCATTTTGTGTTTTTGGTTCCAAGCTAGTAAGAAAAAAATGGTTATAATGTTGTGTATCTAAACATGATTGTCTTTAGTTCATACATAGGTTTTAGGTACTTATAGTTGTGTTGTTGGCGTGTTTGCTAGACTAGCTTGATTTTCCGTAGTTTTCCGGTGTTCATATGTTTCATTAAAAGCTGAAATGTTTATTTTTACATATATAGTGTACACTTGTAATGTATTTCGAATTTAAACTATGTTATTATATATATATATATATATATATATATATATATATATGTGTGTGTGTGTGTGTGTGTGTGTGTGTGTGTCTGTGTCTGTGTCTGTGTGTTATTACAAGTATTTTAATCATTAAATGTTATGATATTTTCTTCTATAGCCTTAAGAACCTCCTCTTTCGTAGGGATAATTTCTTATCAGGATATGTCAAATTGTGTAAGGCGTATCACCCATTTCATTATGTGATCAAATACTAGTTAATGTCCTGGTAAGATCTTAAGATCTGTACTTAAATTTTGGCTAGTTGGACGACATAGACCAGCGTTAAAGCTCCATTAATGTCGCATCAGCCTCATATACTCGTAAGTAGGTACATATTGCATGTTTTATGTAGGTGTCAAAGTTGACTGATGTTAGAAAGTTGACTGGGAGTTTGGAATTAGCTAACACACTATAACATCATAGAAAGTTAGAAGTTAAACACACAAACTTAAATATATATTTTTAGCATAAACAAAAAAAACATGTATCGGTGCTTGAAACTCATAATGGCAGGATCATCAGGATTTAAAAAAATCTTCGTCCTAAAATAGCAGTTTGAGACACCAGGTTTTCTGTAACATTATAACATATAGTGGAATAGAGTATAGCAGAAACATTGAACATTGATAAAAATAAATATAACAAACCATTTAACTAATTACTTAACCAAACCGGGGCTTCACAAGCTGTAAAATGACAATTACATGCACGTCTACACCACAATAAAAACCAAACTGCATAAAGTAGTCAGCATCCTCAGCCCAAAGGGTACCTACATAGCCACATAGGCGTTGCCTCCTATTTTGTTTCAAAATTTAGGGGTGTCCACAAGTTCAATACCAAAAAAAAACGGAAAACATCACTACTACACAAACAGGCTATTGCGACGGAAATTTGCGACGGACGATATCCGTAGCAAAAAATAGACAAGTTGCGACGGTATTGCGATGGTTTTGCGACAAACTTCAAGGCATAAACCCATCACAATCATGTGGTCAAAATTAGTGACGGAATTGCGACAGAGTAGCGACGGACAGTTTTGCGACGGGAAATACCGACGGAATAGCGACGGACGAATTTGCGACGGAGATAACGGACGCAAATCTGACGCAAAAGTATATTAATGAATAAAAATTATATAAACAAATACACATTTACTAATCTTGAAATATCGTTTATCGTACAACGACATGTACGACTCGGAAAAATAAATTTTTTTAATTTTTATGTGTTTGTATAATCATATAATAGTGTATTATATGATATACGAGTTTGTTATACGGAAAAAACAATTAAAAATAAAAAACAATTTTAGGTCCGTCACAAATCCGTCACAAATTTCACAATTTTGCGACGGATTTGCGACGGACTTTGAATTATTTTTTTTGTATTATTAGATAAAAAGTCGTAAAAATGGCACCAATAGCCACAAGTCATCTCAATTATTATATTTGTTGGCGGTTTAGTAAAGTAAGAGGTTTATATGTTTTCTATAGACACGCTCGTGTAATTTTCATATGTTTTAATACATATTTACTAATCTTGAAATATCGTTTATCGTACATCGACACGTACGACTCGGGCAAATATATATTTTTTTAATTTATATGTGTTTGTATAATCATATAATAGTGTATTATATGATATACGAGTTTGCTATACGGAAAAAACAATTAAAAAATAAAAAAACAAGTTTAGGTCCGTCACAAATCCGTCGCAAATTTCACACTTTTGCGACGGATTTGCGACAGACTTTGAATTATTTTTTTGTATTTTTAGATAAAAAGTCATAAAAATGGCACCAATAGACACAAGTCAACTCGTTTATTATACTTGTTGGCGTTTTGGTAAAATAAGAGATTTTATATATTTTCTATAGACACGCTCGTGTGGATTTACATATGTTTTAATACAGATTTACTAATATTGAAATATCGTTTATCGTACATCGACACGTACGACTCGGGCAAATACATATTTTTTAATTTATATGTGTTTGTATAATCATATAATAGTGTATTATAGGATATACGAGTTTGCTATACGGAAAAAACAATAAAAAAATAAAAAAACAAGTTTAGGTCCGTCACAAATCCGTCGCAAATTTCACACTTTTGTGACGGATTTGCTACAGACTTTGAATTATTTTTTTGTATTTTTAGATAAAAAGTCATAAAAATGACACCAATAGACACAAGTCAACTCATTTATTATACTTGTTGGCGTTTTAGTAAAGTAAGAGGTTTTTATGTTTTCTATAGACACGCTCGTGTGGATTTACATATGTTTTAATACAGATTTACTAATATTGAAATATCGTTTATCGTACAACGACACGTACGACTCGGACAAACAATTTTTTTTAATTTATATGTGTTTGTATAATCATATAATAGTGTATTATAGGTAGGCTTGACAATTCGGGTCGTGTTCGTGTTGAATGGTTCGTATCGTGTTCGTGTCGAACATTTTCGTGTCATTATCGTGTCGACCCGTTTTCGACCCAATTCAGTTTCGTGTCCGGTTCGATTCGTGTCACTTAATTCGTGTCCGGCTCTAAAATACCAACAGGTTTTGTCAATTTTTCCATTTGGGGTTTGTTGTTGGCGTTAAAGTTGAGGTTGTCTAGTGTTGAATTCAACCCGTTATCTATCTTTTTGTGGCTTTCTAGTTTTTGATTTATTTAGTTGGTTTCGTATTTTATGTTAGATATCATTTTTTTATAGTTTAGTCATATCATATATCATTTTGCTAGTTTTAATTTTAATAAAACTAAATTGCATTTAAAAATAATTACCAAACATTAACCCAAAACTTGAAAATTATCTCACCCACCCCAAAATTTTAAGTTTCCCTCGCTGAAAATCTATCTCCCGCCTCTCGCAATAATCTCCATCGATCTTCCACAAGTCCACAATCCATTATTGCCCTTCATCAGTTTCATACTGCTGCAATCTCTCTTTATACATCTATTTCTTGTGGTTTTCTTCGTCCCGAACCCTAGCACCTCTACCATAACCTTCAAATGACCACCCATTAGGTATTGCTTCCACACCCTTTGAGCATCGGCCCTTCCACCATCGGACTCTTCCACCGCCAACCCTTCCACCGTCGGGTAACTTGACCCTTGTCGGACCACTCCACCACTCGATGGCGACCTCTCCATCGGACGATTGAGCCCTCGTCGGCGGCAACCCTTCTATCGATTCTATTGTTTGACCACTCCACCAATAATTTCTCTGTTTTTCGATCTGCTACAAGTATGTTATTTGATTTGTTATATTTCCTCCATCACTAGATAATTGATTTTTATCTATTGTTATCTAATTTGGGTAAGGCCTGTGTGATTTATTGTTCTCCTGTGTGATTTTCTTCAATTATTATCTCTTTATATAGATAAGGCCTGAGTGATTTATTATCTTAAATTAAGGGTTTTCATCTTTATTCTCTGAATGTTGGTTGAAGTATTTTCACTTCCTTTTTCATCTAGTTGGAAATATGTATTTTCTTGAAGTTTTATGTTTGGGCTAAGAGAGTGATGAGGGCTTCTTTTTCATTTGGTTATTATGCAGCAGGTTTGATGAAATATTTCTGGACTACTCAGGTGAGGACAACATTTCCATTGTATAGTCAAATAAAATAATGTTTTGATGCCAAAATATAAGTGAAGTTTATGATCATCTTTTTACAGCCTAATGCAGGAAGCACATCTGAAACAAAAGATTAATAGTATGTTCAATGGGGAGCATGTAAGTGAAGCTATAAGTTTGATTTGGTAGTAATTTATGCATCAAACAGTAACCAACGTTTACATTCTTTTTCTTTTTAATAGTGACCTGTATAGAGTAAAAAAGCTTATTTTGAAAGTATACATATCGCGTGCTTTGTATTTTTGAATTTCCGGTAAACACATGTATTGTTGGATACCCTCTTTTTGATTAATAGTCATGTTGGTATTTGTATTAGTGTTCGAGTCTATGCTCCTAAGTTGACTTTGCTGGTTCTCTTTTACATTTGAAGCTGTCTTAATAGGAAACCATAAACACCTCCGTTAATTATGACAATTAGTTAATCAATTGTAATAACTAACAAGATGAATGATTTATCAGATTGCAAACACGAGACTGAAATATGATCAGCTGGTAAAGAAACATGGAAGACCAAATTAGTGAGGTTGTCTTAAAATTTTCAATTGGAAATCAAGGTATGTGTTTGATGGAGGTTGCCATGTACTTATGTTTTTTGGAAATTTTATTTCTTGTATAGAATTTGGAACTTTTTAAGCTATAAGAAGCTTAATTGAAGTTCAGTTTCTAATACATTTATGATATAATGGAAATTGAACTTTTTGATCATTTTGTTGGCTTCAATACAGGTATGAGAAGTATCATTCGGATATTGGAGGTGTGGAGGAAGGCAAAAAACCAATTTTTTTTAGGCGAGAACATTTTTTTTGAGATTTGAAGCGAGAACATTCTAGAAGTACTTTGTTATGAATTTTACTTACAATCATCTTTAATAAAGTTTCATATTAGTATAGATAAATAATACAAAAATTACAAAATATTTTATTAGGGCGGTTCGGTTAATAATATATGAGGTGGTTTTTGTGATTAACCGTAACCAAACCGTCCTTATCGGTTAACCAAAATTTAGAAACCAAACCATCGGTTTTTGAAATGGTTCGGTTAGTTTGGGTCGGTTTTATTGGTTAAATTGCAACACTTTAATGCTTCTTATTTTGGTTATTGTAGTTATTAATTATGTCGCGGGTTAGAGAACGAGGGTGGATGTATGAGATGACTAATAGTACAGGGCTAATGATGCGTTTGATCTTGTTTCTCTACTCACGGGAACGCCTTCAGCTAGCACGGGTTTATCAACTTGTTCACAACATGGAAGCGAAGAGGTTTAATATATTACTCTTATTTGTATATTTTATTTGTTTAGTTTAAAAAGAGTATTGGAGTATATATTTATGTGTTTAATACATGAGTTATGATTTATAGATCGAAAAATTGACAAAGGTGGTCAAAGAGATGGAAAAAGAAAAGGAGTTGGAAGAAGAAGAAAGGGAGCGAGAAAGAGCCGCTTTTGAACAAGAAAGCAAAAGAATAGAGAAAGAAAGAGAATGAGAGAATGAAAGAAAATGGTGTGAAAAACTCGTCAAACAAATGGAGGACCACCAAAATGAACAAATAACAAGTTGGCCGAGTTGTTTGCACAAATCGCGAAATATCAAAAAAGGCGTTAAGAACTACTTTATTTTGGATTAACATACTAGTTTATTTTGGATTAGCGGTTAAGAGCTACTTCATTCTGGATTATTATGAATTATTATCGACTAAATAAATTATGTTTGTTAAATTTGGATGATCTTTTAATGTTTATGTTATTTGCATTTTTGTATTACCAGGAAAAAAATTGAAAAATCATAAAAGCAAATAATAAATAAAAATGTTTTTCCATTTTTGCGACAAAATTGCGACGAACGGGCTTTTGTTCAAAAATGTCAGATCCGACGCAAATCCGACGCAAAACCTTGTCGTCGCAAAACCGTCGCAACTCTTATCTGTCACAAATCCGTCGCAAGTAGTATCGGTCACAACACCGTCGCAAAACAATAGCCGTCGCAAAAACGTCAAGGTCGTCGCTAATCTGACACAAATCCGTCGCAAAACGGCCGATGCAAATCGGACGCAAATGTTCCGTCACAAACCCGTCGCAACATGATTTTCTGACGAAGCTTTTTGGGACCGCTGTATTCCGTCGCAAATCCGTCGCAAACAGCGTTTTACGACGGATTTGCGACGGATTTTGCCGTCGCAAAAGGGTCAGTTTGTAGTAGTGATTAGACAAACATTAATTTCAAATGTTTTTTAAAACCTAAGGGCTAGTCAAAATTTAAAAACAAAATAAGTCATACATACATCTGGCTTAATAATTGGAAACAAACCCTTCATGTAGAAGATCCATCATTGTTGTGTCAATGGGATCATTGTATCCACCTAGGACACCAACAACATCTACATACCAACACATAAAAACAATATGAAGAATTATGAAAGTCTATGTATTTCATTAATGAACACAATTACACACACACACACACACACACACACACACATATATATATATATATATATATATATATATATATATATATATATATACACACACACATTCCTATACCATAAAACTTTGGAACTCATCCAAAGATTCTTATAACCAAATAGCACAAATGCGCATGACTTCACGTCCTTTAAACATAATGTTATGTTTTTGTAATGATTAACATATAAATTTGAAACTCAGCTCAAATTTCATATAACCAAATAGCATAAATGTAGATGAAATCAAGTACCTACAAATATTGTTAAGAACATGGAGAAAACCAAATTACATACCGCTTGGTTTTCCCAAACTTGCTTTCGAGAATTCTATCAAACTTCGTGAATGAAAAGATATTGAGTTCAAGTGGAAACCCATTGCTCAATTCTTTCAAACGAGTGTGCGGGAGGAAATTAATGTTATTAACATACAAATCACCCTAAAAAATCAACCCATGAAATTTCATTATTAATAGTTGCTGAAATCCTAGTTCCCTTTAAACCAAAAAAGCAACCAAAAAAATATAGATAAGTCTGTGATATTTTGTCCTGAAACTTAATTAACTTTTAGACATCAGAAGCCCAACGACCTTTAATTGAAACTAATTGAAAATCTTAAATCTACTCAAACATAGAAATAGTTACATATGTAAATTGACATGCATACCTCCTCATCTATCAAAACCATTTCAATGTTATAAGCTTCAGACGCTTTTATATACACATGTTGTTGCCACAAGCACACCACACGACCCTTGATTCTCCAGCCATCAGAATAAGGGTTAACTTAACGTAATAGATTATGTTAGGATGACATTATGCTAATCGAAATAACAACCTATACTATATGTAAACAAAAGGGAACTAAGAAGAGCTAATCAATTTATGAATCTTAGTTAGCTCCAGAAATCTGAAAAGCAAGTCATTTAATTGACATTAATCATTTGCAAACACATTGAAAATAAGTAATTAAATACATAATGAACGGAAAATCCTAACTAATTACCTATTTCAACGACACATGCAAATAAACACAAACATCTCAGTTGAGGTGGGAATCATTTGAAGACACATTAAATAAGACTAAATACAAAATGATTACCTGTTTCAACGTTTAATTCAATACCTATTAAATAAGAATAACTCAAAATTAGTTATAATTAAACACAAAATCTTAAAAGTTGTCATATCATCCCTTTTTTACTAAGTCACTTCAATTAGAAATTTAACAAACCATAAGATGGTCATATAGAATAAAAAGGGTTTTAATTTGTAGAAGATATATAGATAGATAACTCATATGCCACCTAAAGAAGCACGTTAAAATACTCCATTAGTTAAGAAGCAGGTTAAAATACACCATTATTTGGATTGTTAATTGTAGCTTTATTATATGATAAAAAATGTTTCCTTATTCATGTAAATATATTTGTTGGGGATAATCATAAGTCAAGATTTATTATAGTAAGCACATTAGAGACGAAAGTAAACAAGGAATGATGTGATGGTGTCTAGAGTGGACGTTGAAAGTGGGTGTGATGGGAGGGAGGAACCTCTTCATAATAAAGTGGTGATAACATGGCGTGGGGAAAAAGACCGGTTCATAGAAGGGCATTGTGAAAGGGGTGGGGTTGCATGACGGTTTTCTTTTGTTTTTTTTTATTTTGTAAATTTTTATTTGGTAGTTGGATAATACGTGGGTCATATAATTTGAAGTGATGCGGAATAGTGAACGTAACTACTACGTTGCTAAATAAGAGGTTCAGTAATCACTCTAAAAAATTGACGTTATGTCGCATGAAGAAAGTGTTACCACTCCTGAAATTAATGACCGGATAAAAATAACTCTCTCCAATATATTAACATAAATAATATTTCCACTTTGTACATATGTTTGTTTAGAGTTAGTTATGATTTGAAATTCGATGAAAGATACGTGGAAAATAATTAAAATTTTGTTATTTCCCTAAAAGCGGTCAAACTTTGAGTAACATAGAACAAATATTAAACCCAAATAGCTTTGTTGATCACCAACACAACTAATAATACAATTTAATATTGTTGAGTAATGTCCCACATAGAACGGAGAGTGACTTTGTAATAAGCTTATAAGAGTCCTGAGCTATTCCTCTCGTAACCAATTAGTTTTGAGTTGAAACCCCACAAAATTACATGGTATCAGAGCAAGGTTCACCAACTCCACGTAACTCATAAGTATCCACGTGTTAGGCGCGAGAAAAAAAAACGCCACACGTGAGGGGGGGGTGTTGAGTAATGTCCCACATAGGACGGAGAGTGACTTTATAATGAGCTTATAAGAGTCATGGGCTAGTCCTCTCATAACCAGTTGGTTTTGAGTTGGAACACCACAAAATTACAAATATCCACAATGAATTATTTTTGAAACAGAAATTCCACAATGAAAATGACTCTACAACAACTTAAAACAACAAGATGTGGACGTACCACAATCCAATTATTACTACCAAGTTTTTTTTCACGAGGGAGAGGAATGATCATTTACATGCACAAAATATTAAGTAATCATTATTCCATTAAAATGAAACAATTAAAATATGGATTAAGATTTATTTATCGTATTCTCTTGTAAAGATGATCACATATTAATTAGTGCTTTCCGATAAATTGGGAGATCCCATGAATGAGTTTACGAGTCTCGTCGGAGGTCTTTTTATCGACATCAATGGCAAATTTGTTCAGATAAAAGCTATGTCCAACTCCATTGCTTACCAATAACTCAATCTTTTTTCCACTTCTCTTCATCTCTTCATAAAACTCCCTCTCTGTATCAATCACCAAATCATCCTCCGCCAAACAGAGCAAATACGGCGGCAGATCCACACCGTCCAAAGCCTCCCCCATCGGACACGTTATCGGGTGGTCTTTTGTGCTGCCTTTCGGCAATCCCATTTTCAGAAACTTATCCAACATGTCTAAAGTCAGCATGGGTGACTGCGGCTTTTCCAATTCCGACTTGCTTCTCACCGAGCGGGCAAAACCCGGGTGGATCGGAATTGCTCCGGAAAGATTTAAAGGCTGAAGGTTTTGGGTTTCTTTGGCGGCCTTTTTCGCTACCTGGTGGACAATGTTCCCGCCAGAGCTGTCACCGATGAGGAAAACACGGTTAAAGTCTCCCATGTTCGAAATCCACGGGTCGTGTGTTTCATAATTTGCCAAGTCTCGGAGCCAGAGCAGAGTGGAATACCCGTCATCTATTGCGGCGGGAAGGCGGTGCTCCGGCGCAAGACGTAGGTAGGCGCTGACAACAATGGCTTTAGATTCACGGGCGAGACGTGTGTAGATATAATAGTACATGAACCAGTCAGCCTGGCTTATGCAAAATCCGCCACCGTGGAAGTGGAGGATTATGGGCAGCTTTTCCTCTGTCTCAAAAATCTCCGGCAGATAGATTCTGGCACGAAGATTGGATTCGGGGTTGATTAAAATGTCACTGGTGGCAACACCGTCAATGAAATTGTTGTGAGGTGGTACGGAATCCGTCATGAACTTGAATTGTGGTGGTCCGGCCCATGAACGATCGACGAAACCATCGTCATAGACCGTTAACCAGCCGGAAACATGATCAACAATCTTTCTCCGGGCAACCATGTTTTTCTGGACAACCATCTTTCTCCTTTCTTATTTTTTGTGTACAAGTGAGTGTGATTTGAGTTGGTGGTTTGCAATGTGGTGTTGTGGGTATATATAGAGTAAAGATGAGTGGTGATGAAGGATGCATGAGAGTAAGTATATATGTGGAAATTATAGGAAAAAGAGGTCGAAATGATGCAGTCAATGGCTGTGGCTGCCATTTGAAACTTTAAAAAGATGATAATTAAAAGTCTTTTCAATTACAATGTGGCCTGTCTCTATATTCACACATAAAATTATATTTCTTATTACTACATTTTATTACTTTATCTTTTCACTTATTAAATAATAACATAGAAATCGACTTTATTAATTTTGTTTTTTGATCATCTCATAATTTTATCACTTTTTTTTATTTTTAAATAAAAGAGTAGATAAAGATATTAAGTAGTAAATTATATTTCCTTGACTCGTTTTTTTGGTCAATTAATAAACATCTCTAAATTTATTAAGTTTGTGTCGTTTAACAACTATATTTTTCTCTTTTGAAAACACTATCATTAATACGGGGAGAGTTAATTCGAGAATCATCTTAGTTCGAGATCGCGAGAAGCAATCTGAGACATTCATTTAGTAAGTGGAATTAATAAATGAAAAGCGTGGAGAGATAGAGTGTGACAAGGTGAATATGAGGAATTCATGTGTGGACAATCACGTTAAAGGAGGGTAAATTGGACGGTTAAGATTGGTTCTAGCGGATATTGCACTATGAATTGTTCTTAAATGAACTTCTTCCCTGTCATTACAATGGTTGTTCTAATATTATTTTAAGCATTAGTATATTTTTTAAATTATCTTTTTAAAAATTTTAACGTGTACAACATGATATTCCCGCTAAATGTTAATTAAAATATTTTTTAAGAGTATTTATCATTTTTTATGTTTAAATCTAAAGCTAAATATGTATTAAAAGAAACCACAATCTAAAGCTAGCTTGCATCCGAAAAGGTATAGATAATGAGATTCAAGTAATTTTGATCACCCTTTTGGATTTATATATGAGAGTAGATATCTAGTACAAAAAATATTATGGTACTAAATATAAGGAGATATCTCAATCACAGGATTTCTCAAAAAAGTCAACAAAAAAAGTCACTAATATAACTGTATTTTCGGAATTAAAAATTTAGAAAAGGTTAATATGGTAAATTCTAAAAGCAAAAGAAAGAGGTAGAGAAAAACACGGTAGGCGAACTCATCTACCACCGTCGCTTTTTTCTTTCCCGTCGGCCAGATCTCAGTAGCATTTGATGCACAACTCAGCCATAGAGATTGATGCACAAATCCAACAAAAATCAACAACTGATGAACAAATTTAAGAATGATACATTAAAAAAAAGATGAATACAAATATATGATACACAAAGATGCACAAACCTAAAATCAAAATGGTCAGAACCCTAAACTAAATTCAGTACCAGCGTTGATGCACAACAAAGTCGAATGTGGCGGCAGCAGTGGTGGTGCAGAGGCAATGCACAATCATTTAATAACTGTCGCTGATGCACAAGAGAAAGAAAATCAGAAAATAGATGTAGGTTTCCTGTTTGGATGGTGGTCGGCGACGTCAGGTAGGCGGCGGTTGCAGGTTACGAACGCGAGGGAGGCGGCAGTTGCAGGGAAGAAACGCGACGGGTACTGCAAAGCAGCGGAGGCGACTGGGACTACGCAGGCGGCATCGGAAAATCAGATAGGAGGCGACGGGGACTACGCATAGTGCAGCGGACGTCGCAGGGAGGATTTTGCGAGGGTGACGGCGGCGATTATCGACAGGAGCAGGGAGGGGGTTGGAGAGAATAGCGACGATGAATATAACCTGTATTTAGGGTTTGGAGGGTTACGTGGGTAGTTTAAGGAATAGGAGAGAGATATTTTTTTTTACTTTTAAATTTACCCTTATACACGTGTCCTTTCTAGATTTCTTCTTATATTAAGTATCTTAAATTTCTTTTTACGTGAACTCAATTCTTATATATGATTATATAAAACTTTATACTAAATGTAGAACAATTGTTTAAATAGTATATATAAAATTTTGATATATATATATATATGTATATATAAATATATATATATATATATATATATATATATATATATATATGTGTGTGTGTGTGTGTGTGTGTGTGTATGTATATATGGGATAATTATTATGGGAATGAATATTTAGGTAAGAATTAGTGAACAAACCTTAACCATTAATTAAATGTTGATCAATTAGATCCAACAGTCGTATTCACTCGTCGCTATTCATTGTCGTCACAATTCATTTTTGAGTTATGAATATAATGAGGGGACAATTGTAAACTATCAGAAAATAAAATGAAAGGCCAAGATTAAATCTCTCATTCGCACCTAAATATATATTCTTATTTGAACATCCCATATTATATATATATATATATATATATATATATATATATATATATATATATATATATAGGATGGTTCAAACGAGAACTATTTTTCATACGAGAATTGCGAGAACCAATCTTAGCCGTTAATTTGATAAAGCGGAATTCATGAATGTGGAGCGTGAGGGGATCAAGTATGGCATGGTGCATGTGATGAATTCATGGGTGGCAATGACATTGAAGGAGAGTGAATTTAACGGCTCAAATTGGTTCTCGCGAATCTCATACAAAAAACAGTTCTCGTTTATATATATATATATATATATATATATTTACCCACTTGCCCAAGACCTTTTTTATGTAACATATTTATTTAACTTTTTGTTTACGACTATTTGTCTTTTTCCTAGAAAATACAAGGAAAAACACTTTTTAAGGCAAACAAAAAAAATCAAACAAAAAAAGTCAAACAAAAAAAAGAAATAATAATAATAGTTTATTGTTTCTAAAAATTAAACTGCAAAATGAAAATCATACAAAGTACAAGATCTAAACATGGTTTTTACTTTTACATAGAGAATGAAAAAGAAAGTTGTCCTACTCTGGCTAGCTTGGAAGATTCGCAATGAAAAAATTTATAAGTCCTTTTTAAGTGTTGGTGCAGGCAGCTTACAAGCTCTATCGTTCTTTTGAATTAAACATATGAGTAAAAAACCTTTTATTAATTGGAAAGATTGGTGTTGTGCCCATTAGGTTCTCTGTAATATGTTTTTGTTGCTTTGCTTATGTTATTGTCTAGCATCTTGCTAACTTTTTTTTAATCATGAAATTTTTCGAGTTTGCGGGGGTGATGGTCATGCCAAAAATCCATGTCTAGCTCTCCCTTTGTTGTCGTTCATAAAAAAAAATACGTTCTTTTCAATTTTACATAAATTAAAACTCCACTCTTTTCTATGTAACTGAAAAAATAAACCTAGGTTGTACGTTCCTTTCTTTAATGAAGGAATTTTATTTTATTTTATTTATTATTATTTTTTTTTGCAAACAATAATGTGTAAAACTCTTTACTTCACATGGAAAGCTTGAAAAGGAACCAATTCACAAAAGTTAAAAAATAAAATAGAAAAAACTAACTTTTAAAAAATAATTCTTAAATTCTATTTGTTATACCACATTTTGTTACTTTATTGTTCTATCTATTTAATAATAATATATTAATCGATTTTACTAACTTTTTATTAATCAATCTTATAATTTTGACATTTATTTTAGTTTTATAAATTAAAGAATAGATAAGAATATAAAGTGATAAGTTAAATTTCCATGACTCGTATTGTGAGATACAAATGAATTATAATAATAGTTAAAAAAAATGAGTAGGAAATCAACCAGGTTTGTCAGTGTAAACTCTTGGAAATTAGCTAGGACATAGATGGTCATGGAAGTCAAGTTAATTCACTGTTGAACTACCAATGATCTCTTAGCCTAGTGGTTAAGAGTGAGGGGGAGGCAAGGCCTTCTAGGAGGTCCAGGGTTCAAACCTTGGCAATGGAGTTTAATTCTAACTTGGTGTTACTAACTTACTAACAACTAACTTTGCCGTTCAAAAAAAAATTCACTGGTCAACTAACAAACTTCTGCGAATTTATTATGTTTAAGTCGTTTGAAAAATATATTTTTCTGTTTTGAAAAAACTATCATTAAATATATTTATAAAGGGGTTGTCTACAGAGACACCCTATTTTTACTAATTGACACCTCTAACTAATTTCATACTGGGGTTGTCTATAGAGACACCCTATTTTTACTAATTGACACCTCTAACTAATTTCATACTAAATCTCATAACCTAATTAATATTGTTGTCTTAAACTATTTTGTCTTAACTTCTAATTTTTATCTTTTTTAATGTTTTATTATTTTAATATTAAATATGTTTTATCTTTTTTAATGTATTATTATTTTAATATTAAATATGTTTTATTATTTAAGTCCATCCATCATATATTTTTGAATAAGAACCTATCAATTGAAACGGACAGTTGGTTTTTTTTGTGCCAGTTTTTCTACTTGTTTCTTTAGATTCGTATTCCCGGCCATGGTCACAAATAAGCGTGACATAATACACCACACCATTTTTTGCCTTTGATCTTCTCATTACGATGACATAGCCTAGAGGTAATGCCGTGCTGTTTACCCATTCCATCAACTCCTCACGTGACACGAACACCTAAAAAATAAATAATCTTTGTTAACATATAATAAATTTTACGAGGACAAAAATACTATCATAATAAGTAATATACCCGATCAATCGAAAATGGTGATGCATCATTAGAGATTTTATCATCTTCATTTGAGTTAACCATCTTTTCTGTAAACGCTACATATCACAACAAAAATTAAAATTAAAATTTAAAACTAAAAATATTGATTTAACATAATTAAATCAAAATTAAAAATTTTCAAAAATTAAACTAAAATAAATAATAAAAAATTATATTTTTTCACTTCATCACTTTTAAACACCAAGCTAAAAAAATAATTAAATTAATATTACAAATTAAAAAAAATTAAAATTAAATCTTAAATCTCCGCTTCCCAATAAAATTTAAAATGTATATCTTTTATAATAAATATTAAAAAAAAAATTAAATGTTCCCTTCCCCCAAGAAACCCTACATATCATCTCATCTTCTCTCTCACTCTCCATATCTCTCATTCACCCTCACCCTCTCCCTCTCCTTCCTGCCGACAGCCTTCCCCCATCGACGATCGCCGCCCGCGTCGGCTTCGCAGTCGGGCAAACGACCGCCGCCGCCTTGACCTTCGTAACATGCCATCTGCTGCTGCAGCTCGCTCCGTCGCCTTCTTCACGGATTACCAACACCACCGCAGCCGGTTCGCCATCTGCAACTGCCGCAACGGCGATGCCGGTCCGCCATCTGATACCGCCACAACGGCGCTGCCGGTCCGCCGTCTGCCATCGCCGCCGCCGCCGTCTGCCATCTTCGAATTCAAACATGCATACAAGGAAACATATAACTTGATTACCTTCTTTAACATCGATCTAATGTTAATTACATTCATCTAATTTTTTATTTATAGATGAAGATCTAAAAGACAATACTTATCCCTTATCATATAGGATATAATTTTTAAATTAAAAAAAAACAGATTTTGATTGTTTTTATCTTATGCATTATTACTTGTACAAAATTCAAATTTGCTTATATTTAGGGAAGAAAAATCGAAGACTATCTATTTGTTTGAATTTTTTTTTGACTTTTATCTTAAGGGTGTCTTTTAGATTAATTAGGGTGTCTATATAGCAGCACCCTTTATAAATCTTTGTCCCTAGCTAACATATTCACAAATTAGTCCACATGTTTTTTACACGTACGTACCATGGATAAAATAGAAATGGTTTTAAATTGTGTGATGATAGAAATATTGTATTTACCTTATTTTTTTATATTCTTCATCCAATATCCTACTATATATCTACCCTATATTCTCATATATATATATATATATATATATATATATATATATATATATATATATATATATATATATATATATATATATATATATATATATATATATATATATATATATGAAAAAGTTCATGCGAGAACCATTCTTAGTGCGAGAACTGCGAGAACCAATTTGAGCCGTCCAATTTCTCCTCCTTCAATGTCATTGCCCACCCATGAATTCCTCACATGCACCCTGCCACACACTATCCCTCCACGCTCTCCATCCGTTTAACTTCTCATATCCAAGGAACGGCTGAGATTGGTTCTCGCGGTTCTCGCACTAACAACGGTTCTCGCATGAACTCTCCCGTATATATATATATATATATATATATATATATACCACTGTCTTTTTGAATCTCTATTGTTAACCATATTCATTTTGTTATTTCATAAAATAGTGTATCAGATGCAATAATTTTTTGGTGCACTATTGTCTAATGATGGCCCTTCTAATTTTTGCACTACATTTATACAAGTTACAGCGTTTCTAATGTCACACATATTAAGACTGTTTCTATTGAATTCTTACCTATATAATATAATATATATATATATATATATATATATATATATAGGCAAAAGTTTAAACGAGAACTGTTTTTCATACGAGAACCGCGTGAACCAATCTGAGCCGTCAAAATTCCCCCTCGTTCAATTTTTGAAATAAATTATGAAGTTGGGCATCCTTCAATTTTTGAAATATATGATAATTCACCAATTATTTAATATGCAGTCATCAATTTTTAAAATAAATGAAGTTCCGCATATTTCAATATTATTGTATATTTCTCGGTATTTGGGTAACTGAATTGATCATTTTATTCCAATTTTGGCCTCGCGTCTCAATTAAACCGTCCTTCCATGTCATCAATTTTGACCGACGGAAATTGACTTTTAATGGCAATCCGACGGTTAGATTGCCTCTTACCCTTTTTACATTTTCACACCTTTTACAATAACGACACTCTATATATACATATTATCTCAAAAAACATATTTTACCCCGCCGCATCGCGCGGGTAAAACACTATATATATATATATATATATAGGGGAGAGATCCGCTAAAAAGAAAATTAAGCCACAAAAAGTAAGGAGCATTTTCAGCCATTAGATTTGTTAGATCATGGCCCTAAAAACTTGGAGTTTTTTCTTTTCCTTTTAATTATTATTTATCAAATTAAGGGCATATTTGTATTTTAAAAATACATGTAATCCCGTTTTAATTTACTGCATAAATTCAAAAATAAGATAACTAACTCTTTTTTTTTAAAGAATGATGCACAGTGCTTGCTAAAAACTTATGCATACACATTGATTCACAAAAATAACCGATGCACAATGTAGAAACAACACCTTTTGATATAAACAACAACATAAAGCAGAACATTATAGATCAGTTGAACCCAAAAAATATTTATAAACAGATTCATACAACGAAGAATCTAATGCACAATTCAACATATTAATTATGTAAAACATAGATCTGGAAACGGAGAACCAAATAACTACTGTGCATCGACGACCCTTCAGATTCGGAACGGAGAAGGTAGGAATGACCGGAGAACGGAGAACGGTCGAAGAATCCCTACAACCCTTCAAATCTGGGAATTAAGCATCACGAGCGGCGAACGGCGAAACGAATAACGATTGTGCATCGACGAGCGGCGAACGGCGAAACGAATAGAGATTGTGCATCGACGAGCGACGAAAACCTTCATCTATGGAGGCAAAAACCTTCATCCATCACCGATCCACGGAGGCGAAACCCTTTATTGACGGCACCCAATGACTCGGTTTTTAGAGGAGATACGAAAGAAACCGGTCGGTGTGGCTAGAGAGTTTCCGATCTGGAACGTAAAAGAGAACCATGAGCAGCAAAAAATTATCAGAAATAACTGAAAGCAAAAAATTAATTCATCACATTCAAGCGATTGCATCAAAGCATGTGAATTTGAATTTGAATATGACTTCATCAAAAAAAAAACATTACGTTGTTAATGGCGACCTACGACAATTCTCAATTCATCAAATATATATCACAATTTTATTTAAAAAAACTGCCGCAATTCTCAATTTTATTCAAAATTTTATTTATCACTCATTTGCAGCGATATCAAATATCGAAGAACATATTGATTAAGAAACAGATTCAGAAAACCTGCTCCCCCATAGATGATTTCCACCTTGAACAATATTTTCAGATCTATTTTGTGGCAATGGTGGATGAGTGCGGCGGCGGATTGAAAAAGCAATGCATATTAACAAGAGAATGGATGATTAAACGGCTGGTGGCGAGTGACGGCAGAAAATTTGGCCGGAGAGTTGTAGATCTGAACCATAGGAGAAAAAGACATTGCAGAGACAACCATGGTGATTTGCGACAGCCTTCGCTGCAAAATGGAAAATATATCGAATGGTGACAGCAGATGCACCACCCTAATCAAATGGTGCGGTGTCGGCGGCGGAATTCGTGGCGGCGATTCTTTCAGAGCATAAAATATGTTGGAGATCAACAAAAAAGAGACCAAAATGAATAAGCAAGTCGATAGGGAGTAACTCAAAAACTACAGGTGAGGTTTTGTTGATGAATCATGAGGACGTTTCCTCTACGATTTCTTTCAGAGCATAAATCCTTCAGATAGCGGGCGTTTCCTCCACGATATGATGCGCCGTTTCCTCATAAAATTTTAGAGATACAGATTATGGGCCTCGATTGCAACCATGGAGGTTTCAACTGAAAACGTCAAAACGTGGGGATAGAATTATGGATGAGAGAAAATTAATTAAACAGAGATCACCCAAAACACCCTTTTATTAGTTATGACACGTGTCACTCTAAGAATCCTCCCTACCCTTTTTACCTTAATTTTCTTTTTATTTGAACCTCATTATATATTTATATATATATATATATATATATATATATATATATATATATATATATATATATATATATATATATATATATATATATAGTGAGAGGTTCAAAAGAGACCAGGAAATAAAAAAAGCACGGGGGGCCAAATCTGAGTCGTTGATCTAATCACCGTTAGTGCTGCTAGTTAATGCTGCCCTCCCCATTTAATGTTGCCAGTTATATTTCATGACTGAATTGATGCTGCAAAATGTTAATGCTGCCACTTAATGCTGCCCTCCTCAGTTAATGCTATATATATATAGCATTAACTGAGGAGGGGCAGCATTAAGTTCAAAAGAGACCAAGAAATAAAAAAAGTACGGGAGACCAAATCTGAGCCGTTGGTCTCGTCACCGTTAGTGCTGCCAGTTAATGCTGCCCTCCCCAGTTAATGCTGCCAGTTAGGCAGTTATATTTCCGCTTTAATGAATAATAATTGTGTTATATCTGTACAATTCTAAGTTGGTTTAAACCAGTTTGGTTGTGAATAAGGACAATTTAAGTATGAATTGTGACCTGTAAAACTCAACAGTAGTATCATAGCCTTGGCTCAGTTTATCACAGTGTTATATATATATATATATAGTGTTTTACCCGCGCGATGCGGCGGGGTAAAATATGTTTTTTGGGATAATATGTAACTTTTGAAGTAAAATTAAAAGAAGAAGAGTGTGATTATCGATAATATGTGTTGTCTATATTAAAACCATTTTAAAAAGACTAAATTTAAGATAAGTAATCAAGATATACTTTAAGAAATCATTTTTTAACAAAATTTATGTTGAATTTAATATTATTTAAATCACAACAAAAATTTAATACCTTAAAGAAATATTTATTAATTTTTGAAAACTATTTTAATTAAGTAGTACAATTACTAAAAGATTACTTACAATACCTTAAAGCAATAAATTATTGAACTAAACTTGAGTTCAATTTAATTTGCAATAAATCATAATAATTGGTTAATATAATTTGAAATTAATGTAATTAATTAGTTTATTTTGTAACTTACAATTAATTAATATTCATAACTTCAATGTTTGAAAATGTTGCTTTAATGTATTGTAATATATGCAAAATATGTTGTACTACTTAACTTAAAAAAGTCTTAAAAAGAATAGGCTAAATGGTTTATAAAGTAGTAAAGATATATATATATATATATATATTTATATATATATATATATATATATATATATATGTGTGTGTGTGTGTGTGTGTATGTGTGTGTGTGTGTGAGCCCAATGCCAATGGCCTTTAACTTTTTGTTTACGACTATTTGTATTTTTCTTGGAAGATACAAGGAAAATCGCTTTTTAAGTCAACCTAAAAAACAAATAATAACAGCAATTTATTATTTGTAAAAATAACAACAGAAATAAAGTAATAGAAAATACGAATTCTAAACATGGTTTTTACATTTACATAGAAAGAAAACTTGTGTCTAATCATTTCAATACGTTCATTTAAATTTTATAGAAAATAGAACTCCGCATTTTTTCTATGTAACTGAAAAAACAAACCTAGGTTGTTAACTTTGAAGCCCCTTTCTTTGATGAAGGAGGTTTTTTTTGGCAAACAATCGTGTGGAAACCTCTTTACTTCATATGTAGAGGTCGAAAAGAACCAAATCACAAACATGGGTGAACAACATTGAAAGATTGAACATATAACAAGATATAAACTTAACACATCAAAGAACTAAATAAGTGAAACAAACCATCCAAACACGACAAATTGAAACCCTCTACCTTCAAAAAAATATGACGACAAAGCCGTAGGTTGTGGCACCGATGGCTAAAATCGATGGAAGTTGTAGATATAGATCTCGAAAAATGAAAACCCTTAAAGATCGCTAAAATCGTCAGAGTTAGAGGTTGATTTCTTTAAAGATGATTGAAAAAAACCTTGAATTGTTATCATAAACAAGATTTATAACACAATCAAACCTACATCAATGAAATCGCAAACAAGATCTATGAGTGATATTGGCAGATTTATACATAAAATATATATTTGACAATATCTGGTTTAAATAAATAAAATATAGCCAAAATGAGCTTTAAATGTTTTCTTATTTTATTGAAGGCTATTTCAGGTAGACAATACGGAAAAATGGATAACACGCGTCAAAACAAATAAATACCGCTCAAAAGGCGAAGATTTTATGAAAGCAGCAATTACGCGCCGCGTACCCTATCTTCTTCCGCGACGCGGACCTAACGAATTCTGTTACAACAGAATGCAAGCTGTCATCGAATCTTGTCATGGAATCAGGTCAGGGAATTTTGTCAGGCATCTTTCCGCGCCGCGGAAATTGATCATTACGCGGCGCGGAAATAAATTTTCACGCCTATAAATAGCAAGCCAAGCCCCATTCGACAAACACACCTTCGGGTTGCTCTGGAGGTTTTCTCGCCTCTTATCCATGTAAATACGTAGTTTGTAGTGTAGATTTGTAGTTTTCGTAGCTATAGTTGTTTTTCCGAGTTCCAGCAAGTTTGTACGAGTCAGGATGCTGTCCAGATGTATTTCTACCTTGTATAATACAAACTGGTATTCTCTTTCCTATATTTTCGCTTCATTACAATGAATCCGAATTGATATAAATATGTAGTCGTTATGCGTAGGATTATATTGTGATGATTTTATTTTAGACTTGGTATTTCTGAAATAATGAAACATTATAATTAGCTATTTTGTATAAAACTATCGGTTCATGCGGGTATTCGGCATCGTAAGTGTTGAAAAACCATTTGCTTAGGATATATGTATCCTTATACATATATATTCAAACAGACTCATATTTATATGCATTTGCTCATGGACCCACTTGAGGTGTATGATACGTATAAGTCTAGTATGTGTATACATGGACATTTGCTCATAGACCCACTTGAGGTATTGAACTGATATATTATCTTAATACCTAAATATATATCTTCTTACCGGATGTTGACCAACGATGGTATTTACTTTGTCTATTATTTCATTAAGAGATAAATACTGAAGTTTTAAGTAAAACGGGATAACACCCGGGAAACGAGGTTTTATCTAACTGGTGTTTTAATAATACAGGGATTAAATCAGAGTTACCTTAAGATCGTTTCAAACTGATAAATGATTGGTACCAAATTTACTTTAGAAATCATCTTAATAAATTCACTCATTTTATAACCAGATTAGCTAACACTACTATTAATATTTATTTGGAGGATTCGTGACTTGGCACTTTCTTTTGTTTCCTGCTTTATTTATTTTTATGCCTAGTATTTAGTTTATTTTTATCCTCACATATCTATCTAACTAGACAGCAGTTTTGAATAGAGAGTAGCAATAGCTATCGCCGTACCCGTGTTCGATATAAATCATCGGTCTTACCAGCGCACTATACTACACGCGATGGGTCCTCTGCCCATCCGCACCGTGTGAACTCGTACCGTTGTGAAATCCGGTCCGCAAGTAAACGCGACATACCAATGAGCAATCTTAAAAATCAATCTTTTACCCATATGTGTTGAAACATATATAACCTATGTGTTAAATCTTATTGTTATATCTTATTGTTAAATCTTTTACCCATATGTGTCCGCACGTAAACGCGACATATCGTATGCAGATTTGGCTTGGTTGGAAGACGATCTTGAATCAATCTCCAAAGAAAAAAATTGACTCTCGGTCGCAACCATTTGTTCCAAAAACGATAACCTGCAAAGGGGGAATTAATCAAGTTATCGAGAATTGCCCGAAGTGATTTTACCGTAAATACACCATTAGTGTCGCCATCCCATTTCCAACCATCTTCAGCATCATTAACCTTGACATTTTGGATCGTATTTTGAAGCAGATTAAACTGAATCCTTGTCTGCTCATTTAAACAGTTTATTCTCCATGACCAATTCCAAGCAACGCCATCATCAGTAGAATGAAGAATACGATCAGCAACTGTACATTCTTTTGTGGTTTCAATTGAGAATAACTCAGGAAACGTGATAGACAACTTATCCGTTCCAATCCATCTATCATGCCAAAAGCTAATTTGATCTCCTTTGCCCAATACTCTAGAAAACAACTTATTTACATCCAAGTTGTATTTAGCAATCATGCCACCCACCTTTGTAATATTCAACCAAACCCCAGCGCATCTTGGGTTGGCAATTTTAGAAGAAACTCTGTCATCATTGCCATGTATAGCTTTTATAACATTCCTCCAAAGAGAATTAACTTCAAGTTTATACCTCCACCACCATTTAATGAGTAAAGCCCAATTTGCCGATTTTAGAGATCCAATTCCCAAGCCTCCCAAAGACTTAGGAGCAATTGTTTTCTGCCAGTTCACCCAACATATTTTTGAGTTACCTTGATCAGATTTTCCCCAAATAAAATTTCTACGGATGCTTTCAATAGAGTCAATAACTTTTTGTGGAGCTTTGAAAAGTGATAGAAAATACAAAGGTATACTCCCCAAAACCGCCTTACTTAGAGTTACCCTTCCCCCTAATGATAAAGTGTCTCCCTTCCATTTTGAAAGTTTAATACTTATTTTATCAATGACCGGATCCCAGTTCCAAACAAAGTTGCCTTGGTTCGTGGGTTCGTGCGGGCTGACTACGCGAAGTGGAGCAGGTGTTCTGAGGGTGTTGCTGACACATGCAAACAAACACAAACATCTCAGTTGAGGTGGGAATCATTTGAAGACACATTAAATAAGACTAAATACAAAATGATTATCTGTTTCAACGTTTAATTCAATACCTATTAAATAATAATAACTCAAAATTAGTTATAATTAAATACAAAATCTTATAAAGTTGTCATATCATTCCTTTCTTACTAATTCACTTCAATTAGGAATTTAACAAACCATAAGATGGGTCATATAGAATAAAAAGGGTTTTAATTTGTAGAAGATATATAGATAGATAACTCATATGCCACCTAATGAAGCACGTTAAAATACTCCATTAGTTAAGAAGCAAGTTAAGATACTCCATTAGTTAAATTGTTAATTGTAGCTTTATTATATGATAAAAAATGTTTCCTTATTCATGTAAATATATATGTTGGTGATAATCATAAGTCAAGATTTGTTATAGTAAGCACATTAGAGACGAAAGTAAATAAGGAATGATGTGAGGGTGTCTAGAGTGGACGTTGAAAGTGGGTGAGATTAGGGCTGTCAATGGGTTGGATTGTATCGGATCGGTTAAAAATCTGATCTGACCCGCTAATCCATTTAATTTGATTTGGATCTGATCCAATAACATTGAGATCCATTTAGTTGAATTTGAATCGGATCAATAATTAATGGATCATGACCCGGATCGACCCATTTAATATTACTAATTTAATTTTATTTATGTAATAAATATATCAAATAACTCTCCCACCCCCACCCCACACCACCCAACCCTACCCTACCCCACCCACCCCACACTACCCTAACCTACCCCACCCTACCCACCCTACCCCCACCCTACCTACCCCTACCCCACCCCACCCTACCCCCACCCTACCTACCCCTACCCCACCCCACCCTACCCTACCCTACCTACCCCCTACCCACCACCCTACCTGACCCCACCCTACCCCACACAACCCTACCTCACCCCTACCCTACCTACCCTACTCTACCCCACCCTACCTACCCCTACCCTACACTACTGTACACCACCCTATCTCTACCACACCTCACCCCACCCCTACCTACCCTACCCCCCACCACACTCTACCCTACCCCACCCCACCCTACCCCACCCTTACCTTACCCCCACCCTACCCCCTACCTCTACCCCTACCCACCCTACCCTACCTCTACCATACCTACCCCACCCTACCCTACCTACCCCACCCTACCCTACCCTACCTACCCCCAACCACCCACCCTACCCCACCCACCCCACCCCACCCCACCCTACCTGCTTGTTGTGACAGCCAAGGTCTGAACATTGTCCCACTTCCCCCCACCCCACCCTACCTACCCTATCCCACCCTACCTACCCCTACCCTACCCTACCCCATCCCACCCTACCCTACCCCACCATACCCCACCATACCCTACCCTACCCCACCATACCCCACCATACCCTACCCACCCTACCCTACCCTATCCCACCCCACCCTACCTACCCCTACCCTACCCCAACCACCCCACCCCACCCCACCCCACCCCACCCTACCCTACCCTAACCCACCCTATCCTACCCTTACCCTAACCCACGCTATCCTATCCTATCGGCGGCGGTGGTGGTCGGCGGCGGTGGTGGCGGTGGTCGGAGGCGGTTGTGGTCGGCGGCGGTGTTCGGCGGCGGTGGTGGTGGAGGTGGTCGTCGGCAGCGGTGGTCGGCGGTGGTGGTCGGCGGCGATGGTCGGCGGCGGTGGTGGTCGGCAGCGGTGGTCGGCGGCGGTGGTCGGTGGCGGTGGTGGACGGCGGTGGTGGTCGGCGGCGGTGGTGGCGGTGGTCGGCGGCGGTGGTGGTCGGCGGCGGTAGTGGCGGTGGTCGGCGGCGGTGATGGCGGTGGTCGGCGGCGGTGGTGGTCGTCGGGGTGGTGGCGGTGGTGGTCGGCGGTGGTGGTCGGCGGCGGTGGTCGGCGGCGGTGGTGGCGGTGGTCGGCGGCGGTGGTGGTCGGCGGCGATGGTGACGGTGGTCGGCGGCGGTGGTGGCGGTGGTCGGCGGTGGTGATGGTCGGCGGCGGTGGTGGCGGTGGTAGTGACAGTGATGACGGTCGCGGTTGGTGTTGGTCAGCGGCGGTGGTGACGGTGGTCACGGAGGTGGTTGGTGGTGGTCGGCGGCGGCGGTGGCGGTGGCGGTGACGGTTTGTGGTAGTCGGCGGCGGTGGTTACATTGATGGCGGTGAAGTTTGGTGGTTGTCGGTGGCGATGGTGACGGTGATCGCGGAGGCGGTTGGTGGTGGTCGGCGGGGGTGGTTACGGTGATGGCGGTGGCGGTTGGTGGTGGTCGGCCGCGGCGGTGGTGACGGTGGTGACGGATTTTTTGATATTAAATGGATCGACCCAGACAGATCTTTGATCGATCCATGTAGTGATCTAATTAAATGGATCGGCCCGTTGGATCTCTTATTGGATCAATGGATCGGATTTTTTTGACCCGTTGGATCATTCAAATGGAGCAGATCGGATCGGATCTAGATCATGATCCGATCCATTGACAGCCCTAGGTGTGATGGGAGGGAGGAACCTCTTCATAATAAAGTGGTGATAACATGGCGTGGGGAAAAAGACCGGTTCATAGAAGGGCATTGTGAAAGGGGTGGGGTTGCATGACGGTTTTCTTTTGTTTTTTTTTTATTTTGTAAATTTTTATTCCGTAGTTGGATAATACGTGGGTCATATAATTTGAAGTGGTGCGGAATAGTGAACGTAACTATTACGTTGCTAAATAAGAGGATCATTAATCACTCTAAAAAATTGACGTTATGTCGCATGAAGAAAGTGTTACCAATCCTGAAATTAATGATCGGATAAAAATAACTCTCTCCAATATATTAACATAAATAATATTTCCACTTTGTACATATGTTTGTTTAGAGTTAGTTATGATTTGAAATTCGATGAAAGATACGTGGAAAATGATTAAAATTTTGATATTTCCCTAAAAGCGGTCAAACTTTGAGTAACATAGAACAAATATTAAACCCAAATAGCTTTGTTGATCACCAACACAACTAATAACACAATAAAATATTGTTGAGTAATATCCCACATAGGACGGAGAGTAACTTTGTAATGAGCTTATAAGAGTCATGGGCTATTCCTCTCGTAACCAATTAGTTTTGAGTTGAAACCCCACAAAATTACATGGTATTAAAGCAAGGTTCACCAACTCCACGTGTCCCATAAGTATCCACGTGTTAGGCGCGAGAAAAAAAAAGAACGCCACACGTGAGGGGGCGTGTTGAGTAATGTCCCACATAGGACGGAGAGTGACTTTATAATGAGTTTATAAGAGTCCTGAGCTAGTCCTCTCATAATCAATTAGTTTTGAGTTGGAACACCACAAAATTACAAATATCCACAATGAATTATTTTTTGAAACGGAAATTTGAAGAATTTCATAGTCGACTCAAGACGAACACACCACAACTCAAAGCTTTCCCAACATCAACAGATCTTCATTCAATCTGATGATTTTTTGTTACTTACAATGAAAAAACCTCACTACAATCACTCTCACTCTCAAATATATGAACAAGAACTTTATTCTCGAGAGAGTATAAGAACCCTAAATTGATGTTAATAAGAACTCGAAGTAGTAGCAGCGTACAGAACAATATATCTCCTTATTAAAACTAATTCTGGAAAATATACTTTTAACTCCAGCCGTGAACATCAAGAGGATCTCCACAATCAACCCTCAAAATATAGGAAAAGCCACAAATAGCCCCTGCACAATAAAATCAGAACAAGAAGAGACCAAAACATAGTAACAATAAAACAACAATAGGTTAAGCTGCACACAACAACAAGATATTTCAACACCCTCCCTCAGCTTAAACCTGAAAAACATTCAATAAGCCTAACTTTTCGACCAAAACATTATGCTGAGCAATAGAGAGAGGTTTAGTAAAAATATCAGCAACTTGAAGAGTTGTGTGAACTTTAACGACTTTTATGATGCCCTCAGAAACTTTGTCCCTTACAACATGAATATCTACCTCAACATGTTTGGTTCTTTCATGAAGAACAGGATTAAGAGACAACAGAATAGCAGACCTATTATCACAAAAGATATTCACAGGAAGATCACATTTTAAATTCAAATCTTTCATGAGCTTAAGAACCCAAACAACTTCACAAGTAACAGTAGCTAAGGCACGGTATTCAGATTATGTAGAAGACCTAGACACAGTACTTTGTTTCTTACTCCAAGTAATAAGTGAATCTCCCAAATAAAGACAATACCCAGTAACTGACCTCCTTGAATTTACACACTTAGCCCAATCGGCATCAGCCCAAGCAGACAAACTCAAAGAAGCACTTTTGGTAATTTTTAATACCAAGACCAGGACACGACTTAAGATATCTCAGGACCTTAATAGCAACTTTAAGATGAGAAACACGAGGAGAATGCATAAATTGGCTAAGACACTGAACAGTAAAAGAAATATCAGGCCTTGTGTTAGTAAGATAAATCAATTTACCAACCAGTTTCTGAAATTCAGAGACATTACTTAACAATTCATCATCGGCATTAACACCTTCACTGTTCAACACAACATTAACTTCAAGAGGAGTACCAACAGGTTTGGAACTTAACAAACCAAATTCATAAAGCAATTCAAGACAATATATCCTTTGAGACAAACAGAGCCCAGTATCAGTTTTAACAACTTCAATACCCAAAAAATATTTTAAAACCCCTAAATCTTTAATGAGAAATTTTGACTTAAGAAAACTTTTGACTTTCTCAATTTCAAGCTTACTACTCCCAGTTACAATCATGTCATCAACATATACTAACATAACAACAATGTCAGAATTGGTTTTCTTAACATACAAAGAATAATCGTTTTTGCTTTGAACAAAACCAAATTCAAGAAGAGAAAGAGTAAGCTTCTCATTCCATTTTCTGGGGGCTTGTTTCAAGCCATACAACGACTTAACCAACTTACAAACTTGAGTATCATTTGTTGAAAAATATCCAGGAGGTAAAGACATATACACCTCTTCATCAAGATCACCATATAAGAAGGCATTATTTACGTCTAGCTGATAAAGATCCCAATTAAAATGAACAGCCATAGTTAAGACACTTCTAACAGTAATTAATTTTGCAACAGGTGAGAAGGTCTCATCAAAATCTAACCCTACTCTTTGACTATAGCCTTTAGCAACAAGCCTTGCTTTAAATCTTTCAATTTCCCCATTAGACTTGTATTAAATTTTGAAAATCCATTTACACCCAACTAGTTTTCTTCCCTTAGGAAGATCAGTTAAAACCCATGTTTGATTTCTGTTAAGAGCCTCCATTTCCTCATTCATGGCTCTAACCCAGTTAGGGTCCTTAACAGCTTCTTCAAACGAAGTGGGTTCAATAGACTTATTAAGGCTAGTAGCAAAACAAGCAGCTTCTTTGTCAAGTTTAGAATAGCCAACCGTTCTCTCAATTCCATACTTATACTTTCCTTCCACAACAAAGTCATCAAACCTAGAGGGCAATCTTTTATCCTTACTAGACCTCCTAAAACCAAGAGAAGGAACTCCTAAGACAATCTCAAAGGTATCATTATGATCATTGACAGATAGTCACCCTCAGTATTGTAATGATTTTGATCATGATGATCACTGATACAGGTATCATCCAGCTCCTCTGAAACGGTTGCAGGGGCCCCACTACCTTCCTGAGACAGAGGAGGGTTGAGACCTTGAGATACCTTTGAGACTGTCTTAGGAGTTCCTTCTCTTGGTTTTAGGAGGTCTAGTAGGGATAAAAGATTGCCCTCTAGGTTTGATGACTTTGTTGTGGAAGGAAAGTATAAGTATGGAATTGAGAGAACGGTTGGTTATTCTAAACTTGACAAAGAAGCTGCTTGTTTTGCTACTAGCCTTAACTGGGTTGATACCATCAGATTGAATGAAGATCTGTTGATGTTGGGAAAGCTTTGAGTTGTGGTGTGTTCGTCTTGAGTCGACTATGAAATTCTTCATGGTATCAGAGCCATTGGCTCGAGATTCTTGGTGATCTGCATCGTAGTTTCCGCTGTCCTCGTCAGGTTGTATCTCTCCGACTTATTATCCCTAATTTCTTGTTGTTGAGTTCTTATATTTTTTCTCGATCTATCGGTATTCAACATCTGTAAATCTCCGTGAGATTCGGTGTGTACCTATTGATTTTCGATGTTATAGTGTACCTCTCAAATTCCAGGGATCGATTATCTTTGGGATCGTTGTTCTTTAAAACCTAATTTCTGGTTTCCGTTCTCGTATGTGCAGGTTCGGTTAAAAAAAATTCGCTACTGGAAAAGTGAATCGCTGATTCCCTGGTTAACTCTAATGGTAGGGCTTCTTTGAATCTCTCTGTTGTTTGTTCACTCTGTTGAGTGGACCTTATCGCAAACCTCTGTAAGTTTTCTCGAACCCACCTTTGTGGTCTACAGTCGACTTCTTTTGTATGTTTCTGCCATCTGGTTACCTTGTGTCTGTTATTTTTGCCTCAGGACTGTGCCTTGACTACCTCCTCAAGAGGTGTGAATCCTGGTGAGTTCAAGGGTAATTAAACAGGCCTTGTGTGCCTCTGGTAGTTCATATCTCTGGTCTTTCATTTCTGCTTTTTGGTTTGTGTTCTGTTTGGTTGTTCTTCCTGCCTGCTTCATTATGGTAGTTGAGTCTCCACCTCCTAAGGAAGGTGCTGACTCTGGGTTGATAAATCTTGATGACCCCTTGTCTCTTCATGCAAATGATATTAGCTGTGTTACTATACTCAACTTTAAACTGAATGGTACTATTAATTACCAAGCTTGGGCTACTGCTACTGTTCGTGCTCTTACTATCAGAAATAAACTTGGTTTTATTAATGGCACCTGTCTCAGACCCTCTGATTCTAAGGAATCTGCTTCCTCTTCCAAAGGTTTTAAATGGGACAGGGTTAATGTTGTGGTTGTGTCTTGGCTTCTCTCATCTATGTCTGATTCTATAGCTGCTGCTTATGTGCTATCTGATAATGCTAGGAGTCTTTGGTTGGAGTTGAAAGAAACTTTTGAGAAAATAAATGGATCCGTTATATATAATGTTTTCCAGAAAATCAATCTTCTCACTCAAGGCAATGACAGTGTCTCTGACTACTTCAACACTCTTAATGGGTTATGGAAGGAGTTTGATTCACTGACAGGGGTCACTGAGTGTACCTGTGCTGCAAATCAAAAAAGACTTTCTTTTCAAAATCAAATGAAATTGATGCAGTTTCTTATGGGATTAAATGATTCGTATAGTCAAATAAGGAGTAACATCTTAATGCTTGAAACTCTCCCAACTGTTCAGTCTGCTTTTTCTACTATTTCAAGAGAGGAATCCCTTAAGAACTCTGCTACTTCCACCTCTTCTGCAAATAATAAGTCTCAAGCATCGGTTTTTGCCTCTAAAGGTCCTGATAACAAAGAAAAAAATAGTAGTAACAATAGAGGACCAAATCCAAATTTGATTTGTAAGCATTGTAATTGTAAAGGTCATACTATAGATAGATGCTACAAACTTGTGGGATATCCAAAAGACTTTAAGTCTAAGAAACCATCAAATTTTCAAAATCCTTTAAGTTTTCAAGCACCCAAGTCCAATTCTGTTACTGAAAATACTGGTTCTTCAAACTCTCAACCTCCTCCTCAATTAAACAGTGATCAAATATCTAAAATTCTAAGCTTAATCAATGAGAAAGGTCACTTAGGAGATGTCTCCTCCAATATGTCTGGTATGTATGCTACTTCAAATATGACTAAATTGAATAACTATAAGCTTGTGAAAAGAAAATGGGTTGTGGACTCTGGAGCTTCTCAACATATGACAAGTACCTCAAATGATCTTCAAAATTGTGTAGATGTTTCTGATCTTAAACTTCATGTTGATCATCCCAATGGTACTCATGCCAATATCTCACAAATTGGAAATTTAAAAATTTCATCAACTGTGCTTCTTAATGATGTACTTGTCATACCAGGGTTCAATATTGAACTGTTATCTGTTCATAAGCTTACTAAAGATAGTGGTTGTGGTGTTTTCTTTGATGAAAATAAATGTTATCTTTGTAACTCTCAGGATTTACAAACTGTACCGAAGGTGGAGATTGGTAGTGAACAGGGAGGTCTTTATCATTTTTCTGAGTCTAATGTGAATTGTCACTCTAGTTCTTTTGTTCCCAGCAAACGTGTATCTAGGTCTGTCTGGCATCACAGACTAGGTCATCCTTCTGATCAGGTTCTTAATGTTTTGAAAGATATTGTTGGAGTAAAAGACTCTACTTCTCCTCCTTGTGATGTTTGTCACAAAGCTAAACAAACTAGGGAGCCTTTTCCTTTTAGCAGCCATAAAACCTCCAGTTTAGGAGATCTTATACATGTAGATGTGTGGGGACCTTATCATGTCATTACTAGGGATGGATTTAGGTTTTTCTTGACCATTGTTGATGACTTCAGTAGAGCTGTTTGGGTTTACCTCTTGAAGTCTAAGGATGAAGTTTTTGAATATCTGTCTATTTTTGTAAACATGTTAAAATCTCAGTTTTCAAAGCGTGTCAAGATTATCAGATCTGACAATGGAACAAAATTTGTTAATCACAGAGTTAGTTCTTTTTTTGAAAAAGAAGGTGTTGTGCATCAGACTACCTGTGTGTACACTCTTCAACAGAATGGGATTTGTGAACGAAAACACAGACATTTAATGAATGTGGCTAGAAGTCTTCTCTTTCAATCTGGTTTACCTTTAAAATTGTGGAGTGAAACTATTCTTACTGCTGTTTTCTTAATAAATAGAACACCCAGTTCAGTTTTAGGGGGGAAATCTCCTTATGAAGTTCTTTACAAGTCAAAACCCGATTATCATCTGTTAAAAGTTTTTGGGTGTTTATGTTTTTCCACAAATTTGAACACTTCTGATAAATTTTCTTCTAGATCTCAAAAGTGTGTGTTCATTGGATATTCAAATGTAAAAAAAGGGTACAAACTTTATAGTCTTGATACTAAACAAGTGTTTTTTTCCAGGGATGTTACATTTTATGAGTCTGTTTTTCCTTTCAAAATGTCTAATACTGATAATGGTTCTGTTCCACAGTCTGTTCCCTCTAGTTTGGATCAATCAAATTTCTTTGACTCTTTATATCAAGTGGTTACAAACAGCTCTGTACCCTATGATGAAAATAATTCTGAGGTAGCTCAAGATCTCAACCCTCCTCAGTCTCAGGAAGGTAGTGGGGCCCCTGCAACCGTTTCAGAGGAGCTGGATGATACCTGTATCAGTGATCATCATGATCAAAATCATTACAATACTGAGGGTGAGTCATCTGTCAATGATCATAATGATACCTTTGAGACTGTCTTAGGAGTTCCTTCTCTTGGTTTTAGGAGGTCTAGTAGGGATAAAAGATTGCCCTCTAGGTTTGATGACTTTGTTGTGGAAGGAAAGTATAAGTATGGAATTGAGAGAACGGTTGGCTATTCTAAACTTGACAAAGAAGCTGCTTGTTTTGCTACTAGCCTTAATAAGTCTATTGAACCCACTTCGTTTGAAGAAGCTGTTAAGGACCCTAACTGGGTTAGAGCCATGAATGAGGATTGTAGTGAAGATCTTATTAACAGCAATTTAGGGTTCTTATACTCTCTCGAGAATAAAGTTCTTGTTCATATATTTGAGAGTGAGAGTGATTGTAGTGAGGTTTTTTCATTGTAAGTAACGAGATACCATCAGATTGAATGAAGATCTGTTGATGTTGGGAAAGCTTTGAGTTGTGGTGTGTTCGTCTTGAGTCGACTATGAAATTCTTCAAAATTCCACAATAAAAATGACTCTACAACAACTTAAAACAACAAGATGTGGACGTACCACAATCCAATTATTACTACCAAGTTTTTTTCACGAGGGAGAGGAATGATCATTTACATGCACAGAATATTAAGTAACCATGTTTCCATTAAAATGAAACAATTAAAATATGGATTAAGCTTTATTTATCGTATTCTCTTGTAAAGATGATCACATATTAATTAGTGCTTTCCGATAAATTGGGAGATCCCATGAATGAGTTTACGAGTCTCGTCGGAGGTCTTTTTATCGACATCAATGGCAAATTTGTTCAGATAAAAGCTATGTCCAACTCCATTGCTCACCAATAACTCAATCTTTTTTCCACTTCTTTTCATCTCTTCATAAAACTCCCTCTCTGTATCAATCACCAAATCATCCTCCGCCAAACAGAGCAAATACGGCGGCAGATACACACCGTCCAAAGCCTCCCCCATCGGACACGTTATCGGGTGGTCTTTTGTGCTGCCTTTCGGCAATCCCATTTTCAGAAACTTATCCAACATGTCTAAAGTTAGCATGGGTGACTGCGGCTTTTCCAATTCCGACTTGCTTCTCACCGAGCGGGTAAAACCTGGGTGGATCGGAATTGCTCCGGAAAGTTTTAAAGGGTGAAGGTTTTGGGTTTCTCCGGCAGCCTTTTTTGCTACCTGATGGACTATGTTCCCGCCGGAGCTGTCACCGATGAGGAAAACACGGTTAAAGTCTCCCTTGTTCGAAATCCACGGGTCGTGTGTTTCATAATTTGCCAAGTCTCGGAGCCAGAGCAGAGTGGAATACCCGTCGTCTATTGCAGCGGGAAGGCGGTGCTCCGGCGCAAGACGGAGGTAGGTGCTGACAACGATGGCTTTAGATTCACGGGCGAGACGTGTGTAAATATAATAGTACATGAACCAGTCAGCCTGGCTTATGCAAAATCCGCCGCCATGGAAGTGGAGGATTATGGGCAGCTTTTCCTCACTTTCAAAAAGCTCCGGTAGATAAATTCTAGCGCGAAGATTGGATTCGGGGTTAATTAAAATGTCACTGGTGGCAACACCGTCAATGAAATTGTTGTGAGGTGGTACGGAATCCGTCATGAACTTGAATTGTGGTGGTCCGGCCCATGAACGATCGACGAAACCATCGTCATAGACCGTTAACCAGCCGGAAACATGATCAACATTCTTTCTCCGGGCAACCATGTTTTTCTGGACAACCATCTTTCTCCTTTCTTATTTTTTGTGTACAAGTGAGTGTGATTTGAGTTGGTGGTGTGCAATGTGTTGTTGTGGGTATATATAGGGTAAAGATGAGTGGGGATTAAGGATGCATGTGAGTAAGAATATATGTGAAAATTGTAGGAAAAAGAGGTGGAAATGATGGGGTCAATGGCTGCCATTTGAATATTCAAAAAGATAATAATCAAGAGTTTATTCAATTACAATGTGGGCCTTCTCTAAATGCACAAGCAAAATTCTATAAGTTATTATCACAATTTCTTAATTAATTCACCAGTGGAATTTACTATTTCTATTTTTTATCTTATCTTTTAGTTTTAATATTGTTTATCTTTTAGTTTTAATATTGTTTTTAATTTTTAAATAAAAAAATAGGTAAGAATATAAAGTTGTATGTAAATTTCCATGACTAATATTGTGAGATACAACACGATAATAAATAGTTTAAAAGAAGTAGGAAATCGACCTGAGTTGTCAGTGTAAACTCTTGGAAATTAGTTAGGATGGTCATGGAAGTCAAGTCAACTAATTGGTCAATTAACAAACTTCTCTGTATTTACTCGGTTTGAGTCGTTTGACAAATATATTTTTCTCTTGAAAAAAAGCATTAAATATGCTTATAAATCCTTGTCCCTGGCTAATTAACATATTCACTAATTAATCCACATGTTTGTTATAAACTTATACGTAAATATATTATAGGGGACGGTTCGAACGAGAACTGTTTTACGTACTAAAACCGCAAGACCTAATCTGAACCGTTGATTTGATAAAGTGGAATTCATGGATGTAGAGCGTGAGGGGATCAAGTTTGGCAGAGTGCATGTGATGAAATCATGGGTGGACAATGACAATGAATGAGGGGGAACTAGACGGCTCAGATTGGTTCTCACGGCTCTCGTACGAAAAACAGTTTTCGTTTGAACTTTTGCCATATCCTATATATGCAAAAGTTTAAACGATAATTATTTTTCGTACGAGAACTGCGAAAATTGTTTTTAACGTCATTAAATACTCAATAATAGGGTATTTTGGTAATTTATATATTTAAACGATTACTAAGTTACCCTTAATATAAATGGAAATTATTAAATAAAGAAACTATTTTATGAAGTTAATAACAATATTATATACTATTTTAATGACTAAACATTCAAAAATAAAGATTATTTAAAAAATCAAATCAATACAAATGAACTTAATAACTAAAAATATTAATAATTAAACTTTTCATATTTAATACTCTATTATATAACAAATATTTTAACTTAGTTATTAAAAATTACGTATAACTGAAGTATTAAATCTAAAAACAGCCTTGATTTATAAAAATTACTAGACTTTTTAAATGCATAATATAATTAAAAGAGAATAGAGTTATAATACCAACATTTTTGTTACATTTTATCATTATTGTGAAATCTTTTGACCCATTATAATTTAAAAAAGAAACATACCATCATGTTTTAAAATCGGACAAGTTATCAGAAAAAATATTCGTAACCGCTGCATTGCGTGGATACAATGCTAGTGTGTATATATATACATATATATATTTACTACATTATAAAGCATTTAATTCTTTTTTTTTTAATTTTAAGACTACTTAATTTTAAGTAGTAAATTTTTTTTGCTTAAGATACAAACACTTAAGGCAATAGCTTAACCAATCATTCCCATGATTATCTCAACTAATGTAAGGTACTTATTATTTTAATAAATCATTAAACATAACAAAATGTATTTAATTTATCTCATTATGGCTTACATCAATACAATTTTAAGGCTATAATATATTTTTCTCTAATTATTCAATAATAATATTTTTTTTGTTGTTTTTTAAAAAACTATTTTAAAAACTAATAAAATGGTTGATTGTAAAAAAAAGTAAAGAAATCAGAAAATGTAGAAAATACATTGATAGATTGATCAACATTACATTTCACATACCATACCCTACTTTTTAAATCAAACATGTTATCGAGCACAAACTATTATTATCGCCGCCGCATTACGCAGGGTAGGGATATTGTAAAAATAGAATTAAGGTACAAAGAGTAAAGAGAAATCTCAGCCATTCAATTTTCTATAACCGCTCCTATAAAAATGGCTTTTTTTTATTAATTATAAAAAAATACACAAAAGGGCATAATTGACCTTTTGAAAAATTAATTCCCTGATATTTAGGACACAGATTTTAAGATGGTTTCTCCAGAATTATTTTGATGCACATCGTTCTCCAGTGATGCACATCGTTCTCCAGTGCACATGTGTGATGAACACAAAACAGATGATAAAGAACTTTTTGATGCATAACATTAACCATATTATGAGAATCTAAACAACTTTGAATCTATTATATACAAAACTGATTAATAAAGTACCATTTACATAAGATGTACAATCCTAAAGTCGAATTATGCACCGAAAACAGAACAATGATTTCGTAACTCAGATGCACAATACAAAAGATTCTTTGTGAATATTGATGATGCAAGCTTCACAATACAAAGAACTGATTTTTTATACAAAGACAAACAACAAACTCAATAAAATATCAAGGTTGAAGAATCAGTACAAAAAATAGGTTGAGATGTAGGATACAGCAACGACGACTTTACATCTCTAGAAAACTCCCACCTTTAATGAATTTAGTAAATAATACATATGATGCATAACCCTAGAAAGTTGGATTATGCACTGGCGGTGGTGGTCGTAATCCTGAAACGCAGAACCAGTGACGGTTGTTTACAAAAAAATCGTTGATGCACAAAAAACACTCCCACCTTGGATGCATAAACAGCGGCGGCGACGGCAGAGCAAGCGGCGGCGGCGGCGGCAAAACAAAAGCAAAGCAGCGACGGGGCACTCAAAGCAGCGGCGACGACGTGGTCCAGTGTAGGCGGCTCTGGCAGCGGTGATGATGACGTCCAGGGGAGGCGGCTCATGACAGCGGCGCTGATTAGGGTTTCTGAAACACCACTTTTCTTAGAAAAATATTAAATATATTATACAACTGTTCGCACCCAAAAGGATCGGAGTTTTACAAAATACTGTTACTATATACATTGGTGCTAAACTGGTTTACTAAAAGTAGTGTTTTAAAAACGTTTCTAATACACAAACTAGGAGCTATCCAGCCTAAGAAGCCGCTGGGGCCTTCCCCTTTCCTGAGCCTGACGCACCTGCCAACAGAAAACACTGAACGTAAGCTAACGCTTAGTGAGTATATTACTAAAATAATAAGCAAAACATGAAAGCAAATTCTCTTTTGGATGTCTCACATCCCAACTTGTAATCTGCAATTCTATTCCAAATCTGTTAACTGGTCCCAGAGTGTATTATACAAAGTATTAGTAACCCCTGACACTTTCTTGGGTATAAGGATCTCAATATACCCTAACTCTGTTCATAATATAAAATGATCACATACTCAGTCACAGTTCATGCATTTAATATACTCATATGCTAATCTGATTAAAGGTAAATACACTCACCTTAGCAGCAGTTAAGGATTACACTCCTATCGCAAAAGCGTCAAACTCTTATTGCCTACAAGCAATAAATTAATACTGTATTAACTCCTAGACGCTGAAGCAAAGATTCTAACTGACTAACAAAGTTCTACTATAAACCCACCTACTACGGCCGTAGGTTAAAAGCCCTACGCCCGTAGTAGTTTTCCTCACTACGGCCGTATGACTTCACTCCTACGCCCGTAGTGGTTAATCTCTACTTCCTACGATTGTAGGCTATATGCACTACTCCCGTAGGTTCATTTCCTTCGTCCTTAGACGGTAAATTAAGAGAATACTGTACTACGCCCGCAGGATCCAGTTCCTACGGCCGTAGAAGACAAAATTACTAAATCTCTAAAACAACTACCTACGGCCGTAGAGAACCTTTCCTACGACCGTAGGAACTAATGCTACAGCAGACTTTGGCTCTGTTCGTAAATCAGCAGCCGAATCTCACTTTTAAACCATCAAAACTCGATTAAACTCAGATTCAAACATACAATTGAGTCCTACTACATTACTACTAACTCTATACCAAAGATTGCAACACAAAACAACACAATACAACTTTAACCAATCTAAAAACAAGGATTCAACCTTATGAACCCTTTCTTGACCTAAACTCATGAATTAAACTAAAAATTCATTCCTTGGGTCACTGATTCTCTAAGAACTCGATTCCAGCGATCAACGCTTCACTTATGGATTGGAAATTAACAGAAAAAGTTGGGGCTATGTGTGTGTACGTGAAAGTGAAGAGAGTTCCTGATGGTTTGACTCCAAATGAGTCAAACAAGCCATATCAATCTATAACTTTGGATTAATTGCAAAAATAACCCCTGTACTTCTTTAGTTTCTGAATTGGCAAAACTAACCCTCCAACTTTACACTTAAAACACAAAACACAAAAAAACCACTAACCAAACACATGAACACTTAATCATTAGTTAAAGATAAGACTAAATGGGAACTTTCGAACCTTGGGGCGTTACAACTCTTCCCCACTTGGGACGATTTCGTCCCCGAAATCTACTGTGCAAACAACTGAGGGTAACTCTGTCTCATGTCACTTTCTGGCTCCCAGGTATAATCTGACCCTTTTTGGTGTTGCCACTGGACTTTCACAAGACCCACCTGTTTGTTACGCAGACTCTTTACTTTCCTCTCTAAAATAGCTATTGGCTGCTCCACATAACTAAGTTTCTCATCAATCGTCACATCTTGTAAAGGGACAATGGATGATTCGTCTGCTAAACATTTACGAAGATGGGATACATGGAATGTATCATGAATCTGAGACATTTCTTCCGGAAGTTCTAACCTGTACGCTACTTTCCCAACCCTCGCAATAATCTTAAAAGGACCAATAAATCGAGGCCCTAGCTTGCCCCTTTTTCGGAATCTGATCACCCCTTTCCATGGTGATACTTTTAACAACACGTAATCTCCAACCTGGAATTCTAGTGGTGACCTCCGCTTATCTGCGTAGCTTTTCTGTCTATCCTGGGCTGCTTTCAGTCGTTCGCGTATCTGTTGTATGCACTCGGTAGTTTGATGTACTATCTCTGTACTGCCCAGTTCTCTCTGACCAACTTCACCACAACAAACAGGAGTCCTACACTTTCGGCCATATAGCATTTCATACGGCGGCATGCCAATGCTTGAATGAAAACTATTGTTATAAAAGAACTCTGTTAATGGTAAGTATGTATCCCAACTACCACCAAAGTCGATGATACAAGCTCTGAGCATATCCTCCAATGTCTGTATAGTTCTTTCACTTTGGCCGTCAGTCTGTGGATGGAATGCTGTACTCAGATGTAGCTTTGTCCCCATGTCTTCATGAAACTTACTCCAGAATCTGGAAGTAAACCGAGTATCTCTGTCTGAAACAATCGTAACTGGGACTCCATGTCTGGACACTATCTCTTTCATATACACATCTGCCATTTTCTCTGAAGAATAAGCCTCTTTTATCGCAATAAAGTGCGCACTCTTCGTGAGTCTATCAACTACTACCCATATAGCATCAAACCCCTTAGAAGTCCTAGGTAGTTTGGTAATCAGATCCATAGTAACGTGTTCCCATTTCCATACAGGAATGTCAAGCGGTTGCAACTTCCCATGTGGTTTCTGATGTTCTGCTTTGACTTGTAAACACGTCAAACATCTCTCTACATGTTTTGCTATATCTCATTTCATTCCCGGCCACCAATAGTTCATTTTCATATCTCTATACATCTTTGTAGCCCCTGGGTGAATAGAAAGCTGCGAGCGATGTGCTTCTTCCAAGAGAACTTGTCGCACATCAAGAGATCCCGACTATCTTTTACTAACTTTGACACTTGACCTTTCACATGTTCCTTTTTCTGATTACCTTCTTTAACCGCTTCAATCTGTGCTGCTTTAATCTGATCTAATATCGGATTGATTACTGACATCTGTACTTGTTGCATTTGTATCTGTATAATGCCAGACTTTCTGCTCAGTGCGTCTGCCACCACATTAGCTTTGCCCGGATGATACAAAATCTCACAATCGTAATCCTTCAATAATTCTAACCATCGCTTTTGTCGCATATTCAGATTCTTTTGTTCTAGAAAATACTTAAGACTTTTGTGATCTGAATAAATAGTACACTTGACACCATACAAATAGTGTCGCCATATCTTTAGGGCAAAAACAACTGCTGCTAATTCTAAATCATGAGTCGGGTAGTTGCTCTCGTGTATCTTTAACTGGCGGGAAGCATAGGCAATGACTTTCCCTTTTTGCATCAAAACACAACCCAACCCTTTGTATGAAGCATCACAGTAAACTACCATATCTTCTACTCCCTCTGGTAACGAAAGAACCGGAGCATTACACAACCTGTGATTTAGCATATCAAATGCTTTCTGCTGTTCTTCACCCCATTTAAACTCTATATTCTTCTTGGTTAACTGAGTTAAAGGTACTACAGTTTTGGAGAAGTCTTGAATAAATCGTCTATAATACCCTGCTAAACCAAGGAAACTTCTGATTTCTGTAGGATTCTGAGGTGGTTCCCACCTCATTACAGCTTCTACTTTTGCAGGATCCACTTTAATTCCCTCTTGATTAATGAGATGACCTAGGAACTGTACCTCCTCAAGCCAAAACTCACACTTAGAGAATTTCGCATACAACTTTTCCTTGCGTAAGATTTCTAACAATTCTGTGAGGTGAACACTATGCTCCTCTGAAGTTTTGGAATAAATAAGAATGTCGTCAATGAATACTATCACTGACTTGTCGAGCATCGGTCGGCAAACTCGATTCATCAAATCCATAAACGCTACTGGAGCATTCGTAAGACCAAACGGCATCACAACAAATTCGAAGTGCCCGTAACGTTTTCTGAACGCTGTCTTGGCTATATCCTCTTCTCGGATCTTTAACTGGTGGTACCCTGACCTCAAATCTATCTTGGAGAACCAAGAAGCACCCTGTAACTGATCAAACAGATCGTCTATTCTAGGAAGCGGATACTTGTTCTTGATCGTGACCTTATTGAGTTCTCTATAGTCTATACACATTCTGAACGTGCCATCCTTTTTCTTAACAAACAAAATTGGTGCACCCCACGGTGAACTACTAGGTCTGATGAAACCCCTATCTGTCAGCTCTTGCAGTTGAGTCATCAACTCTTGCATTTCTGGTGGTGCTAGTTTGTACGGGGATTTCGCTTTCGGCTCTACTCCTGGAATTAAGTCAATTCTGAATTCTACTTGTCGGGTTGGTGGGACTCCTGGTAACTCATCTGGAAAGACATCTGGGTAGTCACAAACCACTGGTATCTCTTGAATCTGTGGCGGCTTTCTCGTCACATCTACATCTTCCACATATGCTACGAATGCAGAACACCCGTGTGTCAAGTACTTCCTTACTTTTGCTAGAGAACAAACTGAAAGACTGACTCTCTTACTGTCACCTCGAATAATCAGCTCTTCCCCACTTGGGGTCTGTACCCGCACCGTTTTCTGATCGCAGAAAATCTGAGCTTGATGTAGACCCAGCCAATCCATACCAACGACTACTTGAAACTCTTTCATAGCCATAGGGATAAGGTCAATAGGGAATTTACAGTCACATATCTCTATCACATTACCCTTAAATACACTAGTCACAATCGTTCTCTTATCGTCTCCTATTTCTACTTCCAGAGGAAATTCTAACTTAACAGGTGGCATATTAAACTGAGCACAAAACGAAATAGCAGCAAAAGATCTACTGGCACCAGAATCAAACAATACTAAAGCAGGCATATTATTAACAACAAAAGTACCTGCTACCACATCAGGTTCAACTTTGGCCTCCTCAGCTGTAAGCTGGAAAGCTCTGCCTTTCGGTCGGGGTTGTTCCTGCTTCACATTTCTACCCTCAATACCACGGGCTGGGGGTAGGGGATTCACTGGCCTCCTATCTACTACTGGGAGCTGGGGACATTGAGCTTTAAAGTGCTCCGGCTGATAACAGTTGTGACATACCAACAAAGGAGTCTTACAGTCTTTGGCAACATGCCCTTGTTTCCCACACTTGTAACAGCCCGGCATACCAAACTTGCATTCTCCAGAATGGTTCCTCCCACACTTGACACATTTAGGTGGGGGAGCTGTGCCTCCCCGTTATGGTGCCACCGCTGGTTTCTTGTTCTGCATGTTGACCTGTTCGACCTTCCTCTTTCCACTAACTATTCCCTGTCTGAGCAATTCATGCTCCCTCTTCCAGGCTAAATCCATCATCTCATCAACAGTCGTACAGGTGGAGGTTACTAACACTTCTCTGATATCATTCCTAAGAATAGAAATGTATATTTGCATCTTCATCGATTCTGTAGCTACATATTCTGGGCAAAAACGAGCCATCTCCAAGAACTTCTTCGTCATATCATCTACGGATTCTGTGGTTTGTCTCATGGTCAGGAATTCCTCGTTTATCTTGTCTATACGAGCTTTCGGAGTGAACTGTTTCTCAAATAATTCTCTAAACTGAGCCCACGACATAGCTTCCATCTGAGCATCTCCCCTTCTTTGCAGCAGGGTGGTCCACCAATCTTTCGCTGCCCCGTGTAACAAGTTCGAGGCATACATAACCTGTCTCGTGGGTAAGCATCCACTGGTACGAAAAGCTCCTTCTGTATCCGATAACCATCGGTTGCTGACAATAGGGTCTGTCACCCCTTCAAAAACTGGTGTTCCACAAGCAGCGAACTCTATGTACGTGCATCCCTGACTTGGTTCAACTCTTGCTGGCAGATTTATGGTCGCAGCCTGTACCGCTGCATCTACATGCTCTTGCAGTAAAACCTCCATCCTCCCAGAGACTTGTTCAACCACTTGGTTGATTATAAAAGGAACATTGGCTTGTAAAGCCTTTCCCAACTCTGTTGCCACCGTTTCTTTGATTGCGCTATTCACTGGATCTTGTACCTCCTCTGTACCAGCTACCCCGGAAGGGTTACCCGTAGGTCTCTCGGTCTGTATGGGAATTGCATCTGAAACATAAGTACCTCCACTCTCCTGAGGTCTACTAACCCCAGACTGCTGGGTTGGATCTGCAACGATCCCTTGAACGTATTCCATTCTGAAATAAAGAAAACTTTAACATACGGTACCATAACAACTTTTTCTGTTTCACAATAAGGTATGTAATATTGTTAATACTACATCTATCTAGTATTCTGTTTTGGTACTGTTCACATTTACTATACTGTCACGTATTACCCCTCACTTGATCCACAGAGTATCACTATGGCAATTCCAAGCTCAATTGCATATCACAAAACCCTTCACTTAAACATATTATACAACTGTTAGCACCCAAAAGGATCGGAGTTTTACAAAATACTATTACTATATACATTGGTGCTAAACTGGTTTACTAAAAGTAGTGTTTTAAAAACGTTTCTAATACACAAACTAGGAGCTATCCAGCCTAAGAAGCCGCTGGGGCCTTCCCCTTGCCTGAGCCTGACGCACCTGCCAACAGAAAACACTGAACGTAAGCTAACGCTTAGTGAGTATATTACTAAAATAATAAGCAAAACATGAAAGCAAATTCTCTTCTGGATGTCTCACATCCCAACTTGTAATCTGCAATTCTATTCCAAATCTGTTAACTGGTCCCAGAGTGTACTATACAAAGTATTAGTAACCCCTGACACTTTCTTGGGTATAAGTGAAGGGTTTTGTGGGGTATAAAAACATATTATCATACATGCACAGCGGAAAACAAAACCCCCTCCAGTGATCTCATCTAACTCATACAGGAACTAAAAGAGAAGAGGGTTAGAAAGTAATACCTTTAGGGATTAAAACTTTTCTTTATGACCTCTAGACAGCTGCAGGCTATCCACCGCTACTGCACCGCCTCGAACTGGCTGCTAGACCGCCTTAGGATTAAACCTCAGATCAAAACGCGACCCATGTGTGTGGGACCCCTTGCGCCGCCGTTGATCACCACCTGCGGCTGCCTGCGCCGCCGTCGACAGCCCCTTGCGGCCTTGCGCCGCCGTCGATCTCGAAGAGAGAGAGAGAGAGGGGGTCGGCCGAGAGTAGAGAGAGAGACTAGGGTTTTTCTCTTAAGGTTTGTAATTGTGTTATGTGATTATTTAGGCTTAATTAGGTTTATATATAATAAACCCTTATTAGGCCAAGCCCGTTTAATTAAAGTCCAGCTTTAATTAAACTATTAACCAATTACACAAAATACCCCTTGACATTTCTAGTTAATTAATAATTATTAATTAACTGGTCCCATTAATATTTAAACTAAATATTAACATCTCTCTTTTAAATAATAACTAACTATTATTATATTTCTCTTTCTCGATAATTAATTAAACTAATTAATTATTTCTTTTCCACACAAAGGTTATAATCCAAAAGGTTCCAATTGGGTGTGCAGTGGTGTGATCCTTTAGTGTCACATAGTATTGGACACGATGATACATGTTATCTATCTCGGCACATAATCTAACAGACTCCCACTTGTGCAAGATAAGTAACACTCCTTGTACATCGTTGGCCTAAGGAGGTCCCTAGCCAGACACTTAGGTTAACCAGACTATGAGATCTCTTATATCTAGAGATATAATCCATACCTTGGATTATCTAGGCTTTTCCTTTTGCATCGCGATATTTCGTAATGTGAGTATTTGACATCGAGCAGGGATCTCATCTAATACTCAGATTTTCTCGACTCTGATCTCGACACTCTGCAGTTACGGTTTTCCCGAATGAATAACTATCATTCTAACCGAGCGCGGCCACGCATTTTTAGTAGTCTTAATCGTCGAGGAGCTCAGAAAATATCTCTCCTAAAAAAGAGGTGCAAATCCCATCTTGACTATTTGCAATTTGAGCACACGGCTTCCGCTGCACCTAGACAAGCCCCTTATGATCACCCTGTTATGGTGTGACGTTAGAACGTGCTAAAGTACAGAAGTTACCATGCCCCAAACCAAATATCTCAGGTCTAAGGATAACCTATCAAGTTTACTTATGTTAACGCTCCATGAAGTAAACTCGATGCGGATCACCCCAATATTTATCCCCTGATAAATATCTATGAATATTTTGTCACAACCTTGTGCTTTTATTCATACCCGAATAAATCATCAAATATTCATAATAGCGTTACCTCCCTAATGTAGCTCCCACTACATTAAGTAGCTACGGGCATTTAGACAATTCACAACTTGACTTGTCAAGGATAGGTTAAACATGCTAAAAATGGACAACTACGAAACATTATGTAAATATCTCCTATTTCAATCCCATGAAATGTAAATACATAATAAAAGGTTTCAAGTTACATCCACAGTAATAATAAAAAACACGAACTAGCTGCTATGTTCCAAGTATTGCATTCCTATAGAACTCGCATGCCTCTCATGCTTAGCCCTAGCTAGCGGCTTCGTCAACGAGTCAGCAACGTTGTCATCCGTCGGTATCTTTTGCAGTCTAATATCATCTCTTCCAATGATCTCTCGTATGAGGTGATATTTCCTGAGTACGTGCCTTGTCCGCTGATGATCTTTAGGCTCTTTAGCTTTCGCTACAGCCCCTGAGTTGTCACAGAATATATCGATCGGTCTAGAGATACTAGCAACAACTCTAAGATCCGAGATAAAATTCTTCAGCCAGACAACTTCCTTTGCCGCATCACTTGCCGCAATGTACTCTGCCTCTGTAGTAGAATCTGCTATTGTATCTTGCTTCTGACTCTTCCAAGATATGGCTCCTCCGTTTAGGGTAAAGACAAATCCTGACTGCGACCTGAAGTCAACTCTGTCGGTCTGGAAACTAGCATCAGTGTAACCAGTTACACTGAGCTCATCCATCGAACCTCCACATACCAGGAATATGTCTTTCGTCCTTCTCGGATACTTGAGAATATTCTTGACGGCCACCCAATGAGCTTCACCAGGATTTTGCTGATATCTACTCGTGACACTGATAGAATAGGCAACATCGGGTCTAGTACATAGCATGGCATACATAATTGAACCAACTGCCGAGGCATATGGTAGCAATTTCATCTTGTCCTGATCTTGACTAGACACAGGACACTGAGCCTTGCTCAAAATCGCGCCAGATTGCATAGGAATAAATCCTTTCTTGGATCCATCCATCTTGACTCTTTTCACGACTTTGTCAATATAAAACTTTGACTAAGTCCGATAAGCCGCTTAGATCTATTCCTATAGATCTTTATACCCAGTATATAAGCAGCTTCTCCCAAGTCTTTCATCTGGAAACATTTACCTAACCAGGATTTTACTCCTTGTAATACTGGTATATTGTTTCCTATTAACAGTATGTCGTCTACATACAAGACTAGGAAGGTTACCGCGCTCCCACTGAATTTAGTGTAAACACACGACTCGAACTCACTTTTGGTAAAACCAAACTCTTTGATGCGCTCATCAAAGTGTAAGTTTCAGCTCCTAGATGTTTGCTTTAGTCCATAAATGGATTTAAGCAACTTGCATACTTTATTAGGGTTCTTTGGATCCGCAAAATCATCCGGTTGTATCATATATACATCCTCTGTCAGTTTCCCATTAAGGAAAGCGGTTTTGACATCCATCTGCCATATCTCATAATCAAAATATGCTGATATGGCCATTAGAATCCAAATAGTTTTAAGCATTGCCACTGGGGAAAAAGTTTCATCATAGTCAACGCCATGAGTCTGCGTGAAACCTTTTGCCACTATCCTTGATTTAAAAGTATGCACCTTTTCATCCATGTCTGTCTTCTTCTTGAAGACTCATTTGCACCCAACAGCTTTACTGTGTTGAGGCAAATCCACTAACTCCCAAACTTGGTTGTCATACATGGATTGCATCTCTGCCTTCATGGCTTCTAGCCATTTCTCAGATTCTAAACCTGAGGCAGCGCTTTGGTAGGTAGTGGGTTCTAAGAGATCCCCTTCGTCTTGAGCAACTAGGAATCCCAGATACCTATCTGGCTCAATACGAGGCCTACTAGACCTGCGAAGGTCTTGTGTTTGCACCTCTTCCTCAACCACAGACTCGGGTTGAGGTTCAACAATTCTTTGCTGAACTACAGGTTCAACTATCGGTGGTGGTGTAATCTCCTCCTCTTCAATTTCTTGAAGCTCTATTTCTTTTCTTGGAGTCTCTGAGTTTAGAAACTTCTCCTCCAAGAATACCCCTTTACGAGCAACAAAAACTTTGTTCTCATCTGGGTTGTAGAAATAGTATCCCATGGTTTCCTTGGGATAGCCCACGAAGATACACTTATCTGATTTGGGATTGAGTTTATCCGTGAATGTTCTCTTAACATACACCTCACATCCCCAAACCTTTAGAAAAGACATTTTGGGCTTTTTCCCTGTCCATATCTCGAACGGTGTCTTTTCAACCGATTTGGTTGGAACCCGGTTCAGCATGAACGCTGCTGTCTCGAGTGCGTGTCCCCAAAACGACAATGGTAGTGAACTTCGACTCATCATTGATCGTACCATGTCAAGCAGTGTACGATTCCTCCTTTCTGATACACCATTCATCTGAGGTGTATATGGAGGTGTGAGTTGTGAAACAATCCCACATTCCTTCAAATGATCGTCGAATTCCTGACTCAGATATTCGCCACCTCGATCCGACCGAAGCAACTTTATCTTCTTGTCCAGCTGGTTTTGTACCTCATTCTGAAACTGTTTGAACTTATCAAAACTTTCAGATTTAAGTCTCATGAGGTACACATAACCGAACCTACTGAAGTCATCAGTAAAGGTTATGAAATACCGGTATCCTCCTCTGGCCTCTGGAGTGAAGGGTCCACACACATCTGTGTGTATAATCCCTAATAACTCACTGGCCCTTTCATTCTCACTGTTGAAAGGCTGCTTTGTCATTTTACCAGACAAACAAGATTTGCAAACATCATATGACTCCAAGTCAAATTGTTCTAGAATTCCGTCATCTCGGAGCTTCTCTATGCGTTTCTCGTTTATGTGTCCTAAACGACAATGCCAGAGGTAAGTTTGATTCAAGTTACTCTTGGATCTCTTACTTATATGATAGATGTCATTGTTATCTAGATTTAGCGTATATAGACCATTTTCTGGAGTAGCTTTAAAATAGAAAACATCGTTTTTGAAACAAGTAATAGATTTTTCATTTAAAATATAAGCAAATCCACAGTCTATAAGCAAATCAAACGAGATAACATTCTTAATTAGTCTTGGAACATAATAACAAGGTTTTAGTTCTAAGACCATGCCCGAGGGCAAACTAAGACAATATGTCCTTACAGCTTCAGCACCAACCATGGAGCCTTCGCCTACCCGCAGGTCCATATCTCCTTGTCCCAGCTTCTTACTTCTCTTGAATCCCTGCAAATGATTGCATATGTGATGACCACATCCGGTATCCAATACCCATGATTCATAAGAAGTAATAAGACAATCTATCATAAAGATACCTGACTCATTGGGCGAACCAATGTCCAGCTGATTTATGTCGAGTGAGTGCTCGCATGAATCCTTGCTACCACAGTCTGGGCAACAAATTTCTCCAAGTTCTTCCAGCCAGTCATCCTCCTACATAGGGTCCACAACTGGTGACCCTAGCTGCTTCGGGTTCAACTCGTCGCTAATGCACATGAGGATTTCGTGCAACCCTGCGACAGTTATCTCAAAATCACCGAGGACATACATTACTCTTTTCTGGTAATAGTCCGACAGGGAACTGAACAAGAGCATAACTAGCTCATGTGGTTTTGATTTTGACCCCAAGCTCTCATAGCAATCCAAGAGCCTTCTCATATTAATGAGATGATGGCTAATAGGGTGACTTTCTTTCATCTTGGCTGAAAGAATTTCCCTCATCAGTAACATACGACATATCCGTTCACTAAACTTGAACATTTTCTCCGATCCTTGAACAACCTCATAAGACGACTTCTCACGGAGATCATCCGTAAACTCGGATGATGCTGTGAGAATGAGAATCGACATAACGTCAGACTCATCATCCAGATACTGATAGTAAGTGTCATACTCACTATCTTGGGCATCTACTCTTGGTCGCTCTGGAGGTAATGTCTCAATGATGTGAAGCTTCCCCTGTGCATCCAAAATATTTTTCAGATGCAACTTCCAAACAGCAAAGTTCGGACCTGAAAGCTTCCACTTGCCGGTTATGAGACTTAGAGACTCTCTTGGTGAATAAAACGGAATAACAGATATAATAGACATCTACAGAAAAAGAAAAAGATAAAACCGATTCAGTATTGATTAAATCTTCTAATAATTATTACCTTTTAAAAAATAAATTATTAGACTAGGATCCATATTTCACATTTCCCGATGCAAGGTTTGGGCACTTCCCACCGGGACAATGCTATTTCTGGTAGGTAAAAACTATACCAATCGTATCCTAACTGGACACGACTCCTAGATCCGCGGGACATCGGTTACAAGAACCGTGCATGTTTAGTCCCTCTAGTGCATTTTGGGCCGGGACTCCCGATTATCACCAAAATAGATCGCACCACCTAAGACAGCATGAATTCTGGCCGGGACTCCCGATTATCGCAGAATCTTTCATGCCCTCTCCCGCAATGGTTTGAACCCGGATGCCCAAGGTTTGGGCACTTCCGACACCCGAGTACCGTTTAACAGTCGAGGTGTACCATTAGGTGGGTAGCACACTGATCTAAGATTTTTCTAAAAAGGATTTTCCAAGTTTTTAACGTGAAAAACTTTAATGCCAGTTTTCTTTTAAACATCTGTTTCAATAATTAACTATTATTAAAACCCTTGTTTTATTTCATCGTGTTAATCACAACCACGCATATATAATATGTAAAGAAATAAAACAATCACAAACAACTATGTCTTAGCCTTGCCCTTTTCTAATGTCGGTTTCGTGAGTCACACGAAAAATACGACGGTCAAAACCTAAGTGGAAAACAACACACATGGCATGGCATTCTGAAAGCTCTCACTGGCTCCAGCATCCAATCCTGCTTCCTCCTCCTTGGTTCTTGAATCAGCTTCAGATATATTCTAATAATGCTATTCTATTCTATTTTCTAAAACTAGAAATAATAAAATTACAAGATAATCAAAGGCACGCAGGCCCGCTAATTCTAGTACTTTTACAAAAAGAATAAGGGTTGTAAGTGGCACGCAGGCCTCCCCACACCATAGAATAATAAACCAAAACACAACCAAAAGTGCAGTAAAGTAAACAATCCACAAGGTCTAGGGTTAGGCTATGGCATCCCAAACATGTACTAAACTAATACATGAAAGATAAAAACAGCAACTGATTTCTAAAATTCATCTTGATGAAAAATACTGATTTTAACAACCTGTTAAAACCCCTATTTTGTTTTTCTGTCATTTGAAATAAATATATATATTTCAAGTTTTATACTTTGATAATTAATCAAAAAACTCAAAATAATATTTAATCCTTAAATTAAAATAACAACTGTATTTTAATTTAATGTTGACCTCAAATATCTGAGCCACAAACTGGGCCAAATATTTAAACTGGGCCAAGGGAAAAATAAACGATCCGAGAAACAAAAAACTTAGGCCGAGGCCCACTGGCTCTTAGCGCCGCTAAGCCCTAGTCGCGAAACCCTAACTGGGCCGCAGGCCTATTGGGTCGTGGTATACTGAGCCGAAACCCACCACACAGTTAGCGCCGCTAACTGGGTCGCTAACCCACTGCGCAAGGCATCCCATGGTCGACCGTCACGCTGCAGCCGTCGCTACCCTAGTCGCCGCGTAACACCACGTCGTCGACCACCATACTTGGTGGACCGATCGACTTCCGCCGCGGACTGCCGCCCCAAGCTGAGGCCGCCGCCGACGAACTTGGTGTTCGGTTTCTCGATTTTCGCAAATAACAACAAAAAAACAGATTTAATTTAAAAATTAAATCTAATAATCTTTTATCAAAGGTTTATCCAATAAAAATCAAAACTTGATTTTTACCATTCTGGATAATAAATAAAACCTTTTTCTTGATAAAGATAAACCTTTTTTTTCATCAGAATAAAAGAAACCTACCTAGTTCCCTATGAGATTAGAAGTGGCTCTGATACCACTGAAGGGTTTTGTGGGGTATAAAAACATATTATCATACATGCACAGCGGAAAACAAAACCCCCTCCAGTGATCTCATCTAACTCATACAGGAACTAAAAGAAAAGAGAGTTAGAAAGTTATACCTTTAGGGATTAAAACTTTTCTTTATGACCTCTAGACAGCTGCAGGCTATCCACCGCTACTGCACCGCCTTGAACTGGCTGCTAGACCGCCTTAGGATTAAACCTCGGATCAAAACGCGACCCGTGTGTGTGGGACCCCTTGCGCCGCCGTCGATCACCACCTGCAGCTTCCTGCGCCGCCGTCGACAGCCCCTTGCGGCCTTGCTCCGCCGTCGATCTCGAAGAGAGAGAGAGAGGGGGTCGGCCGAGAGTAGAGAAAGAGACTAGGGTTTTTCTCTTAAGGTTTGCAATTGTGTTATGTGATTATTTAGGCTTAATTAGGTTTATATATAATAAACCCTTATTAGGCCAAGCCCGTTTAATTAAAGTCCAGCTTTAATTAAACTATTAACCAATTACACAAAATACCCCTTGACCTTTCTAGTTAATTAATAATTATTAATTAACTGGCCCCGTTAATATTTAAACTAAATATTAATATCTCTCTTTTAAATAATAATTAACTATTATTATATTTCTCTTTCTCGATAATTAATTAAACTAATTAATTATTTCTTTTCCACACAAAGGTTATAATCCAAAAGGTTCTAATTGGGTGTGCAGCGGTGTGATCCTTTAGTGTCACATAGTATTGGACACGATGATACATGTTATCTATCTCTACACATAATCTAACAATAAGGATCTCAATATACCCTAACTCTGTTCATAATATAAAATGATCACATACTCAGTCACAGTTCATGCATTTAATATACGCATATGCTAATCTGATTAAAGGTAAATACACTCACCTTAGCAGCAGTTAAGGATTACACTCCTATCGCAAAAGCGTCAAACTCTTATTGCCTACAAGCAATAAATTAATATTGTATTAACTCCTAGACGCTGAAGCAAAGATTCTAACTGACTAACAAAGTTCTACTATAAACCCACCTACTACGGCCGTAGGTTAAAAGCCCTACGCCCGTAGTAGTTTTCCTCACTACGGCCGTATGACTTCACTCCTACGCCCGTAGTGGTTAATCTCTACTTCCTACGATTGTAGGCTATATGCATTACTCCCGTAGGTTCATTTCCTTCGTCCTTAGACGGTAAATCAAGAGAATACTGTACTACGCCCGCAGGATCCAGTTCCTACGGCCGTAGAAGACAAAATTACTAAATCTCTAAAACAACTACCTACGGCCGTAGAGAACCTTTCCTACGACCGTAGGAACTAATGCTACAGCAGACTTTGGCTCTGTTCGTAAATCAGCAGCCGAATCTCACTTTTAAACCATCAAAACTCGATTAAACTCAGATTCAAACATACAATTGAGTCCTACTACATTACTACTAACTCTATACCAAAGATTGCAACACAAAACAACACAATACAACTTTAACCAATCTAAAAACAAGGATTCAACCTTATGAACCCTTTCTTGACCTAAACTCATGAATTAAACTAAAAATTCATTCCTTGGGTCATTGATTCTCTAAGAACTCGATTCCAGCGATCAAAGCTTCACTTATGGATTGGAAATTAACAGAAAAAGTTGGGGCTATGTGTGTGTACGTGAAAGTGAAGAGAGTTCCTGATGGTTTGACTCCAAATGAGTCAAACAAGCCATATCAATCTATAACTTTGGATTAATTGCAAAAATAACCCCTGTACTTCTTTAGTTTCTGAATTGGCAAAACTAACCCTCCAACTTTACACTTAAAACACAAAACACAAAAAAACCACTAACCAAACACATGAACACTTAATCATTAGTTAAAGATAAGACTAAATGGGAACTTTCGAACCTTGGGGCGTTACAGTTTCGTGAGGCGAAGGAGCCGCATATGTAGGCGCGGTATTTCATCTGATAAATGAAAAATGGGTTAGGGTTAAGTGGTTGGAACGTGGATAGTATAGATGTGGTGGTGATAACAGGAACGATTCTGTGCGTCGCTGCGATAAACATGATGCAATTGTGCACCGGCGACGGAGGTGCACCGGTGGCGGAGATGCAGGCGACTTCACCAGACGACAAAGAAACTTGATGGCTGCGATGGGATTAGGGTTTTTCGGGGAAGAGCACAGGATTTAGAGAGTTAAATGGGAGAATGTGGATGGATTGGGAAACGTACGTATTGGGATGGAGGCGGAAAATAAGAGAGAGAGAGAGAGGGTTAAACGTGGGTACCTAATATTAAGGTAGGAGAAATAAAAAAAAATACAACATACCTATTATACCCTTTTTTATTATTTTAATAAAAAAAATGCCACGTGTCAGGACCAGAATTTTTCCTACTCTTTTTACCTTAATTCTTTTTTTATTTGATCCTGATTCTATATATATATATATATATTTGTTTTTTTAATGAATACATAATGTCAGCCATGCATATAGAAGTTGTTGATACGTATTCATATATATGCCCACTTGCGTATGACCTTGTATATATAAAACATAATTATTTAAGTTTTTGTTTACGACTATTTGTAATTTGCCCAGAAAATACATGGAAAACGCTGTTTAAGTCAACCCATAAAATAATAATAATAACAACAAACAATATATATTTATTATTTGTACAAAAAAACTGAAAATAATAGAAAATACGATATATAAACATGGTTTTTACTTTTACATAGAAAAGAAAAACTCCAACTAATCAGTTTAATATGTTAATTTAAATTTTATAGAAAATAGAACTTTGAAAATTTTTATGTAACTGAATAAACAAGTGTTAAAGCCATCAAATAGTTGTCTACTTCTCTCATTTTACCATTGTGGCACGTCATTTTTTTTACACATGTGGCCAGTGAACTAATAAAAACGTATTAATATGTCCATTTTGTTTATTTTGACCTGCTATAGCAGGTCACCTTTCCCCTTTCTCTTCTTCACCTTAAAATCGAAACTTTAAACCCGAAAGTCTCCATTTATACTTGATGAAAATTAATGATTCTTGAGTCTATGGAAAGGTAATCAAGTTGTCTATAATATAATACAAAAAACCCGACTAAAAACGAGTCTAATATGAGTCAAATAATCAAAATACCGTAAAGGTGCTTAATGGGTCATACCCGACTTTGATTAACAATCTCTTGGCCTATACTTGATGAAAATTCATTAATTTGGTGTCCTTTGAAAGGTAAAAAGATTATTTGGAATAATTTATAAAAATAATTATGTAGAACGAGTAAGAGTTGAGCGAAAAATAAGTTTTTTTCTATTCTGTTTTTGAATTGAAATCGAAGAACAATCCAACACTTTAATCTCGAAATTCTTCATTAATACATTATGAAATTTTATGATTCTTAATCCTATGGAAAGATAATCGAGTTATCTATAAAGTAGTACAAAAAAAGGTCAAAAACGAGTTTAAAGTGAATCAATTCTTTAATAAACAGTAAGATGGTTTTGAATGATACATAACGGACTTTAATTAGTAAATTTTTGGCCTACACTTGATGAAAATTCATGAATTGTGTGTCCTTTGAAAGGTAAATGATTATTTACAAGGTTCTGCAAAAAGAATTAGCGAAAACGATCAAGAATCGATCGAGAAACCTGCTGGACAAGTTGCAGGTCGAATTTTGACACATTGACATGTTTTTAATGACTTGACTGGCAAAATGTGTAAGAAAACATAACATGCCACAATGATAAAATGGTGAAAGTAGACAGCTATTTGATTGCTTTAACCCAAAAAACAAACATAGGTTGTTAACTTTGAAGCCCCTTTCTTTCATGATTTGGGTAAACAATCGTGTGAAAAACTCTTTATTTCGTATGGAAAGCTCAAAAAGGAATCAAATCGTGAACATATTGAACAAAATTAAAAGATTGAACAAATAACAAGATATAAACTTAACAAATTGAAGAACTAATAAATAAGTGAAACAAACACATCAAAACATTCGGACATGAATTGAAACTCTCTACCTTCAAACAATACGATGACAGAGCCGTTGGTTGTGGGAGCGATGGCTAAATTCAATTGAAGTTGCAAATATAGAGCATGGAAAATGAATACAACGCCGCGGGTTTTCAGAAGCTTAATTAATAAAATATAATTAAGACACTAATTGTTTAACCAAAAGATATCGTTTAACAAACACAGCGGAAGTATTTAACTAACTAATTATACAAATTGTAGTATAAATTTTAACAAAATACTCAACAGTGTTACCAATATCGGCCGACCATTAATCAACATCAGAGTAAACAAAAGCGAGAGCAAGAAGTGTTCCCCAAAATTACCAATGAAATAACCATAGCATGGCAACCCGTTCTCACCAACAACTATTTACCTGCAATTAGAAAGGAGTACATGGAGGGGTTAGCTATAAATAGCTAGTGAGTAACGATTAAACATAAGCATCATAACAAAGATGTTATAGCATGCAGAAGATATCACAGAATAACAAACAAGTCTATCCAAACAGCTAGCGATGTTCCCGTGTCCAGGAGGAGTCACATCTTGCAGGGTTATAAGCCCAGCTCAATGATCCAAAGTGGGGGAAACCGAATACATCAGTTATATCGCGTAGGTGGGGAGCGGGTAGCAGCCCACCATTGCATTAACGAGCGGGGAAGTCCGATAAGAGCCCCTTTAACAAGCGGGGAGATCAGTAAAACTGAGAGCCCCTTTAACGAGCGGGGAAATCTGTGAGAGCCCCTAGCTGAGGCACGTAGGTTCTGCAAAACCCAGATTTGCGGCCGCAAATCACCGTACCCCAGACAGCATCAAAGTGTCGGCACGAACACGTATTGGCCGACTCTGGCCGCATCATAACATAATTGGCCTACTCAAGCCATAACATATCATATTGGCCTACAAAAAGCCATAACATAACATATTGGCCTACAAAAAGCCATAACATAACATATTGGCCTACAAAAAGCCATAATACCAGCATATACCAAGTTTACAACATGATTGGCCTACTCAAGCCTAACATAAGTGCATAGCAGCATATACCATAGCAAATTAACAACACATAAACCATAACTTACCTTAAGCTTGTTATAACATGTTTATCACGAAACCTAAGGTTAACCGGTACTCACCTTAACAGCTACAGCAGACAAATACAGTATTCGATATCCTCTGGCTCTTCAGAAGAGCCTAACACATCATTTACAAGCTTGTTAACACCTTATAATTGACACACATGCTTCTATACATAAGCTACCAAAACCAACAAACTGGACCATGGCTTGCGATCGCATGGACCTTCCATGCGGTCGCAAGGACCCTTCACAAACACACCTTACGACCGCAAGGTCGTTCCTTGCGACCGCAAGGGTCTTTTCTATAAACCAAGCCCTACGGCCATAGGAACTTAACCCTACGCCCGTAGAAGCTATTTTATGGGATCTACGGCCGAATGTTATGTACCTACACCCGTAGATCATATTCCTTCGTCCGTAGACAGTAAACCACATAAAAACAACCCTTACGGTCGCAAGGACCTATGCCTGCGGCCGCAGGGCCTATTTTACTTCTTACGGTCTCAAGGATAATCTCCTGCGGCCGTAAGGACTATTTGACCCCCTTGCGACCGCAAGGACCATACCTTGCGACCGCAAGGACCATACCTTGCGACCGCAAGGACCTCTGTTACAGAGACCTTCGTCCCCGTTCGTGAAACAGCCCTGCAACATCTGTTTTTACCATTTATTTCGACCAAAACTCAATTCCAATTACATACCAACATTGCTTAACAACCTTAGAAGCTTATTAACACATTTGACATCAATAACAATCACAAGAACACAATACACACCATCCAAATGGTGTATTTTCTTCACAACCTAAAAACTAGGGTTCTTGACAAAGAACACTTACAAATTTGAAGAAGAACAGCAAGTTAATACTTGAATTACTACTGGAAACACTTGCTACAATCTTGCTTCTCGATTTGTACTTCGAAATTGCACCAAAGATTGAGAGAGTTTGAGTGTGTGTGCTTGTACGTGTTTATGTGTGTGTTTTGAGTGTGTGTTACACTCCTCCAGGGGATAAGGTCACAACAACCGACCTTGGTTGTTTTAATTACAAAACATGGTATTTTGTTTCCCTTTTTAACCTACAACTTATCCCTCGTTTACCCGTTTTACCTAACGAGGATATTTTTAAAACCATTATCTAAAACCAGTTACTAATGTACCAATTTTAGCTATTATTATAATTATTTCTCATAACACATTTTTATCACGTATAATTAACAAATAACACATTTAGCAACAAAATACATTGATTAAATCAATGTACAAGTATATAAGCATATAGTACAAAATGGTACAACTAGGCCCTATTTTGGGATGTTACAATGAAAGCCCATAAAAGTTCGTTAAAATCATCGGAGTTAGAGGTTGATTTCTTCATAGATGCTTGAAAAAAAACTTGAAGTGTTAATGTCACATACAAGATCTATAACACAATCAAATCTAGATATATGAAACCTCAAACACAATCTATATGTGACGCAATGACAAAATCGATCTTTTACCCAGCTTTGTTGAAACATATATAACCAATGTGTTGAATCTAATCATTTATCCGTGAATATAAAACTGATATGCTGACATGGTCACTAGAAATTTAAAAGAAATGGACATATCATCTAAAAATTGTCGATAAACTCTTTCAAAATATTAGAAAAAATTAAAGTGGACTTGGTCACCGGAAACTGGTTGTTAAATTGCTAAAATAAAAAGTAGGTTGTATTTTTAGGTATATCACATGCAAATTTAGTTTCATATAATAACACTATTTTAGAACGTTCGTTGTATTTATACACACTTCACTTTTTTTTCTTTATTTGACAGTTGAGACAAAAATACATTCGGTAAGAACTAACTAAAATCTCAAAATTGAATTTCTAGAATTTTTTGAAATAATTTACTAAAGTTTATTCGATTCATATGAAACATCTTTGTAATTGTATGAACTAAAAATCATGGTGGTTGAAGAAATTAATGGTTCATGTCCTAACTCCTAACATCACATGGTTTGTGAAAAAAGGTAAGTTGGAGGTTACAAGATACTATTAATAATTTTTCTAATATTTATTTTAAATTATATAGAAAATGCATCATAAACTTAACTATCTTTATTTTAAAATAGTTCATACCAACTAAGGTATTTTTGTCATAAAACCAAAATTTTTTAAGAAGATAAATTATGTATGTTATTATATTAACATGATATTATTCTTTATATGACAAAATAAGAACAGAAGATGTAGAAAAAGTCACTTGAAAAAATATAGGGGTGTTTATTTTAGCTTATTTTTTAGGCTTATTAACTTATTTTTTGAGCTTATTAAATTTTGTATGTTTGACTTAGCTTATAAATTTAAGCTTATGGGCTTATCTTTTGATAAAATAAGACACTTTTTATAAGCTAACTTGAATCAACTTATTTTCTCCCCTAGAAGCTTATCGTTATACATCTATCATTATACTCTTCCTTATAAACCTGAATCAACTTTTTCGTATCTTAAGTATGCTCTTTTTAGTCATTTTACATCTTTTTCTTATTTTCTCCCCTACAAGCTATTCCAAACACTTTTTTTTAACTTATAAGCTCATAAGCTATAATTTTCTCCCCATACTATGTATTTTATTACAAAATTTTCTTCAAGTTATAGCCAACAGAAGGGTAGCAGTATACCACCGATACCAAACTACCACATTAGCTACTACCACATTAGCTTTTCAGTTCACCCGTGAACAAATCTTATTGTGGTCCTTTTTCACACACCATATTTTAGAGCTCACTTTCAGCCCAATAATGGAATCATTTTCACAATCAACTATAAGCACTCTTACAATGTTTAATGTTTATATTTTATTTAAATAAAATTTATGATGCGTTTATGTAAAATTTTTGAAAATGGGTTTGTATAATTGTTAAAAATCATATGGAGTTGATAAATGTAGAAAAATGTTAGATAGTATTTTAGCAAATTTGGTAAAATTGAAAAAAAGTTTAAAGTATCTTGACAAAAATAATAATTTCTCATAAAAAATTACTGTGGAAGGAATCATGGAGGTGTGTCACAAACCTTAGGTCAAAGACATTCATGGAGTTTGTTAGTCTGCCTATTTGAGCATTTAAAATTACTGAAACCAGGTATCGCATGTTGTTCGAGAGGAGGCAGTTACCATTTGGAACGAAGAGCGTGATAGATCCGTAATAAGCTCTTTTCCACCATTTTTGAAGGCCATGATCAAGAAGATAACGATTTGGAAAGGATTATGAATTAACAATCGAAAACCTTCAATCAATCTCTTGAATAATTCATCCATTTCATTCCTTCATCATGTAAACCCTAGTTCAACCAAGCTTTTCAAGATGATCATCATCACTGATTCTCCAATCATCACCGTGTCTGTCTAAGCTTTTGGTGATCGAAAACCGGATTAGGGTTCGGTCATTTCTTACTACTTTATTTCTGGAACAATTAGATACTTGATGTATTTGGATGTTGCTTTAATTTTTAATCACCTAATTATCTTTACTCGTCCTAATGCAAATAATTATTGATTGCTTCGAGTGTAAGACATTGTTACTCTGTTAGTGTGAATTCCCTAACCGTGCCACTTCCACTTTTAAAGTAGTTTAGTTACGGATAAGACATGTGTGGTATATTTATACATAATCCGCGTCCAAGTTTGAATAAATTGAGTAATTAGAACAGGTTATGGCTATGTAACCTAATCAAGTTCACTTTTAAATAATAAAATAGGTAGTAGTTGATCAAATCTAAAACCCTAAGCGTTTGCTCTTCCAATTTATACATTGCATCAATTGATTTTAGATCAAGCAAAAGATTGTGACTCATCACATGCTCCTCGTGGATTTTAGATGATTTATTTTTTATCGTTACTTCAACACCGATCAAGTAGCGTATTATTTAACTGTAGGTTGCTAACACGTCGCGTAAAAGTTTTATCGCAGACGCAAATTGTTCATAAGTCATAACTCTTTGAAAATAAGATTTAAACTTTTATTGCAGACACAGTGGTTCGTATGAAAACAATGCTCGATGGCTTGCCAAGTACTTCTTGAAACTCGATCAGGGACCAACCAGCAACTTATTGCAGAATACAGGGACTGAAATAGCAATATCTCTTAATTCACGCATTCTGGATGTAAAATTGATCACTTTCACAAACTTCCACTTATTTCTAGACCTGCCAAAAACCACCCACTACTTTAAAACAGTAACTTAGCCACCCCTGTTACCTTCTTTTTGGCTAGCTATGTCCAAAATATTTCTGAAACAGTGATGTTGAAATCGCGAGGGCGTCCCCTCGGGCTTCCACGGGGTAAAGCTTTGTATCTTGTTGCCATTTGTTTGAATATGATATCCATTCCTTTCTCCATTCCACAATCTCAAACCTTTTATTTTCTTTCAAGCTTTCAGATAAACGTTTAAAATACATTGAAGCTCGTGGTAGATAGTAATCAACCAACAACCCGCTCCAAAACTTGTTAGCTGCGTATTAAAGAAACGAAAACGAAAAAGATTTATATTAATTAAACCCCGCAAGAAAAGAAAAAACGAATGCTTGAAAAAGAAAGTCTTTATACAGTCTGTTGTTATTTAAGAATCTTTAAAATCACATGAAGCTTTAAAGTTGCTCGTGGAAGAAGTTACCATAATCGTGAAGCTGGCTCTGATTCATTTTTGTTGTATCATACCACATTGTTACTTGTGTTCTTGCATTCCACTCGTACTGGAAATAAAAAGTCAAGACAAAAAAAAAATACAAAAACATGTTTTGATATATACAAACACATAATAACAAGTTATTTAAATTAAAAGTGGAAAATTCCTTATGATTATATTTTCAGAAGTTATAAATGTGAGCAACTTTTACATGTTTATAAGTGTGAATAAGCTGACAAGGAATAAAAAAGTACTCGGTTTTCTCACCTGTTGCTTCTCGTGCGAGTTTAAAGCTAACTTTTTTGCGCTCTCGAGCCAAGTTCCAAGAAGAAAATTATCATCTGATGCAAGAAGTTCATCAATGTCGATAATAAGTTGCTCAAACTTTTGGCTATGAGATTTCAAAGCTTCTGCATCCTTGTGTTGGAAAGCATGTATAACATCTAAATAGACTTGATTTGCGAGCTTTGACAACACTTGGCGTGTTAGATCAACCAAATCGTACCTATAAAATTCAATATATCACTAATTTATTTCAAGGAAAAAAACAAAAAATGTTTAAAACCTGGAGCATTGTGAAAACCTGTATGTGAGGCTTCCGGCAAGATCCTCGCCCGCATCAATGAATAGCTTTAATGCATCAATGGCATCACTAGTAGGATACCATAGATGTGGTTGAGGTAATGTCGACTCAACTTCACTTAAAATAAACCTTCGATTTCCAAGCATTCTACTAAGGCTTAGTTTACGGTTTTTATTTGAGAAGGTAGAATACGTGTCCAAGGATGGGTCCCAATCTGGAAACTTAACGATGTAATCTGTGTTGTGGTCCTGAAAAGATATTGAAAACAACACTAAAAAATCAAACATATGTGCGGCAATATGAGCGGGCTCAGTAATGGGTCAAAACAGTTTCGGGTTAAAACAATTGTATTCTAAAACGGTCAAGGTTTGGTTGAACTGGTAACAATTTTTTGTCCATTTCCCCAAGTTAAATCACATTACTTGTTAAAAATTATTTTAAAATCAATAATATATCTAATTGTTGACCCAGACGATACAAACTCCAGAACACGAGCACTGGTTAACCAAGCTTCTTGGCTATGATTATGATATCAAGTATCGTTCGGGCAATTTGCAATACTGCAGCAGATGCTTTATCCTGTCAACAGTTTTTGGCGATCACTAATGTATTAGCCCCTGTGTTTTTTCTAGATAAATTTTGGTCATATTGGGACCAAGAAACCTCTACCAAGGCACTAGTATCGAAATCAAAGCAAGGCAAAGGTCATTTATCATAACGTGACAGATTGGTCTATTTCAAAAATCGAATTTTTGTTCGGGACACTAACGAATTCAGGACCAAAATAATAACAGAGAAACATTCCACTCCGGCAGGAAGCCATGTAGGGATCAAACGAACCTTGGCTAGGATTGCATCAAGTTCCTACTTGCTATTTCTTCGCTCCTATGTAACCAACTTCATTAACAATTGCATGACCTCTCAAACGGTAAAATATGGCACCAAACCTCCAGCTGGATTATCGCAACCACTCGCAATCCCGGAAAATATTTGGGATGATATTTTATAACGGGACTTTCACCTTCAGCCGGTAAAACTTCAATCTTAGTAGTCGTTGAACGACCGACTAAGCCGCCCACTTTATTTTCCTACCGCCAAAGATAACCGCTCCTAAGTTGGCCTCTATTTTCACTTATGAGATTATACGTCTCATGGGTTCCCGAAGACGATCGTAAGCGAGCGTGATCCTTTATTTATCAGCAAGTTCTGGAAAGAGTAGTTCACACTAAACAAAACAGTTCTAGAATACACAACCTTCGCACCTGCTGATCCGATGCAATTTAATTTTGTGATGGTCGAACCTCTGGTACACATATATTAAGTGTATCAAAGTTAACTTTATTCATACCAAAAGTTGACTAAATGTCTAATGCGATTGAGGCAATTCCTCAGCCAACGCCGCACCCATCACCGGAACACCCAATATTTGGGCCGGAAACCGCCCTTCTTACACTGGAGCAATCGAAGGAAAAGCTTAGACGCCACGAAGAGGAAACGAATAAGATAAGTGAAAAACAGGAGCTGGTTTTAAAATGGATTGTGGACTTAGTCTTCAAGATCTTCGCCGTAACGTCTGCAATATTATTAGCACTGAGCTCTAATCTTCTTAAAGTGCAATTACTGCCGTATCTGATGTCACCGATCTATCGTTCTTTGAGAAGATTAGATGGATACAGTGTCATCAGATACGACAGTAATCGTTCTTTAAGAAAATTAGAGCTGGGTGCTAATAATATCGCAGCTGAGGTTACGGCGAAGATCTTGAAGACTAAGTCAACGATCCATTTTAAAACCAGCTCCTGTTTTTCACTTATCTTCTTCGTTTCGTCTTCGTAGCGTCTAAGCTCTTCCTTCGATTGCTCCAGTGTAAGAATGGCGGTTTACGGCCCAGATATCGGTGTTCCGGCGATGGGTGCGGCGGTGGTGAGGAATCGCCTCAATCGCAACAGGCATTTCCAGTCAACTTTTGGTATGTATAAAGTTAACTTTGATACACTTGGTATATGTGTACCAGAGGTTCGACCATCACAAAATTAAATAGCATCGCATGAGCAGGTGCCAAGGTTGTGTATTACAGAACAGTTTTGTTTAGTTTGAAATACTCATTCGAGAACTTGTTGATAAATAAAGGATCACGGTCACTTACGATCGCCTTCGGGAACCCATGCAGGCGTATAATCTCATCGGTGAAAATAGAGGCTAACTTAGAAGCGGTTATCTTTGGCGGTAGGGAAATAAAGTGGGCGGCTTTAGTAAGTCGTTCAACGACTATTAAGATTGAAGTTTTACCGGCTGAAGGTGGAAGTCCCATTATGAAATCCATGGAATATCATCCCAAATATTTTCCGGGATTGCGAGTGGTTGCAGTAACCCATTTAGAGGTTTGGTGCTATATTTTACATGTTGACAGGTCATGCAATAGTTGATGAAGTTGGTTACAGAGGAGCAAAGAGATAGCAAGTAGGAACTTGATGTAATCAGGTTCGTTTGATCCCTGCATGGCCTCCTGCCGGAGTGGAATGGTTCTCTGTTATTAGTTTGGTCCTGAATTCGCTAGTGTCCGGAACAAAAATTCGATTCTTGAAATAGACCAATCCGTCACGATATGATAAATGACTTTCGCCTTGATTTGATTTCGATACTAGTGCCTTGGTAGAGGTTTCTTGGTCCCATATGACCGAAATTGATCTAAAAAAACACAGGGGCTGATACATTAGTGATAGCCAAAAACTGTTGACGGGATAAAGCATCGGCTGCAATATTGCAAATTGCATGAGTGATACTTGATATCATAATCATAGCCAAGAAGCTTGGTTAACCAGTGTTGTTGTACCGGGGTTTGTATCGTTTGGGTCAACAATGAGATATATTATTGATTTTAAAATCATTATTAACAAGTAATGGACCAAAAAGTATCACTTATTTGCGATAAAATACAACCCAAATCGACTCATTTACAAGTAATGGACCAAAACTGTCATCTTTAATCAAATACAATCAAACCAGGTTGTTAGCGGAAATTAGCAAACATCAAGAGTTGGCATTTTCATTAAAACATAAAAACATACAGCGATTCCGTCACTGCAATTATAAATTGACCGATGAAGAATTTTCCATGCTGCCTCAGCTTGTTTAACTGTTTTGCCATAACGTCTACGAGAGTAGACTCTCAACCATTCCTGAATCAGCAAAACAGAATAAAAAATATATTCAATGAACAATTGTCCAAACAAAGAATAAAAGCAACAAATGAAATTAAATTACCTCCACATGAACTTCATCCTTTCGAAAAGCCATTTCGGGCATCAAATCATACACAACAGGATTATGCTCTATTCCTTCCATGCACATCCCAACACCAACCTGTAGTCAAATATAAAACCAGCTCTCTCCTGTAAATTTCTTTCAATTATTGCAATCCTCTAAAACTAATAATCATGTTACTTCCTACAAATTATATATATTTGTCACCAAAGAAATCGAAGCATACCATAGTCGAGTTTTCACTGACACGTGCAACAACCGGACCAGATGCAAGTGTATCCAAAACACCATACATCTCAATGTTCCCTCCAAAGTTGTGTAACATACACCTGATTTATGGACATTGTCATAAAATCGAGTTCCAATAATCGAAAACTAAAATAGTAGAGTACTTTAATTAGTTTTATATAATTATGTTACCACACATAAGGGGTTCCATAGAACTGAGAGGATGATTCCCATACAGGTTTGACATCAGCAAAAAGATCAAGAACTATCATTTTCCCAAATGGAACCGAATGCAATAGCGCCTGTTACACATATTATTTTGCTAAAAATCATCAATCAAGATTCAATCTTTTTATTTCGACATATTCATCACAATCAATGAAAAGTACATACTTTCATTTGTGGTGGTTTCCAGAAAGATGAATCTGAATAGAACAGCCAGCCCTGCACAATTAAACCAAAAACATAATCCATCAAATCATATATGATATGAATCAAGTTCCATAGTGATTCAGGAATTAGAAAGTCCCACAATATCAAATTCATGCCTGCATAAGCCAGACCGCATTCTTGTTAGCTTTGGACATTGCTTCATAAACAGCAGAACCAAGAGTTGAAATATATGTCGGATCACTTGTTGGAGGTGAATTCTCATTGAATGTATCACTGTATAAAACATCGTGAACGTTTAATGTGTAAAGAACATAAGATATAACTGAGTAAGGATCACAGAAGCTACCAGTTATAAATGTCTGTTACATCTCCGTATTCTGCAATACATATAGAAAGAATAAGTTTGTATAAATAAAGAATGCATGGCTCGAACAGAGGAAATGGTTAAAGGGTTCATGGGTCACCTTTAAATTGCTTTTTAATGAACGCCTCCCCAATTTGTATAAATAACGGATCAGAAGGATCAAGTAAGTAAGTACAGCACCACCTAGGATTACCATTTACAGTATTCCTATAATAATCGACACATAGAACAAAATGAGTGAGCTAATCTAACATGAGTCTAATAAATTGTTAAAATAAGTGGCGTACCAATCTCCAAGCCTAGTGATATTTGCAGACGGAAATATATCTACCAGTGCAGCAGGAACATTTCCAGAAAATGAAGGGAGCACTACAAACACAATATCATCACTTTGAATGAGCTTAAATATAGAAAAAACATCGAATTATACAAATCAAGACATGAAAGGTTTAAATTTTATGAAATAATTACCTGGAGTCATGCCTAACTCGATCATTCGGGATAATATTTGTTTTTGCAACACCAACTGTTGGTCGAGCCAGTTTTGAGATAACGGTCCACCCCATCTGAAAAATTCATGAATAAATGGAAATTTTTAAGATTATAAAGAAATGTTTGATCAGGTTCATGCAATAGAAGTATCTAGACTCTAGAGTCACATGATTGATAATTCATAATTTAAACATGAACATGAAGTTTAGTAAATGATTCAATAGTGATCTTCATTCACCAAAAAATGAAAGATTGATGAACAACGTGCACTCACGCATGCAAGTTACCCATCCGAGCCCATGCGAGAAAAGCAGGTCCACCAAAAAAAGTGTTCAAATCTTTGGCACTAATATTAAAATCCTGCAATAAGACATAAATACTTCAAATCTTAGGCACTAATACTAGACCATCTCACGCATAAGTGCACAACCACCAGTTCAATTTATTATCTTCATATAAGTCAAGTTTTCAGTCATGGTGATTACAAAAATGGCTGTTATAACAACATATGCAATAAGAAATACTTTTAATTCACCATAAAAACTTTCTGCCAGATGGTTTCTTGGCCAGTAAATGCAAGAGGCAAGTTAATTCCTTGAAGTGCCATCCAATCAATCTCCTTCTCCCATCTTTCCCAATCCCACCAAACATAAGAATCTGTTATTTTAGAAAATAAGCATTCCATAATTCCATTTAAAGATCTTTAAAGAATAACAGTATACGTTGCATGATTGATGGGAACATTTTATAAATTGAATCAACATTAGGATCTTTATCAGAAGAAAATAATCATAAGTTCATACTTACAACTAGATGTGACCACATTCTGATAATAATTCCATGGAACCGGACGTTGGATCATAATTCCCTCTTGTTTTACAGGTGGCAACATCCCGGGAGGAGGGACAGAACCTATCTGAATACCACCTGTCTTGTCCCATGACACGTGAGCACCACACAAATACTTTAAGTACCAATGTAGTCCAGATGCGATTTCAACTGCTGTAGTGCCTTCAATACTAATGATAATCGAATGTAAGAACAGTCAAATACAGATACAAATCGTATTTAGATTTCATATGGAGAATGGAGGTAATAAATATTATATATATATATATACATTATCTCTGCGGATTTGTTGCTTGAATTCTTGTAATTTATTATCCGAAAGCAGCTGTATCCACCACAAGCATCCTAATATTTGAGTCAAATTTTGAATGAATTATATCAAATGGTGATATTTGTGTCACAGGGATAAAATCCTAAGTTCAATGATAGAAAAAAAAGATTTCAAATCAATAACAATTAACAAATGACATGGTCTTTGGACCTTCAAGATTGATTCCAAGTTACTCAATAAATATTAGAAAAATGAAACATTGGCAACACATACATTTATAGCAGCAATACAAACATTGTGAACCCATAAAAGACACAAAACAACTTAGGCAACTTCAACTTCATACTCCCTTCCTTCAAATTTGATGTAAAGCAGCCTTTGTTTATAAGATATTACATGGAAATTTTAACTTTAATGTACAATAACTACACAATCATTTGTGATTGAGGTAGCAATCAAGTTCTCCGGTTTCATTACAGTCTACAGGAGCTCCTGTTATTCATCAAAGAAACAATTTTTTGCAAATAATCTTAAAATTGATAAGTTTTTATCAATCAAAGGGTGAAGCAGAACTTAACTCACGAAGTAAACACAAAAGAAAAAGGAAAGATAGGAAATTGAACCTTGGAGATTATCTTGAACTCGAAACTGGACAAATGGGTAGGAAGTAATCTTTTAAGGAGAGCTTTAACTGCAGATTCTTGTAACGATGGAGTTGATCTGCGGGCATCCAAACGATTGATTAAACCCTCAATTGCTTCAAGAGAAGATGAAGATGAAGATGATGATGATAGGGGAAGTAGAAGAAGTAAAATTAGGAAAGAAAATTTCAAAGTGAACATAATTTGGGTCTGATTAGAAGTGAAAACTGTGTTTAGAGGAAGAGAAAAGGGTGAAACCGATGTCAATTCCTGATATTGGGGACAAAGTTCGGACGATGAACATCACTGTGGTAGTGTTATTCCAGTAGAAAAATGAAAATGAATTTGTTTAGTTATGTTTGTAGATATGCTGGGTGAAGCAAATTCCAGTATGTAATGCTTCCAAGTTCCATCGGCGGCACAAAGTACCAAAACTAAGAATAAATGAAGAAAAAAATGTTTGAAGATAGTAAACGTTTATGGTGGCTTTGTTATATATATATATATACTAGCAGTGTACCCGCGCAATGCTGCGGCGGTAAATTGTAAAATGTCGTTTTCAAGGATGTAACGCGTAATTCAATGTCACGAAAAAAAATTCAGCAACATGTCCGATTTTTTGTTGAATTTATCTTATATTTGTATCAACTATTTTATTAATTTAAAAATAAATTCTAAAAACACATTAAAAAATTAAAAAAGATTTATATCTATGAAATAAGAAGAGAGAAGTTAATAAGATTTTGAAAATTATATTGATGTGGGTGGATGCCTTAGTAGGAGAATATATTTTAAATAAATAAAAAGTTAAAGTTTATTAGGAGAGAGAAATGGTTAAAAATTGAGTGGATGAGATTAATTTAGAGAAAAATAATGGTGGAGATTAGAGATTGACATAATTTTAAGAAGTTCTTAAAAGTTAAGAGGAGAGAGAGTGTTAAATGGTTTATATAGTAGTATAGATATAGATATATATATATATATATATATATATATATATATATATATTGGATCAATAAAGAACCATGTGTTAAACAATGAACCTAAAGAACCAATCTGGACCTTTAGATCATGAATATTAATGGATGAGATTGAATGATGGCAAAACTGTAATTATTATGTATTAATTTAGGAAGAATAGGGCAAAAATGTAATTATCCCCCCTCCCAACACCCACGATTTAAAAAAAAATCCCCAAAAACTTTAAATTGCCATAACTTTTTAAGTTTTGTGAATTTAATCAAAAAAATTATGCCATAACTTTTTAAGTTTTGTGAATTTAATCAAAAGAGTGATCTTGTTTGAAAGATGATTAAAAACTAAAAGAATGGTATAATTTTTTTGATTAAATTCACAAAACTTAAAAAGTTATGGCAATTTAAAGTTTTTGGGAAATTTTTTTTTTAAATCGTGGGTGTTGGGAGGGGGGATAATTACATTTTTGCCCTATTCTTCCTAAATTAATACATAATAATTACAGTTTTGTCATCATTCAATCTCATCCATTAATATTCATGATCTAAAGATCCAGATTGGTTCTTTAGGTTCTTTGTTTAACACATGGTTCTTTATTGATCCAATTTCTATATATATATATATATATAGGGGAGTGTTCAAACGAGAACTGTTTTTCGTACGAGAATTGCGAGAACCAATCTCAGCCGTTCCTTGAATATGGGAAGTTCATGGATGGAGAGCGTGGAGGGGATCAAGTGTGGCAGGGTGCATGTGAGGAATTCATGGGTGGGCAATGACATTAAAAGAGGGGGAATTGGACGGCTCAGATTGGTTCTCGCAGTTCTCGTACGAAAAACAGTTCTCGTTTGAACTTTTGCCTATATATATATATATATGAAGAAGTTTCATTGAGAACCATTTTTATTGCGAGAACCGCGAGAACCAATCTAAGCCGTCTAATTCCCCATCTTTCAATGTCATTGCCCACCCATGAATTCCTCACATACATCCTGCCACACTTGATCCCCCACGCTCTCCATCCATAAATTCCACTTATCAAATCAACGGCTAAGATTGGTTCCCGCACTAAAATCGGTTCTTAATGGAACCCTCCCCTATATATATATATACTATTATATAAATTATTTAACGTTTTTTCTTCTCTTATTTTTAAAATTTCTTAAAATGCAATCAATAATATATATTTACTATTTTTATTATTTAATTTAATTACATCCACTCAATATTTAATCATTTAACTTTTCTATTTATTAAAAATATAATCTCTCACTAACAGTCTCTCACAGAAACACAATTATCTACCTACATCAACATAATTTTCAAAATTTATTACCTTCTCTCTCCTTATTTCATAAATATAAATCTTTCTTATTTTGATATTTTTTAGAGTTTATTTTCAAGATTAATAAAATAGTTGATACAAATATAATAACAATTGAAAAAAAAACCCAGCATGTTACAATTCTTTGATGACATTGAATTGTCCGAATAACATATCATTGCATTATTGAAAACGACACCTTGCAAAATAGAAACTATTTGCCGTTATAGCATTACTCGGGTATGATACTAGTATTAACAAATATATTTAAATAAAGAGGTTTTGAAATAATAAATATACCTATAAGACCCTCTGTTATGCATAACATGCCCCCCTTAATCGGGTCCACGTGGCCTTTCGGTTGCTTTGGGAACACCAAAATGGATGGTGTAAATCAAGGTCGTAGCGATTTGGGAGGGAGGGACGGTTTGGGTTTGGGTTCATTTGGGTTCAAGGGAAACACCCCTACGAGGGTTTCGAGTTCCACCCCAAAATTTCCACATCGGGTCTGCTAAACCGAACAGGATTGCATTTGGGTTCTTTTTTCTTTTTTTTTTTTTTTGTAGTGAGAGTGAAGAGAGAGAAAAATACTTGGGTTGATTTAGGTTAGGTGCTACTTGAGTTTTGTGTTGATTTGGGTTGAGATGAAAAAAGTAAAACAAGTTGATGTGGCATTTGACTATTTGGGTAGATTTGGGTTGAGGAGAGTGCTACTCATGGCCTAAATCGATTGGGTACCTTACATGTTTGGCTTCCTCCACCCGAAGACACTCACCCCCACCCTATCCCACCTTTTTTCTCTTTCCTTTTTTTCTCTATCTTTTCTCCTGGCGTACTTCATGTGAAGCATCTCATGCTTCACGCCAAATCAGCACAACCCACCTCATGTTTCAACCGTGCTTAAACACTAGTACTACCCATGCTTCGTGCGCTTCAATCATTTTTTTTAATTTATTTTTTAATACTAAATATAATTTAATTAATAAACATTAATTAAACTACGAAATAAATAAAAAATAAAATAATAAAACGTAAACAATTAAAAATTAAATAGCCACTAAATTCTTATTTGATTAAACATTACATAAAGAAATTTAAGATTACATTAAACTAATAAATATATGAAAAAAGACTAAGAATTATTCGTCTTCCTCATCGTCGGATACTAGAGTGCTTATACGAATGGACAAACGGGAGCTTTGCCACTTAATACGTTGTTGAATATCGGAGATTGATTAAGAATGTTGATATCATTGTTCGAATTGCCGAATCCGAAAACGCGTGTCAAATCCATAAATCTAGAGACGCGACCGCTTCGAGCATAAGTGTTCGATGCTTGTCAAAGTAATCCTTCATGAGCCAGAAATGTGCCTCGTCTCGCTGCCTATTCACCACCTTTTTTATTTTTCGTGGACCACTTGACGTTCCCGTTTCATCAATCTAAGATTTTTCATATAAACTGCTCGCGCAAACGTATCATAGATAATTTTATATCGCATGTTTGGTTCCTCTTCAAAAGATGATGAAAAAGATGAAGTTATAGAAATAGAGTTTGATGAGATTTGTTTTTGTGTCTGGTAAATAAAAAGGAGTAGTTTATAGAGAGAAAGAAGATTATTTATAAAGAGAAAGGATTTTTGGTGACTATGGAAGGAGAAGTGATTTATATATATTGAGTAAAAAAAACTTAATTTTCAATGGTCAAATGACCGCTTGGCTTTGAAAAGGGGTGAAATTCCCTCGGCAATGGAATGTTGAGAATTGCATGCCTCGATCGGTACCACCACATGGGGTATGGTGTTGTGCTTGGTACTACACAACCATCTCAGCATGCCAATGGTACATCTGATGGTCTTGCTCTCTTTCTTCTCTTTATTTCTCTTCATTTAATAGTTAATAAAATAATAAAAAAATGAGGGAATAATTGAAAAGGGTAAAAGTTTACAACTAAAATTTGGTTTCTTTTTATTATACTTTGCAACAGTTTTATCTAAAATCCATTTACCCTATACAAAGAAGATGCGAAACTGAGTACTTGCATATGATATCATATCTTTTTTATCTTTTTATGTTAGGTTTTGAAATTCTTAAGATAGGGGAACGGTGTTCTTGAGTTAGATATTTCATTCAAGTTGTTCACCATGTATCATTATGACTTTAACCTCCTCATTTGTGGGAAACAAAATTGCTTTTTCCTGAAAATAACTTTGATCATAAATATGTTCGTTGATGGACGGATATATAAAATTAGTTATCGATTCAACATGATCACCGTTTGTTTTAATAAAAAAATTATAAGGAAATTTGATTTCGGTCTCTCCATCATTTGGGCCACCAAGATTGCCTTCTCCAATTTCTAATATGTAATTTGCAAAAACTTTTATACTTTCAATGTCTTTTTTATCATTCTCAGTTTTCAATCTCATTTTTCCTGTCAATCCAAGGACCGAACAATATTGCCAAATATATTAGGAATTCAATTAAGCATTAACAATATATTGAATTTGTCCTTTATTAATAACTGGAAGTATCTGTCTAAAGTAACATAGATTTTCACAGATGATGTTGATGAATGCTCTAAACAATAAGGAAGAGTATTATCAATTTGATCATTTGGATAATAGTTTATTTGCAACCTAATAGGTTAAAGTTGTTTGGAAAAATATTTCGGGTGTCTCTGGTAATGATCAAATGCAACAAAGAACCATGTTGAACCTCATTTGCAAGAAGATATTTCTTAAGCATTTTACCAAAAAGTTGGATTCTCTTGGTTTTATTATCTTCATGAACTAAGAAACACCATTTGAATTGACCGGACGTAACAATAAATGTTTGTTGTATCTTATAATAGTCGCTTATCTTGGACCACAGGTGAGAACCTCAACCTGGTACATAGAGATATTAATTACTTGTAATTTTACGTATTTAATAATTCTAGGAGATTTATTGCATGATTCTTATTATCTGTTGATATCAAGAGAAATATTGCTATTAACTAATTGTTAAGGAATATATAGATGAATACTAATAACAAGAGATGAGTATGAACGAATAAAGAAGAAACGAAAACCAGTTTATATTGCACTGCACTCTGCACTGATACAACTTGTATTGCATTGCTCTGCAGTGTTACAACTTACAACTTTAAATTAATGTTATATATGTGATATATGATTATATGATCAGTATGTTATAGACAGTCAACCTTGATGGCAGACAGAAGTGTAAAAGTAAGACTACCGCTAATGCGCTACGGTAGTATTTTGTGTGATATAAGTACGATTGCAGTCACATGTCAATTACTAGCATTTGAGTATCTTATGGAGTTGCTCACTAGGCTTTCTAGCACATTTTTATTGTTGTTTACTATTTTCAGGTTATGTGACAAATGATCTTCGATATGAATATTCTAGAGTGTATTGTGAGACACCAAAGAAAAATAGTTTTATATTATACTATATCTTTGTTATCCTATTTCATAAATTAATATTGATAGTTCTTTGTTACACGTTTTAAAAAACAAGCATCACACATATACACATGTAAATAAATTTTGATATAGAATAATGGACCCTTTTCAATTTTCATCATAGACCCCGACAACCGTTCAAATAACACATCCCATCAGTCAGCTCGGTTAGGAATGACTCCACACACCGTATACATGTTGCAAGATACATATATAAATTTAATCAAAGTTCATATAGTACGTATACTATATATTGACAGTTAGGTGTTGTTTGTTTTTTGAAGACATAAGCTGTTAAGGTCTTAGGCCATGTCTGCGAATGTCTTATTGGATAAGCTAAATTTTAAAAGGTCTTATGTCTGCGAAAAAATATTGTTTGTTTTTTTAATTTTAAGAAATGTCTTATTTACTATATTTACCAATCGCCACTTCCCCCACCATCACCACTACCAACTGCCACCTCCGCCAACCGCCACCGCCACCTCCGACGACCACCGCCGCCGCCTCCGACCGCCACCACCGCCGACCACCACCGCCGCCGACCACTGCTGCCCACCACCGCCACCACCTCCGCCGACCACCGCCGACCACCACAACCGCCGCCACCGCCGCCGACCGCCACAACCGCCACCGACCACCGCCACCACCACCAATGGCCACCGCCACCACCGCCACTGACCAATGGCGGCGGTCGGTGGTGGGCGGCGGTGGTCGGCGGCGGCGGTGGTGGCGGTCGGCGGTGGTTGGCGGCGGCGGTGGGAGCGGTCGGCGGCGGCGGCGGTGGGCGGTGGTCGGCCGCGGTGGGCGGTGGGCGGTGGTCGGCGGCGGCGGCGGCGGCGGCGGCGGCGGCGGTGGCGGCAGCGGCGGCGGCGGCGGTCAGCGGCGGTGGCGGGCGGTGGTTGGCGGCGGCAATGGTGGCGGCGGTGGTGGTGGCGGGCGGCGGCGGTGGCGGTGGCGGTGGCGGTCGGTGGTGGTGGCGGTCGGCGGCGGCGGTAGGCGGTGGTCGGCGGCGGTGGCGGCGGTGGTCGGCGGCGGTGGTGGCTGTCGGCGGTGGTCGGCGGTGATAGGGAAAAATAAGACCTAAGAAGCACTTTTTTTTAGCTTATTAGGATAAGCTGAAATAAGATGTTTGCAGACCTTATGTCTACGGAAAAATAAATGATCTTATTGAAAACGTCTTTCCACTCGCAGAACTTTTCTTAAAATAAGGTCTTATTTGAAAAAACAAACAAGGCCTTACATTTTGCAAGATATATATGAAAATGTAAAAGATAAATTCATCATAAAGTGATCATCAAAGTTGAAACAATGGAGTTGGTGTCAAAGTCACTCCATCTCCTCTTTCTTTTAATCACGCTTCAATCTCACTTGATTCATTCAAAATCCATCGTCAACACACTTCCTGGTTTTTCTGGTCAATTTCCTTTCACATTCGAAACAGGGTACGTATATATGCTGCTCCTAAATAACCTTAATTTTACTTTATTCAATATTATTTATGAAGTTTGAACTGAATGCCACTTGAAATTGGAATTCAAGCTATGTGGGAATTGGGGAAAATGAAGAAACACAGTTCTTCTACTACTTCGTTGAATCTGAAAGAGACCCAGAAGCAGATCCCCTCATATTTTATCTCACAGGTGGTCCTGGTTGTTCCGCTGTCCTCACCTTCTTCAATCAAATCGGTATCATTTCTTCTTTTTCACAGCATTATTATTATCATCGTCATCATTGGTGATGTTTATGATTTCTTCGTAATAATGCAATTGTCAAAATGAGGTCTTGAATGGCTTCTTAATTAGTTTACCGACATTCCCACATTCTCTCGGAACCCACTTTTCAGTTTCCAAATTTCAATTTTCTTTCATATTAATCAAACAATTCAACTGCAAACCCAACACTTCAGTTAAACCCTAAGAGGATGAAAAAGACAATCTGAAAATTGCTTTATCTGGAAAACCGGGTCGCATAATTGAACCCGATTTAAAACCCGACTTACATAAGGTTAGCCGACCTCCTGCCCAGGCTGATAACTTTTTTTTTTGGAATTTGCTAATGATAGGAAGTAGGAACCCATTGTAGACACCATTTCAATTAGCTATCTGTATATAAATTTAATATTTATGAAACTATACAAATCATTTTCATATATATGTGTATTATGCGAGTATATACAAAAAAAATTTAGAAATTTGATAACTTTTTTACTATTTTTTTAATTAGTTTATTATTAAATAATTAATTTTTTATTAAGTATGTTTTTGTCGATATTCAAATGTTCTTTTTCTTAACTCGTTCTTGATTCTTGAATATCCTCATGATCTTCATGTGTTCTTGAACACCGCCCTGAACCAGTGAACTACCAGTGGCACCCCCGTCAACCACCTATAGTACCGCCAGGGGCGGAGCCCCCTTATGTCTGGGGTTTACGGGACACCGGTCAATTTTCCGTGCGCGGTGTTAAATTCGACATTTTTTAGACGGTGATACCGGTTAATTTTCAGAGTGCTACCAGTCATTTTCACACCATAACCTAATCAAAATTTGAAAAATATACATATAAGTTTAATGAATTATAATCTTGTATTCGATTTTATACCTTTAAAATATCATCATATTACAATTGGGCTAGATAGTTAATATTAATTAACTTAAAATGGGCTAATATTATTTCCTTTAGAGTTTGGGCTATGCACTAATAAAAGAAAAACTGGGCCAAATGATTATAGTTTGTAGTTGATTTTGACTTGTTTACATGCCCTAATTTATTAAATTTGACTTTTTAGTTGATTGTAACTTGTTTACTTGTCCTAGTTTTTAATATTTGAATTGTTAGTTGATTGTTAGGTATTGCTTGAGGACATTGAAAGGTATTTTAATAAGAAAAGGGCACTTGGTAGTAGTGGTGAATGATCTTCAACTCCACATATCAACTAATAAGACAATTGTATTCATATAGACTTTGATTGCGTGGAAAGGATTCATCTTGAGCGAGAACTAATCTAGCTCCATATAAATTGTGTTTTATTTTAGATTTTAGCTAAAATACCAGAAAACAACCGAAACGTCATTAACCCGACCCGATTAACCCCAAACCCGAAAAAACCCCCGAACAACACCGTAATCTTAATTAGTTTTATATTTGCCATTTTATGGTGCCACCGGTCCCCAGAAATCCTGGGTCCACCCCTGAGTACCGCTAGGTCCGCTACTAACCACCAAATCAATCCAAAAACTTCTAGATCTGAAACACACAACACATACCCAAAAACACTCAAACACACTTCAAATCTAAACAAGAAAACATAATAAAAGAAAAAAAGAAAGAGAAGAAGAATGGTGAAGAAAGAATGGGCGGCATTTGTCGCTAGCAGCGGTGGTGTGGGAGTGATAGCCATGGCGACCTTTGTTGGTAAGTGTGGTGAGCAATGCAATGGCGGCCTCAGGTGACAGCAGTAGCATCGGGGGAGCTTGAGAGTCGTTATGCTACGTTCTTTATCTTTTTATGAACAAAAAGAAGAATTTAGAAGAAAAAAAAAAGAAAAGCTTGTTGGGTATCAAAGAGCTATCTCTCACTCTCTCTTAATAAACTCACCAAGAAGGAAAAAAAAAGAAGAAAAAGGAGCAGTCTGCTCTCGATAGAAACCCACACAAAAGAACTACATTTTGATTAATTTTCTTCACATTACATTCCTTACCTACTGCCTATTTATACTACTAAAACAAACAATTAAAATAAGCATACTACTAGTCACGTACTCCTAATAGAAATGTGGCCATGATCTCCTTTATTATTGGTAGCCACTCACCCACTTCAATTTTCCCATGCATAATATTCAATCAACACAACTACTATGTCTACATTCCATGCATCTCCACTTGATTCGGTCAACTCAAGACTCCATCCAAATTTCACTTGACCCGTACCCATACCCATTTCTGAAAAACCAACCCAAAACGTCAAGATTATTCCAACAAAGCTTTGCATATTCATCCTTATATAATGAATCAACATACAATTATCGCAACAAGGATTTATACAAAGATAACTATCACTCATATTCTTCTTCCCTTTTCATTGTCTGAAAGATGTGACGTTTACGGATTGAACAAATGCTTTATTGCATTATTTTGTTGTAGGTCCACTTAGTTTAAACTTTGGCGATGCATATGAAGATACCACATTGACGTTGAATCCTAACTCATGGACAAAGGTTTGCATATTCATCCTATTTACTTTATATACTAATATTTAGAAATTACATCATAATATAAACCTTAAGTCGTTTGTTATGTTTTTGTAGATGGCCAATATCATATTCCTTGATATGCCTGCTGGCACTGGATTCTCCTATGCCACAACAATTGAAGCATCGGTTAGTAGTGACAGCATTGTGGCCAAGCAAGCTAACGAATTTCTTAGAAAGGTATAAAAACTCGTCATCTTTTTTGTTTTTTTCCCAAAATTTTGTCGATATTGCTTTTAATTTTCTAAATATTAAACGTTTGATTAATGTGCAACAGTTTCTTATCGACCATCCTAAGTTTATGAACAATCCACTATACATATCGGGCATTTCTTACATGGGAATTGTCACGCCTATCATTACTTTAGAAGTGTACAATGGTAATCAGTTTTTGCAGTTGCTATATGATCATCTTTAATGTACTTAGTGCCTGAAAAAGTTAGTGATCTTTCGAAATGTTCTTGTTTTTAGCTAATGAACATGGTGATCAACCAGCATTGAATATTCAAGTAAGTGATCCAATACTGTGAACGCTAAATCCCTATTGCTGTGAATAAAAATAGATGACTAACTAATCTGTCTCGTGAATTGGGAAATATAGGGGTACATTCTTTGCAGCCCTCTCACAGATAAATTCATGGATTTCAATACAAGAGTTGAATATGCTCATAGAATGGCACTTATATCTGATGATATTTATAAGGTAATTTTTTACTTTTTAAACAACTTGTTACTTGACCATGAAATATACTTATAATTATTAGATTTTGTAGTCTGCAGTGGAAAATTGTCGTGGTGATTATGTTCACACTGATACAGCGAATTCACTGTGCTTAAATAGTCTTCAAAGATACGAGGAGGTGAACTAATCACCTTGATTTTTAACACCATTTTGTCTTCTTAAAACTTGTATCAATCTGAAAATTTTGAAAATTGCAGTGCACAAGTGGAATAAATTTGAAAAATATTTTGGACCCTCTTTGCGATAAGAAAGATCTAAAGCCGTATTGCCAAGTATTCTCTTTCTCCCTCTTACTTTCATTGTTGATCCTGTGTGATTAACTTGAAACACAGCAGATTTGATGCTAAAAGCTTGTAATTCTTCCGCAATCTTACTATTTCAGGAGTATTATTATGATTTTATAGTGGATTGGGCGAATGATAAGGCTGTGCAGAAAGCTCTCAACATTCGTGAGGTAATTAAGTTAACTTAACTTCATATCCCATGAAAGAGATGCGAAATAGAGATTATGATAAGTACATGTTTTCAGGGAACAATTGGAAAATGGGAGTTATTCAACACAACCTTGCATTATGATGAAGGAAAAAACGACACGTTTTGCTATTCTTATGATATTTTTAGTAGCTTTGCCTACCATAAGAAACTTACTAGTAAAAATTGTCGAGCTTTGATCTTTAGGTAATGTGACATTATTCATCTTTAAATTCCTTAGATTATTAAACATTTTGCATAATATGTGACACTTTATAAGCAGTGGTGATCATGATATGACATTTCCATATCTTGGAGTTGAGCAATGGATAGTTTCTCTTGATCTTGGACTTAATAGCCCATGGGGACCTTTCTATGTTGATAATCAAGTTGGAGGGTAAGAAGAGATTCCATTTCCATGTTCCATATAATATATTTTAACTCTCTGACTATTAGTTTCATAATTTTTGTTGCAGATATCAAATGACATATGCAAAGAACGATTTCGCAATTACATATGCAACAGTTAAAGTAAGATCTGCAGTTGTTTACCATAGTCTTTGAAATATTTTTAACTATTAGCCATCTTCGCATAGAAAGTTAAGAATTCACAATGATTTCGTGTAATCTATTTCCATTAGGGTGCGGGTCATTCAGTGGCACAGTATAAGCCGAAAGAGTCTATGGTTCTGTTAAAGAAGTGGCTTGCTACAAAGACACGTTCAAGCACCATGTAATGGATCATCAAGGCAAGTTCATGATTCTTGGAATTCATATTCTTAAAAAACTATTTATATCTCTTTTTATGCTACCATAAGAGAATGTTTGAGTGATATTAGTAACAATATGTTTAGATCGAGATTACAATATTTATTTGTTTTGTAACGAGTGTTCTTTACGTGTGCATTGTTTAAGCATAAATTTTAGCAGAACAAAGGTTTGGTAGTGTATGCTAGATCTATTTGTTCTTGGGGACTCAAATCTGTTCCAATGTTGATTTGGTAGTGTTGACTGTATTTAAGTATGAGGCTACTGGAGGGTTATATGAGGAGCCTATAAGATAATTCATTGATGGCATTAGGAAACTTGTTGTTCGTAGAGTAAGTAGAGAGAATCGAATGACGTGGATAATCCTTCAATCGTGTTTGAGGATATTGTTCATAAGTTGTATTTCTACCCTATATTGGTTGCAAGATATCAACTCACTGATAATCGAAAGATTTATTCTGAGACAAATTTGTAGCTATTCATGTTTGTTGTTATTCTATATATACACTTGGTAGAGTATAGGAGTATGGCATGCATGAATTTAGGAGAGAAAGAAGTGGTTTGCATGCATTTAGAATCCACGTTTTTTAATGCTTAGTTGGCGTCTTGTTCCTAAAGTCTAGAAGTTTGCATTTAAGTCATAAAAGGTCTCTGTCACTAAATGTATGTCTCTTGTTTTGTAGGGAGTTACGATTTCGTATTTCCCTCAAGGCCGCATGAAAACGAAAAGTATACTTATGATACGAACCAGATCAACATTGATATTAATCGGTCCAAAAGTCTCGGTCACAACATCAAGAAGAGAAAATTTGAAACTTCCACAAACGTACATGGATTTTCAGGAATCGAAATCATAACTTGATTCAGCTAGGACGCATTACATCAAATGGCGCTTGAATAAGTTTCTGTACAGCCACCAAGCCACCTTTCTGTTAGAACCTTAGCTTCTTTCGGCTTGTATTGTGCCACTGAATGACCCGCACCCTATAACACAGTTAATCCAACAAGTATTAACAACAATATTCATCGTATTAATATATATACCAACTAGAGTCGAAGAAATTGTTGCTAAATCTTTTTAACGACAAAAATAATCATTGTTGACAAATGATTAACATGTATATATCTTACTTTAACAGTAGCAAATGTCAATGAGAAATCGTTTTGTGCGTAAGTCATTTCATATCTGCAAGAAAAACCACAAAATCGATCAGGAAATTAAGAGGCAATTAGAACATGTACCGACTAAGTTCTCCTCTGATATACTCGATTCTTACCCTCCAACTTGATTATCAACATAAAATGGCTCCCATGGCTTTTCGACTGTGAGACCAAGAGCAGCTATCCACTGCTCGATTCCAACGTATGGAAATGTCATATCATGATCACCACTGCCAGTAAAACTCTGGGTGTTAATTAACTATAATCGAATGAGCAAACATAGAATATATTTTTCGAATTAAGGACCTGAAGATCAAAGCTCGACAGTTTTTGCTAACAAGTTTCTTATGGTATGCAAAGCTACTATCGATATCATACGCGTAGCAGAATGTGTCATTTTTGCCTTCCATGTAATGCATGGTCGTGTTGAAGAACTCCCATTTTCCAATCGTTCCCTGAATAATTAATTGAACACACACATATATAGTTGAATGATAAATTAAAGATTAATGATAAATCTTCTGTTGAAGAAATCATATTTATACCGGGCGAATGTTAAGAGCTTGCTGCACAGCATCAGTATTCGCCCAATCTGCTGCGAAATCATAATAGTACTCCTATAACATCCAAATAACACGAGTGTTTAAAGACCAAATCACGGTGTTTCATGATAATTCTTGACACAGATCAAGCAAAACAGATCGAGATCGAATATGTTAATATTACTTACTCGACAGTATGGCTTCAAATCTGATTTATTACAAAGTGGCTCCAATATATCTTCCATATTTAGTCCACTTGTGCACTACAAAATTGAAAATTTTAGACGTACTGCTAAATAATTATGTTATAAAATTAGGAAACATGGTCTTAATTATCTCATCAGTCTACGTACTCACCTCCTGGTATCTTTCAAGACTATTTACGCATATTGAATTGGCGTTAGCAGTGTTCACATAATTACCACGGCAGTTTTCTACTGCAGACTGCAACATGATCAAATTGTTATATATATATATATATATATATAGCTCATATATACTTTAAAATGCAGTAATATTAGTTATTATATATACCTTATAGATATCATCTGATATAAGTGCCATGCGATGAGCGTATTCAACTCGAGAATTGAAGTCCATGAACTTGTCTGTAAGAGGACTGCAAAGAATGTAACCCTGTCGCGAATCAAATTAAGACCCAGGATCGTATCAGTAATTTCATGTATTCACTTTGAAAGATATGGTTTTAAAGATTCATAGGGATAGATCTTTTACTTGAATGTTCAATGCAGGTTGATCACCGCGCTCATTAGCTACAAATAATTAACAAGAATTTTTCAAACATATGTCACAATCTTTTTTTAAGAAGCTATACATAAAGTAAAGAAAATATATAAAAATATATTGTATAAAATATTGCAGAGAGAACTGAATCAATTACCGTTATAGACTTCCAAAGTAACAATAGGTGTGACAATTCCCATGTAAGAAATGCCGGCTATGTACAGAGGGTTTTTCAAAAACTTAGGATGATCGATAAGAAACTGTTATAGATACGTCAATATATGAAGTTTATTAGCTACACTATGAGGAAATATATAATCCGTAAGTGTTACTAACACCATCTTATATTTATGTTTTGTTGTACTTATGGTCTACTTAATACTCAAGGTGATTAAGAGTTAAGCTAGATGTTGTTAACATTGCGAATCATTTTCGCGTGCAATATTGGTTTCGACAAAAATAAAAACAAAAAGGATAGAAAGAAGTTTATGTAAACCTTTCTAAGAAAATCATTAGATTGCTTGGCCACAATGCTATCACTACTAATGGATGCTTCTTTTGTTGTGGCGTACGAGAATCCAGCGCCGGCAGGCATATCAACATAAATAACATTAGCCATCTACAAAAATACAGGTAATCAAAATAAGTCGGGATCATAAAATTAAAAAAAATGAAATTGAAAATAACAGGAAAAAAAGCCGTAATCGTAGCGGAATTAAAAGTAGGTAGAAACGAACCTTTGTCCATGAGTTTGGGTTTGATGTCATAGTTAGGTTTTCAGGTGCATTGTCAAAGTTGAAGCTAAGCGGACCTGCAAATTAACAAAAAAGTACTTATTTATTAGATGATTGTACATCTATTTGCAGTTCAATGCCACCTTGGACCATTGTTTTAAGACCACGTTAAACCGGTCGCTAGACCGGGTCAATATAAGACGGGTTTATTTCCGGCCCAGAGTGACCCGTCTGAGTTATCGCTTGAACCGGTCGGACCGGTGTACATCGACCCGGTTTGGTAAAAAAAGTTAAAAAGATTTTCACTCCTAATCGACATTTTCATATACTAAGTGATCGTGAGATTGATGCGTACAATACTTCAATGTCTTAAATTATTAAATTTGGTTTGATTGTGAGCCTATGACAATTGTTGTTTGAATTTCCTTTGTTTTATTATTGATTGTTTAACTTAATTATTGTGTTTGAATTGATGATATTGTAGGTTTATTTTTTATTTTTTATAGTTTAACTTAATCATTTCAGAACTATTTTTATTGCGAGAACCGCGAGAACCAATCTGAGCCGTCCAATTCCCCTTCAATGTCATCACCACCTACGAATTCATCATCCATGCACTCTGCCACACCTGATCCAACCACGCTCTACATCCGTGAATTCGACTTATCAAATCAACGCTAAGATTAGTTCTCGCAGTACTCACACTAAAAGCGGTTCTCAAATGAACCTTCCCTTACACGCATATGTATACATACTATCATCGTACCTGCACAATGCTGCGACGGCAAATATTTTTTGTTTTATAGCATATCGCTTTCAAGAATGTAATCATATGTTAATCGCACGATTCAATGTCGCGAAAAAGTTTTCTACAGTAACATGTCCGTTTTTTCCAATTTTCCTTTATTTGCATCTAACTATTTTATTAATTTTAAAAATAAATTCTAAAAGATATTAAAAATAGAAAAAAAAAAGATTTATATTGATGAAATAAAGAAAGAGAAATTAATAAGATTTTAAAAATTATGTTATTGTGGGTGGATAATTGTGTTTGTGAAAGTATACTTTTAATAAATAAAAAGCTAAAGATTGAAATGGTTAAAGATTGAGTAGATAAAAATAATTTAGATAAAATGAATTGTCTATGATTTATATTGATTGAATTTTAAGAACTCTTAGAATTAAAGAGGAGAGAAAATATTAAATGGTTTATATACCAGTATAGATATATAAGATAAAAAATAAATAAAACTATAAATCGGGTCGACCCGTGACCCAGTGAGGAGATTGTGTCAACTAAAAAACCAGTTTTTAAAACATTGCCTTAGACCCGATAATGGATAGGTGAGATATAACGGATTTTCTTCAAGGAAATTACAGAGGTTGTGCAATGGTCGCGCCAGAGGTTACGTTGCTGTTTGGGGAAAGTTAGGACACCATTCAGTTTGGGTCGAGGTTGCATTAAGGAACCTTTTCTTGGAACGTATAAGCGCATGTAGTGCTGTCAATAGGGTAGATCGGGTCGGATCACATCTTTAAAAGATTTGACCTGGCTCGTTGACTCATTTAATTGGATTTGGATATAATACATTAACATTAAAATCCGTTTAATTTGATTGAATCAGATCTATTACTACTAACGAACCTTGACCAAGAGCAACTAATTTAATATTAATTCTTTAATTATTACTTATATAATAATATATAAAATATTCCCCACCCTAGCGAATATTAAATATTATTTATATAATAAATGTTGTGGCGAGCGGTGGTAGGGATTTGGTTATTACAGATGCTATCAGAGCCAGGTTTAGGCCCGAAAGGGGGAGGTTTGTAATATACATCCAACATCGATTGGAAAGGGAACGAAACATGATTGACAAGGTGTGAATACCTCTCCTAGCACGAGGTCTTTTGAACTGCTATTTTAATTAAAAAAGTGGGAAAGAGTTAAAAGGATTTAAAGATGATCATTATCAGAATTTGAAAAATGGAAGAAGAAATGTATTGTAATACGAATAAACGCCATTTCATTTCTTCTTCAAGGCATCAATCATTATTGTAAAAACTAATACAATAAAAGTAAGTGATTATTGGTTATAATTAAAAAGAACTTAAAATGTTTTCAAAAATATTTTAAAATGATAAATCTGAAAATTTGGTAAATATTATATTCTGAAATATTATAAAGTAGAGTTATGTTCAATAAAGTCCATATAAATTAAAAAGCATAGTCCTGAAATTTTAATGTTCAATCATATGTGATTTGATACAATTACATGTGATTATAAAAACATCACATTTTAATTAAGTATGTACTATATTGAATATTTCTCTATAAAAGTAATATAACATTTGTAAATTATGATAAACAAATATTAAATTATGAGAACTATATGAAATTTACTCTAATAATTTTAATTTAGATTTAAAACAAAATTAAATACAATTTTAACGATGATTAAAAATTCAAGAATATCCAATGAAAATTATTTTTAAATAAAAACTAGTATCTTATAATAACTTTTTAACTCTATTTATGTTAAATATCAAAATGTGTTGACAAAGAGGACAAACCATATAATAAAATGAAAAGTAGTTAAATAATGAAGTTAACAATATTTTTTAAGAAAGAGAACTAAATCTGTAATTTAAAAATAGTAAAAGAGCTATTATTAAAATTAACTCGTAAAGTTACTAATTATAGCCAACTTTAATAATGAAGAAAAACTTGGCATGATAACATTCGCCGCCATAATAATACTTTTTTTCTCTCTCTTTTCCAAAATAATAATAATAGAATATAAGAAATTTAATTTCAAGGTACGTTAACAATGAAGATAAATAATAAAGAAAATTGTGATCGCGAAATAATGAGGATAAGTCATGGAGCTGCTTCAGTCTGTCCAGTGGGGCCCGGTTTAGGCGGTGTGTTTTGACGCTTTCGATATCAATATTTAATTATTTAAGAAAAGGGTTATAATCTATGCACACGATAATTAGGCTAGGCTTTAGACATGAGCAAAATCGGTCCTCGACCGGTCCTGGACCACAGCCGGTCCGGTCCGATCCGGACCTAGTCGGTCCCGGGCCGGTCCGGTCCTCGGCGGACCGGTCTTCGCGTAAGACCATTTCGATAAATTCGGTCTTCGGGCGGTCCTAGACCACTTCCGGACCGGTCCAAGTCCGGACCAGTCCGACTTCGGTCCTGGACCGGTCCGTTTTTTGTTCGGGTATTTTCCGGTTCGGTTTAGAAATTTCGGGTTTTTTTTAGTTTTGGTTTAAAATTTTCCGGTTTTCGGTTCGATTTTTTGTTTGAAAAAAAAAGACTTGTTAATTTAAAAAAAATTGCAAGTTATAAACTATAAAGTATAAACATATATAATTGCAAGTTAATAAAAAAATATAGGGGAATTTTCGGAAAAAAAAAATTGAAAAACTAGCCGGGACCGGTCTTGGACCGGTTTTTGACCTTTTTTTCAAAAAATTCCCGTTGAACTCTTGGACCGGTTTGGACCGCGTTTGGACCGGTTCGGTCCTGGACCGGTCTTGGACCGTTTTGGACCGGTTCGGAATCTGGACCGGTTCTGGACCGGTTCAGACCGTTTCTCTCACTTTCGGTCTTGGACCGGTTCGACTCGGGCGGCTCTCGTTGGACCGGTCCGGTCGGTCCGTTTGGCCCATGTCTACTAGGCGTTATACCCTTGGGTAAACTCTCGGGTAGCCAAGAAAACTTTGCGGGTGTCACGGGAACAACATTTCCGTATATGCGTGTTACCGAGCGGGTAGTGGGAAGCGGGTATATTCACCCGAGAAAGATTCCCCCCCCACACCTTCAGCCAATCAAATTAAAACACATTTAATATATTTTAATTTTTCTTTTTTTTAAGTGAAAAGAAAAGGGGAAAGAAAAAAGGGTAGGTACAACGCTAATTGTGTCTAAAGAAAGGAAAAGGAGAGAGAAGCTAATGTGGTTGTGGGTAAGAAAAAGATGAAAGATGTGTATAACTAATAGCCTTAGAATTTTTTTTCTTTCTTTTTTATCAATCAACGAACTATTAATCTTACTCACAAATTTATATATATAATTGTCAAACAACTTTTGATTATATATAACATATAGTTGGTGCATAAATCACCCTTAAAATCAAAATATTCTTTTACTATTTGTTTTCTATTTTATCTTATAACTTACTGTAAAATAATATGTGAAATTTTCTGATTATTAATACGTAGAATAATAAGAAAAAAAGGTAATAAGATTATATGCATCTTATTGTTTAAATTCTTGAAAATGTATCTATTTGAAACACGTAATAATCACTTAAATGATTATTACTTATTCACTACATGGAAATAAAAAACGGAAACAATCAAATTGGTAGGAGAACTTAATATTCTGTTATATTGTTTTAACATACTATCATTAATTCATGCGTATCCAAAAGGTTCAAATATAAACCATGCTACTATAAATAGTTTTAACCACTTTTTTATTTTTTAAGAACAATAACATTTTATCAGATAAATTGTAATAGTAGATCTCAAAGGTTAAGATCAAGGATGTTCAAGACACCCGAAACAGAAGAACCGTACCGAAATTTATGTTATCAAACTGAATATTTTAATTATTCAGTTTGGTTAACCGAATTTAAGAAAAAAGTTTCAGATATACGGTTTGGGTAGGTTTCTTGATCTTTAGATTGGGGTGTCTAAACAAAAACCCTACTAACAAATTAAACAATTTTTATATACAATAATTATATAATTGTAACAAATTATTACCCAAAGTCAATATTTATATATCGTTTTTCAATATAGATATTAGTATATATATATATATATATATATATATATATATATATATATATATGTATTATTAAAGTTTACGAGTATACTTAGTTTCAGTAATTTGTCACATTTTTATTCAAAATATTTCCTTATATCATAATTAGTTGATACATAAATAACATAATTTATAATGTTTTATAAATTTCTTATGAAAGCCTTGTAGAAATTAAGATATAAATATTAATTTTTGAAACCTTTTATTTTAAAAATATATTTAGCAGTTAAAAATAGTTAATTGGTTAACTGAAAAACTTTCGCTTTAGGTTTAGGTTCACAAAAAGTTATGAACCGATAATTCTTTTAACCGTGCGCTCGATTAACCATACATAACATCCCTAGTACACACAACCATCTGCAATGAGAACATCAGAAGAAAATAATTTCAAATATCAAGCATCCAGCTTGAAAGAAATAAATCCAAACATTAAAAATGTTGGTAAAGCGGAATAAAAATAAAAGTAAATACAGATTCATTATTTGGGGTCTTAAATGAGGCATTGAAGTAATATATAGTTAAAACCTAGCTATCTTCATTTCCATTTGCATAACTTAAAGTTCCGACGTTCGTATATCCTCCAATGCGCAAATCAATGCAACTAATAGAATGTGCATTTTGAACGGGTGATGATTTATACACCTTAATCTATGGATCTTCACACCTTAGCATTTTGAACAGTAACTACTTCACATACCTACTAAACCTACATCTAATTTTATTTCATTATTTAGAGTATCATTTGAACTTATAACCTGGGCATTACTCCATAAATATCGAACACTGTTAGGCTACAAATTTTTTAACGATATAATGTATATATTATTATCTTTATTATTGATATATGATAAGTAACAGAAAGAAAATTATGGTATCATAGGTTTGCACAATACCATGATCTAGCTTTGTTGTCTGTGTGTGTGCATGTGTGTGTGTGCGTGGTGAATAGGCAATTTAATTTAATTTTTTGGTTAAGGTCTTGTATTAATAAGTCTCAAAGTTTGGTGATTGAAATCAACCACACGTACATCGAAAGTTGTTAATGTTTACCTTAATGAAAAAAAAAAAGGGAAAAGTAGAGTAGTGTAGAAAGAAAAAAAAACTCCCTTATCAAGTTATATATCATGTCTAAACACGAGTTTAACTGATCAAACATATATATAAATATATAAATGGTGATGATGATGATGATGATAAAGTAATACATTGATACATATATGCATATATATATAGATACATACCGATCTGATAGAAGAAGGTAATAACAGCAGAACAGCCAGGACCCCCCGTGAGATAAAATATCAGCGGATCCTCTTCTGGATTCCTTTCTGATTCTACAAAATAGTAGAAAAACTGAGCTTCTTCCTTCTCCCCTATTCCCACATAACTTCATTTCATTTCATTTCATACAAAAAAAAAAAACTATATTAAATAATTATTTTACAAAAAAACATGCAAATTAATCTGTGACATTAATAAGAACTAAAAACCTCTTTTCCAAGTTGAAAAAAAAACATATATACAGTACTGATAGATTTATAATATTCGATCGGATGTAAATATATATGTATACGTACCCGGTTTCGAGTTTGAAAGGAAGGTGGCCAGGATATCCAGGAAGACTTGTGACGATTGCCTTTGAATGTGATGGGGTTATGAGTAGTGTAGTAAGAAGAATCAGAAGAAGAAATTGGAGGAGGATAGCGGAAGAAGAAAGTGTTAAGGTCTTCTTTGACGATCCGCAGTACTCCATTCTTGAGATTTCTTACCTGATTCTTGATGCGGATGCAGCCTGGCTAGCTACCTATATATGGAGCTGATCGAGTTAGCTAGCTAGCTCTTATAAATAATACACTTCCAGTATGGTCTCGCACTTTATAACATATTATGCTACCTACTCTTATGTCCCGTTTGTTTCACCGTAATGCGAATGAATGGAAATGATTTTAATTCCATCCATGTTAGTTATGTAATGATATTTCTCTACCTAAAGGAATATTAATCTTGCAAAGAATTTAATTCCTTTCCAAATAATGTTACCAAACGCAATATACAACGGAATTTGATTTCGATTCCATTACATTCATTCACATTACAGTAAAACAAACTGGACCTTATAATTAAGACCATACATATATACATTTACATTAATTATTATAGGAAAAAGTTCAAACAAAAACTGTTTTTCATGCGAGAACTGCAAGAATCAATTTAAGCCGTCTAATTTCCTCTTCTTTAATGTCATCACCTACTCATGAATTTCTTACATTCATCCGACACACTTGATCCCCTCCACGCTCTACATCCATGAATTCCACTTATCAAATCAACGGCTAAGATTGATGTTCGCAGTTCTCGTACGAAAAACAGTTCTTGTTTGAACTCTCCCTAATTATTATACATATCACTTTAAATAGTATTATTAATATTATATATTGTTATAATTTACTTATGTTACGTATATATATATATATGTACGTGTGTGTACGTACTGTTGACCATGTGTTCATTGTGTTGTACCAAACAAAACAGTTTCGATCTAAAGGATTGGAGTACGTACCACTCTAGCTAGCTAATTTGAAACAATTAGTCTTATACTTTTATTATTAACAATTCACTTACAGGTACGTTCTATGATTTTTTTCGAGTGTAACATATAACATTTAGTATAAATATAAAAGAAATAATTGTAATTGTTTTACATTTATCTACATTTAATATAAATTTAATTGTAATATTCGGATAACTATTTAAAATATATATTCTCTCCGATGGTAATAATAATAAAAAATATGCTTATATTTCCTAGTGCGTAAAATATATTTTCTTTATTAGTGGACTTAGTTTTTAATTGTATAGAAAAATCCAATAGCTTTTATACTATCAGAATATGTTAGAGTATTTTTTTTAGTTTAACAAATATCTTTCATTGTCTAAAATTAGATTTCATTGTATTTGTAATCTTTTTATGTTATTTAAAGTTTAGTTTTATATTTTATTTATCTTTATTTTCTATTTCTTGGTATGAAAATTGTTAATTATTACGTGGCATGTAAGGAGCACTTTCTTGATGACACGGACATGTAGGTAAACATATAAAAGTACGTGTGACCACTCGAGTTTTAACAAGTTTGGATAAATATTGTACGTGTGAGTACGCACGTATCTGATGAATAATAAGTTTCAGACACTAATATTATAATTCAATTCCAATGATCTATAACAAGTTGATCGCAAGTATCAACATAAATTGATGAATAGCAAGTGCAAGCACTAAAATACATTATCAAATCAAGTTCCAACGCTACCAAACAACGAAAAATTAATATATTCATGGCCCTAATTAATATAGCTCTAATTAAAAGGTTAATTCGTTTGTTTCTAATAAAATTTAAATTTATATAATTATTTGTTTTATAATTTTTCATATTAAATTATATATTATATGTTAAACAAAATTTAAACTTATTTAATTATAAAATAAAATATTTTAATAACAAATATCTATTTAATAGGTTTTGATAATAAGAGATAAAATATAAAATATATGTCTATTTAATAATAATAATAATAATAATAATAATAATAATAATAATAATAATAATAATAATAATAATAATAATTATTATTATTATTATTATTATTATTATTATTAATTATTATTATTAAATAGACATATATTTTATATTGCATCTCTTATTATCAAAACCTATTACATTATGTAAATAACACCGGCCCTCTGCAACGCATGAGCTTATAACCCTTGTTAACCTACATTCCTATAAAATTTCTTTTACTGTTTAGAAAAAATATGCATGTCTATAAACGCGATATATATTCGACCGTTCCTATTAAAGAATCTAATCTCTTTTAAGCAGTATATAATTTTAACTCATAGGTAAAAATAATTACATAAATAGTCATGTAAGCCTAGCTAGTACTAATTTTACCCTCATATATATATATATATATATATAAGTTAAAATGTATTAAAAATGACATTACAATGTTAAATGACTGTTTGTTTGCTTCTTAATGAAATCATTTAGCGTTCAATGCTGAATCATTTAACAATTAGCGTGTTTAATTGCTGCATCTGAATAATTTATTGTGCTGAATGAAACAGGAAAACGTTAATGAATCATTCTAACTTTAAATACATTCTGAATCATTAAACACCAAACATTTTACCCTAATACTCATTTTTTCACACACCACCTTGATGAACAACCCTATCTTATAATTAAATATATCATTGTAAAGAATGTCATATTCAAAGACAAATTTATTCAGATCCTTTAAATTATCAGATGACAGAATCACAAAAACTTAATCATATTGTTTTAACAAACAAACCTTAAATTATAATATTTCCATATATATACACATTTATTAACTAGTAAATCACACAAGTAGGTGAAGTTAACTTATTAAGCATATGCATACCCCTGAATTCGTAATTATATTTTTCTTGTACATATATATAAATAAATAAAATCAACTAAATTAAGATGACAATTGATGACATATATAGACATATAGTCTACCAACTGATCCATATATGTGTGGAAAGCATAAAGACGACTGACTATTAATCAAGCCATCAACATAGAACAAAAGGAAGGAAACGTAATTATATAATTATGGAGATCAAACAAATTTGATAACTTTGAATGCCCGTAAAGTTGACGATACAAATTTGAAAACATACTCCTCCACGATATGATTACGACTCTAACCTAATATATATTCTTAAAGAAAAAACTACACCGTATATGATGTCTAGATGCATGCATGTTTTCAACCATCCCTTCAATTCCCCTCACGCACTCCTGTGTCATTTTCTTCTTCTTCAAAAGCTTACTACTACACTAAAAGCAAAAAGCTATGAGGATCGGTTCTATAACCCGTCGAGACTAGTTTTGATAGAGGTCATATTGGGAGTGGTCGTTGTGAAAAGGAAAAAAAGAAAACATATGCAGACTGGTTTTAAAACCGGGCCATATAACTATACAGAGACCGATTATAACATAAAAACCGGTCTTCCTGTAAAAGAATGAAAACCGCTTCCTATTTATATCCGGTCCCTATGTCTATTCTTGATTAATAAATTAATTAAATTACTAAAATAAATCAAAAATCAAAACTAGTTATTTCTTAAGAATTGAAGCAGTTTACATGTTCTCTTTTATAAACTATATATTTTTAATACAGATAAATTTATATCGAGTCTATTACCACTAAGCTATAGAAAATTCAAAACTAAATATAAATTAAACGATTTTTTTCCCAAGACAATAGATTATAAATATCCATATCCATCTATAATATACACCTAATAACATAATTTATATAAAACCTGAATGATCTATTAGAGCTTAACAAACGTACAGCTCAATCAGACAACCAATTGTGTAAACAACTTCTATTGATGTACAATCACTTATATCTAGTAATGTTCTTTAACTTCTTAATACTTCTGTTTGATAAGTAAAAAGAAATCACTATGGAGAACCGCATGATGTTGTATCTTTAACCATGTCTTTAAAATGTTTAAGTTTTTCATTAATTAGCCTGCTCATTCTGAAGTACCGCGCGTGTTCCTGCAAAACAAATTGTCATATAATAACGAGTAAACGTTACTTTACACCGATTAAGTAATAGACCTGACAATTAGCATCGTAACTTGAAGTCGGAAATCATAATTAACGAATTATTACAAAAAGGCAAATTAGGTTCCCACGAACAAGATCATCGTCATGACCAGAGTTCACGATCTCATGAAAATCATTACTACTAATAAGTTCAAGTAATATTAAATCTGAAATTATATAAAAAGGTCCAAATTAAAAATCCAGCAACGATTAACCTCATAATAACGTAAATTACTAAATTGTGAGTTTCCTTTAAAATTTCATACATGTATTTTCTTTAATTAATTTACTAACACGAGACAATATTGAAAGTTGTAGAAAAACATGTAAAAACATGGAGAGGTCGGAGTGACAACTTTTTTTGGCGTGTCCATCACGTACGGTGATAGGTGTATTCTCCACGTCATGGTAAGTCAGCTGCTGGAAAACACCCTCAAATAATAGCTGCGTGGTTTTTATTTTATTTTATTTATTTATTTTTTTGTTTTGTTTATTGATACTTCATTCCGCAAAACTCCTCACATATTATATCACTTGTAAGTCGTCACATATATATTAATTCTTTTAATGATATAATCAAGTCATAATCTAACAACATGTTTCAATACAAGAAGATTGGATATTATGCAGTTACAAGTAATAATACATAAAAAGGAAGGTTTTTCGCAAGTAATAATACATAAAAAGGAAGGTTTTTACACGAAACAATTAGACTTATTAACGATAAATCTATGCTTCACGCAATATAATATATATAGCTAAAAAGGTGTTAATTAATGCTTCTTGTAAAAGAATCAACTTATTTCCTATAAAAATCGACGAATCACAACCTACTAAAAAGAGAATACATTTTTCACCCGATCTTCCATCCTGTCGAAGAATCAAATGTCCTTTTCAAGTGGTACATATATATAAATATATAATAACTTCACCATAATTAGGCTATATATATATATATAGGGTATGGTTAAACAAAGAACCATTCTTAAACATAAAACCTAAAAAACCACCTCTGGTGATGACACGTGGCACATAGTTTAGGGGTAAAAAAGGAAAAAAAAAAAAAGCAATTTCAGCGTCGTCATCAGCTCTTCCCCAGCAACCCCAAATTAAAAAAAAAAAAACCTCCATTTACTTTAAATGATCATAACTCGTTCGTTTTTAAGAATTTTAACAAAAAAATTATATCATTAGTTTCAGTTTTTCGTCCTCTTTCAAACAAGACCGGACTTGATATATTTCTGAAACTTTTTTTTTTGAAATGCAAAGTTTGCATTTTGAGCTGGGTTCATTCAAACCCAAATGCAAAATCCGTAGTTTGCATTTTGAGCTGGGTAATTCAAGACTAAATGCAAACTTCGTAGTTTGCATTTTGAGCTGGGTTCATTCAAGCCTAAATGCAAAATCCGTAGTTTGCATTTTGAGCTGGGTTTATTCAAGCCTAAATGCAAAATGCAAAATCCGTAATTTGCATTTTGAGCTGGGTAATTCAAACTATGCAGCGCCAAAATGCAAAAAAAAACATTTTCAAATTTTTTTTCGAAAAGTATAGGAAGAGTGATCTCGTTTGAAAGAGGATTAAAAAACTAAAAGAATTGTATAATTTTTTTGATTAAATTCACAAAACTTAAAAAGTTATAGCAATTCAAAGTTTTTTGGGTTTTTTTTTTAAAAAATCGTGGGTGTTAGAGGGGATAATTACATTTTTGCCCTATTCTTCCTAAATTAATACATAATAATTACAGTTTTGCCATCAATTAATCTTATCCATTGATATTCATGATCTAAAGGTCCAGATTGGTTCTTTAGGTTCTTTGTTTAACACATGGTTCTTTATTGATTCAATTTCTATATATATATATATATATATATATATTTTTTTTTTCTTTTTTTTTTCCTTTTTTACTCACCTCTCCTATATATATCATATATTTCTCAACCATTTTTTATACTTCTCTCATATTTTCTTCATCTTTTATTCATCTTTTTAAACAAAAAACTTCATGGATCCAAACCAAAATTTCACAACCCCTCCGTCATCCGGGAGAAACCGATCAAGAATTCCGAGTTCTACAACGCTGTCAGATAATACTTTCTTAGTAGGCGTGTCTCAATCGATGCCTCAACCAAACTCGATGGTCGCTCCCCCGCAATTTACGTATACGGGAATGCTTAACCAACAACAACAAATTCCACTATCCCAACTTGGCTACCCGATGCAACAAAATTTTCAAGTCTCACAAGGTGGCTACCCGATTCAATTTCAACAACACCAACATCTTTATCAACAACACCAACTTGTAGATGAAAATGAAGACGATGACGAAGATGAGTTTGTTGCGAAAACTCAACAACAACAACAACAACCAATGCCGGAACAACGTCCGTGAAAATGTTCGGGATCGCGACAACAACCTGAGCCGAAAAAATTTCCAACAAGAGCCAAAGCGATCACGTGGACACCCGTAAAAGAGTTGGTGTTGGTCAAGGCTTGGGTTGACGTTTCCGAGGACCCTGTAGTAGGAAACTGTTGGATTATGTGCAGAGATAATTAACGGGCATTTTGTATCCAATATTATAAGAGACTAAAGGGTCACACTGCTACACACCCAATTCAGAACAGTTGGATTTCACCATAAGTCTGTGTGTAAATAATTAATCAGTTAGATTAATTATTAAAGAGATAAATGAATAATTAATCAGTAGTATTAATTATTGAGAGATATATATAATTATTCAGTCTGGATTAATTATTAGAAAGGAATAAATAATAAATAGTTATTTATTATTTAAAGGGAATTAAATATTAAGTTTTAATATTTAACGAACCAGTTAATTAATAGTTAATTAATTAACTAGTAAAGTCCAGGAGGTCAAAAAAGAGAAGAGTTGAAAGTTTAATTAAAAACAGTGAACTTTTAATTAAACGGGCTTAGGTCCATTCTAATCCTTATATATATCCTTTAAGCATTAAGGATTAAGGAAGAGAAGCATAATACAAACCCTAGCCACCTCACTCTCTCTTTCTCTCTCGATCTCGTCTCCCTCACGGTAGATCTCAACCTCAACCGTCGCACTCTCTCTCGGCCTCTCTCTCTCGAAGTTGAAATCGAAAAGAACCCCAAGGGTTCTGCGACTTTGGTAGTTCGACGCACACACACACACACACACACAAAGCTTTCGGGTTTTGTTGTTCGGGTGAATCCAGGAGCGGTCTAGCAGCCAGTTCAATCGGAGGTGCAGTAGTGGTGGACTATCTTTAGCAATCCCATTGTTTTTCTGATCAGGTATATTCCTCATAACCTTATCTGTGGATTGTTATGCAAGAAACTATGTTGATCATGTAAGTTTAAAGATCCTAACCCTTTTTGGGGTTTAGAGGGTTGTGTTCAATCCAATTCCGCTTTTAGGATTGAACCAGTAGAATCAAACCCAGGTTTGACCAGTTTGTGTCATTAGGTGGTATGGTCAGGTTCAAAAACCCTTCAGTGGTATCAGAGCCTCGGCTCTATGATCCATAGTTTCTAGTTCTACCTGTTTCTAGATTTAAGGTTTTTGTTCTTGATCTTATTTTTGTTATCATCTTTTTCAAAAACCAAGATGATCTCCAAGAAGGTGACAAGAAAAAGGTGTTCTCACACGAAGCACGAATACTTCAGGGAGGTGTCTAGGCTAGTAGGAGCAGCATGTCAAGAAAGGCGAATCCAAGTCACTTTGTCCTTAGGTTTGACCTTAGGATTAGTTGGCAAAACTATAGGGTTTTATATGTTTACTCTTATTATCTGCGTGGTTGTGTTTTTTTATCTACTGCTTTTCATATAGATTTGCGACATTTATATGATGCTAAATAAAAAGAGATTTAATAACAGGCTGTTATTAAACAGTGAAAAACGACGCGTTTTATGACAAACTAGAATACGACTACAGGTTGCTAGTCGTGTTAGTTAAATTCTATAAATTTAAAGTTTTGTCAAAGTTATAAGTTTAGAACTTATAAAGGCCGTTTTGTGCACCTAGTATAGGTACACATATAAATCGTATTTTTTAAAACAGTTAGTTTTAAAATGGTTTTTCAAAAACTGGAAAATTAAGTTTTTAAACTTAATTATAAAACCCAAGAAAATCTTAGATCAGTGTGTTACCCACCTAATGGTACACCCTTGCTGTTAAACAGTACTCGGGTGTCGGAAGTGCCCAAACCTTGGGCATCCGGGTTCAAACCATTGCAGGAAGGGGCATGAAAGATTCTGCGATAATCGGGAGTCCCGGCCAGAATTCATGCTGTCTTAGGTGGTGCAATCTATTTTGGTGATAATCAGGAGTCCCGGCCCAAAAAGCACTAGAGTAGAGTTAAACATACTAGACTGGGTCTAAGTGCTCTACGAGGTTCTAGGAGTCGTATCAGTTAGGTACGATTGGTACAGGGTGTTACCTACCAGAAATAGCATGACTTGGCGGGAAGTGCCCAAACCTTGCGTCAAGTATGTGAAATATGGGTCCTAGGTCTAATATATATTATTTATGGGTTTAATGATATATTATTAGAAAGTTTATCTGCAATTACTAATAAAACCAAGGTTTTAATTTGTAGATGGCAACCAACATTACTAGTACTAATAACCTCTCTCTCCGCTCTATCCTTGAGATGGATAAGCTCACCGAGTCCAACTTTCTCACATGGGAGAGAAATCTCCGGATCGTGCTGAGGCACGAGAGAAAGTGGCATGTACTAGAACAACCTCTAGGAAATCCCCCTGCCAGCAATGCCAGGGCAGAGGTCAGGGAGGCTTTTCAGAAGCGCTCCAATGACGCCTTGGATGTTAGCTGCCTCATGCTTGCAACTATGAGTCCAGAGTTGCAATCAAGCATGATGGAAACTCCTGTCTATGACATGATCCGCCAGCTGCGGGACATGTTCCAGGAGCAAGTCCGCACGGAGCGTTATGATGCCACTAGGGCATTTAACTCGTGCAAGATGGCTAAGGGGACCTCGGTCAGTGACCATGTCATGAAAATGAAAGGTTACATGGACCACCTAGAGAGACTTGGGCACCCAGTACCGTTGCAGCTAGCAACGAATACGATACTCAACTCATTGTCAGATGACTATAAGCCTTTTATAGTCAACTACAATATGAACAACATGGAGAAATCCGTGGCTGAGTTGCACTCCATGCTCAAGACAGCTGAGCAGAGTATTGGGACCAAGTCTAAGGACATTCTTAAGGTGGGACATGGTGGACGTAAGAAGAGGAAGGGGCACAACGGAAAGGGAAAGAGCAAGGCCCAGCCCAGCCAGAGTGCACCTAGGGCTAATAACGACAACAAGGGCAAGAAGCCGAAGCCAAACAAGGCAAGGACCGATAATCGGTGCTTCAGGTGCGGCGAGGCCGGACATTGGAAACGAGATTGTCCGAAAGGTCACGAGGTAGGAGACAAGTCTGGCTCCTCAGGTATTGCGTGATTAGCTTCTTTGTCACTTTCCACTTGTAAAAGTTTTTTACGAGTATTCTAACGTCTTGCAATCGTTTATTGCAGGAGGGGATGGAAAGTGGTATGGCCTAGCATGAGGAGATCACACATGCAGCATGCGGATATTATTAATATTTACATTTCCTAGTTTATTAAAATCTTAAATTTTATTTGAACAATTTTTTATATTGTTAGTTTATGAATATTTTTGGGTTTATGGAAGTTTAATTATTTAGTTATATATCCGTGCACGTGTTCTTATTTTATGAATCAGGATTAGTCTAGTTGTGACTAAAAGAATACCAATAAGTCAAGTCTTGACTTGATTGGTGATTCATAATAATCTTATGCTATGATTTGTTGTAGTTATATAAATGTTGGCTCCACTTTTATAAACGCTTAAATAAACAAGTATTGTTTATAAAATTAGATAGTTTTTCTAATTTAACAAGTGTTTAGGTTATTTATGAAAAGTGAATGTTCAAAGTCTTGAACTAAATAGAAATGATAGTTATTATTTCTAAGTGAAAATAGTTTTTGATAAAACATTTAAGGAAGTATAAAAATGATTATGGTAATCAAGGGAGTTTTATACTAAATGTTTTGGAAAGAAATTTAAAGTGCCTTCACAAGTGTTTTACACTCATGGCAAGTTTGATGAAACCACTTTCTGTAATTAGAAAGATGGATATGTAAAGATCCAAGTTCTTGGTTTCATAAAACGAATTTCTTGCAAAAACTAAGTTTTAAAACATGTGTTTTGGAACACAAGTTTTAGGCATGGTAGTCAAGGATTGACTAAAGCCTAAAGGAATGTTTTAAAGTAATGCACTTTTTCATAAAAGATAGTGGGAGCATCTGACTAATGTATTTATCAAAGTTAATAAAAGTTTTTTTAACCAGTGTGATAAATACAAGTTTGAACTTCTAGAGTATGTAATTATCGGATGTTTTTAGAAGCTATCTAAAATAGTAAGTTCTTGAGAAAGAACTAATCCGAGGAATGCATGATTTATTGAGAGGTACTCGATAAAGATATCATTGCAAGTTTTTGAGTCAAGTTATGACTTAAACAAAAAATTATGCTCATTAAGTTCAGTAAGTCAGCTTAATTAAATGTTGTTGGTTGGTTAACGTTAGAAATGATAAAATAGGATGTTCTTTAACATTCTTAGTAGTGATATTAGATTAGTGTTGACATACACAGGGAATCTAATTTCAAGGTTCTTACAAGTAGGTATAAGAAAGTTTTATCGTTTCAAATTGATAAATCTAGTAAGATTTAATTTATCTACAAATGTAATTAAAGTTTTAATTACAGGAAGGTTATTTTATAAAATCAGAAACTAAGGAGTTATTTTCCAGTTTTCTCCAAGTTTAAGGAATTTTATGAAATAAGTAAGTCTAGAATTGTTCTTAGGTTGCCAGAACGATTTCTAGCAAAACCAAGAAAGAGTACCTCTAGATACTAGTCTTGAGTTTTAGGTTTATTATCATATTATTTTTCGTTGTAATCTGTGATTAGTTACAATATAAAATAATAAGTAATTCAGATGGACACCGTGAATCGAGCCAATGAAATGGTAGAAATTATGCACCTTTATTCCAGGGTGGAATATGGAAGGGTGTAGAAATTAGTTTCATTGTTATTCACAATTTTGTATGTTTTGGTTTATCCAGGAATAAACTAGGTTTATTCGAAACACTATCCGTGACTACTTATCTTGGTGGGAACCTTGATAGTGCTATAAAGTCATCGAAATTTTGGGGTAGATTCGATAGTTTATCGAATATAGCTGCAAACAGTTTTTGTTGACCAAAATTTACGGATATTCGTTAGGGTTACGAATATTGGATTGACCCACCGTGAAAAATACTTCGTGGATTCGTGTCAAAAGTATTTATCACATAGGTTATCCTTAAGCCTGAGGTTTTTGGTTTGAGATGCGGTAACTGTTGTCTTCTTAGTGCGTTCTAACGCCACGCCGTAACAGGGTGGTCATAAGGGGCGTGTCTAGATTCAGTGGGAGCCGTGTTGGCAAATGCAAATATGCAAGATGGTAATTGCACCTCCTTTTTAGGAGAGATATTTCCGGGCCACTTGACTGATTATAGAAACTGGTAAGTGCACGGCCGTGCCCAAATGAACTGATATGTTCTTTGTCGTTTATCACGCAATTTCGAAATAAAGTATGTCATGAACAAATTCTGGAGTCTCTGAGTTGACTTTTTCCTTGATCATGCTCAAAATTGAAATATCGCGCTGCAAGGGACAAACATATATATATATATATATATATATATATATATATATATATATATATATATATATATATGCAAGTTTGTATATATAAAAACGTACACATTCATAAACAGGGAGTTTATGATAGTTTTAGTTTATAAACAGTTAGTTTATAACAAGTTACTTCTAAGCAGGTTGCTTATGAGGTTTTATCACAAGTTATTTTTGTAACACCGTACTTTTTATAAAACAAATTACCACGATCGGAAGCTAATTATATTTGTAAATCAAAGTTAACTACAAACTTTCATAATTTTATAATTACAAAATACTATTACGGTGTTAATTTACAAACAGGCTCTAACAAAATCTTGGAAATCAGAGTTGTGGTCCATCCATATTCCCAGCCATCCATATAAACCAACTCACAAAAGTTTATCTGCAAAACAAACTAGTGGGGAATTAGCACAAAGCTAAGTGAGGGAACCAACATCTAAGCACATACAAAACAATCAATCCAAACACATATAGCTCATCAGTCAAAGAGAACCGGCGGTGATGCAACAACCCAAAACCAAGATCGGCCACCAAAACCAAGGTTCACAGTTGCAATCACCCTTAACAAAGGTCGGCCACCAAAACCAAGGTTTACCGATAGCTCTGCTACTTGGATAACAATACCAGCACCCTTGATTGCAACAAATGCAACTCAAGATCTGATACGGTAAATCCCTAAGCAAAAGCCCAGCCGCCCCGCTAAAGCTGATCTCCCATTCAAACACATATACAATTATTCATAACACAATAATTATCAGACTATCATATCCTGCGTATCCGAAGATATCAATCCACTCACCAAGGTCTTCACAACTTAGGCCACTCAACAATCTATCTTACTGAGTCTTGCCACCTCCTGAGAAGACAATTACAAATCAGTATTTGCTTAATAATGCACAATAAGCATAATACTACTGTTATCACATTTAAATGTTCATTATTGAATCCCAATTCCAAGCATAGACAAATCCGATTACAAGTCCAAATCCGAGTAAAGGGTTCAATTCCGAGAAACCTGAAATCCGATTAACTCTATCGGATTCCGACCAACCAGTCGAATATTGCAAATTCCGATCGATTCTCTCGGATTTCACCAAATCCGATTAAACTTATCGGATTCCGACCCTTTCAGTCGGATTACACCAAATCCAATCACTTTAATTGGAATTCACTAATTCCTATTCATTCAAGTTCCAAATCCGATCGATTCATCACCCAGAATCCGATAAACTCAATTTCATATATAACTTCAAATTAAATTCTGGTTTTATGCATGCATGTTCTCGTACTTTCCAGAATTGATCTAATTCACATAAAGAACATATAAACAACATATATTGATCATGATTTCTAATATGCATGCATCCTAAGTTCATCAATCATCTTTTAAGTCTATCAATCGACATTAATCCATATATTCCTAAACCAAAATTAAACAACATTTCTAATAATGGTACTGAATTCTAACCTTGTTACTGTTATGAATTCAAATGTCTAATTGCATGTAGGATCAAATGTCAACTTGGTTAATTTCTTCTTCATCTTTCTTTCCTTGCTTAACCGAGAGCATATGCACACACACACACACACTATGGGTAATTGCATGTAATGGAAACAAAGAGAGTTGAGGTGGTGACCAAGCCACCTTCCTCGGCCAACACAACCTACTAACAATATTTTAATATTTAATTAACATATAACAATTAAAACAATTAAATCATTAAATCAAATAATAAATCCATCATTTTTTTAAATAACACGTTAATCATAGTTAAATTCACATAATCAAATTTAAACTCAAGATTAATCAAAATAATTATCCTAATTATTCTAAGCCATATTAGGGGGTGTTACAATTTTGGGGTATAAGAGTTCTTATAACCTGGTTATCCTAAGTGTCTGGCTAGGGACCTCCTTAGGCTAACAATGTGCAGTAACTGTTACTTATCTTGCACAAGTAAGAGTCTGTTGGATTATGTGCAGAGATAATTAACGGGCATTTTGTATCCAATGTTATAAGAGACTAAAGGGTCACACTGCTACACACCCAATTCAGAACAGTTGGATTTCACCATAAGTCTGTGTGGAAATAATTAATCAGTTAGATTAATTATTAAAAAGATAAACGAATAATTAATCAGTAGTATTAATTATTGAGAGATATAAATAATTATTCAGTCTGGATTAATTATTAGAAAGGAATAAATAATAAATAGTTATTTATTATTTAAAGGGAATTAAATATTAAGTTTTAATATTTAACGGACCAATTAATTAATAGTTAATTAATTAACTAGTAAAATCCAGGGGGTCAAAAAAGAGAAGAGTTGAAAGTTTAATTAAAACCAGTAGGCTTTTAATTAAACGGGCTTAGGTCCATTCTAATCCTTATATATATCCTTTAAGCATTAAGGATTAAGGAAGAGAAGCATAATACAAACCCTAGCCACCTCACTCACTCTCTCTCTCTCGATCTCGTCTCCTTCACGGTCGATCTCGACCTCGACCGTCGCACTCTCTCTCGGCCTCTCTCTCTCGAAGTCAAAATCGAAAAGAACCCCAAGGGTTCTGCGACTATGGTAGTTCGACACACACACACACACAAAGCTTTCGGGTTTTGTTGTTCGGGTGAATCCAGGAGCGGTCTAGCAGCCAGTTCAATCGGAGGTGCAATAGTGGTAGACTATCTTTAGTAATCCCATTGTTTTTCTGATCAGGTATATTCCTCATAACCTTATCTGTGGATTGTTGTGCAAGAAACTATGTTGATCATGTAAGTTTAAAGATCCTAACCCTTTTTGGGGTTTAGAGGGTTGTGTTCAATCCAGTTCCGCTTTTAGGATTGAACCAGTAGAATCAAACCCATGTTTGACCAGTTTGTGTCATTAGGTGGTATGGTCAGGTTCAAAAACCCTTCAGAAACGCGCAAGGACATGGTATAAATATATATTTATTTATTTATACTTTTTTATATATATTTATTTATTGTTATTAATATTATTTATTTATACGTTTTTATATATATTTATTTATGTTTATTTTAAAAACTTTTTTTAAATATATATATTTATTTATACGTTTCTAATATTTTGTATTTTTATATAAGTTCTTTTTGGGAACGTATTTTGAATTACTTTCAAAAGCAACTCGGCAAACCGAAAAATTACCGATCACCTCACTCATCAAGTAAATGCAAAGTTTAAAGATATAAATGCAAAAGTATCAAAGTTTGCCGGTATCTACGCCAATGTCGAGGGTGGAAGACGTAGTGGAATGAGCGACGCGGATGTTTTAACAACCGCTCACCTCCGTTACCGGGACCAAAATAAGGGGGTATCTTTTGGTCATGTAGAATGTTGGGAGTTTCTTAAAAAAAATCCCAAATGGAGACCAACACCGCTCGTGGGTTCGGGTTCTAACCCCCCTCCTCCAAAACGGAGCAAAACAACGGACTCCAATGTCCGATCTACTACGGGGTCTTCCGATGCACGCGCTCACATCGAGCTCAACGACGAAGGTGATGATGAAGACGATGAAGAGGAAGCTGCTCAAGAACACGAGATTGTACGACCCACCGGGAGAGAACGAGCGAAGCGTCCGGCATCGACATCGACGGGAACCGGGTCGAGGGTTGAGATAACAATTTGTCGAGTATGAACACGCAAAATGAAAAATTCATATCGATGCGTGAAAGACAATTGGAAGTTACCGAAAAACAAGTGGAGGTAACTAAAACACAAGTGGAAATACAAGCGGCGGATCGGATGGAAAAAGATTACCAATTTTACATCTCGCCCACTAATCATCTTTCCGGACCATTTTTTACGGCAACACTCAAAATGAAAAATGGTGTTGCATAAAAATACGGTTGGCCGACGTTGAACGAGTAGTTTTTAGATTTAAAATTATGTACTTTTCTTTTTTTTATTATTCTATTTTAGGAATTTTAAATTATGTAATTTTATTGAATATAAAAAAAATAAAAATAAAAAATTTTAAATTATTAATGAAAAAAAAATTTAGTTTAATAATGATTTATTGAATATAAAAAATAAAAATAAAAAATGGGGGAAAAGGAAAATGGGGAGTACAACGGGTGTAGTGGGTAAGGGAAAGGGAAGGGGAGAAAAAATGATGTGGCGCTAATGTGGCAGTGGGTAAGGAAAAAGAAGAGAGAAAGTATAACGGATAGCCTTACTTTCAATGAATACATATTCATTCACGAGTCTTGTCACTTGTTTTTCATCTTCATGACAAATCGTTATTTTACATATAGAAATTTTGTTTCTTTTAAATTTTATATCATTATTTATCATGCATAAATCAGGTTTTATTTTTAATCTTAAACTTTACATGGACTCTTCTTTTGTTGGTGATTTTAGTATCATCAACGCGATTTAGTAACTAAGTGTAATGGAATTTACTTATTAAAATTGAGTTTAAACTTTAATTTTATACAAGTTGTGAGATGCAGAGCGCACACTTGTATAAAACGAATTTGTTCTTGGCACAAGAAACAAAGTATCGAATTCGGAAAGTTTGGTCATTGTAGGACTATCCTATAATTTGAATTTCGTATTAACTTCGGCACTAGGGGCAAAATACCAGAACAGACACATCAATTAATTATCGTTTTTAGCGAATCTCATACACTTACATATATTACGGAGGGACTGGTTTTGTATACAGATGGGGCGGTAACCTGTAATGGGGGCAGAGCAGGCTTAGGTGGAGTGTTCCGGGGTGCGAGTAGTGGGGCGTTAGTTGGAGCTTTTTCAAAGGTAATTGCACCGTGCTCTCCCTTGGTTGCTGAGCTAGAAGCTATGTTTTTCGGTCTGTTAGTTTTAAGAAGTAAAAAGTCGGTTGATGCTACGTCAGTGGCCATCTTCTCTGATTCAATGCAAGCTGTGGATTTAGTCAATAGTACGGTAGACCCATCTAGCTCGGAGGCTGAGGTGTTAAGTAGAATCAGTTGCATACAAAAGGTGATGGATGGAATTGTGGTTAAACATCTCCCTAGAGAAATGAATAGGGAAGCGGATGCTCTGGCAAAAAGGGGCTTAAGCAGAGTATCCCCTTGGGTTGCTTGGATGTAGACTGGGTACTCTGTCGAAATACTTGCTTTTGGGGTTCTAGCTTTGTTTGATTGCAGGTGTGGTGGCAGAGGAACTGGATGATGAGGTTCGTACTGCTGTGATCGTGAAGGCAGGTGGTGTATCATAACATGTTTTATGTGTGTGCCCTTATCTTGGGGCGGGTGGGCGACTGTGAGTTTTTTGGTGTCATATGGGTGGAGGGGTGTGTGTGCGTGGTCTCTGTCTCATTTGGGTGTTTCTATAGTGTCTTGGGATGTAAGCCTGTTTGGGGGAGTGTCTAGTGTGCGTGGTCATGGTTAAATTTGGCATTGTTGATGCATGTTGGTGTACTTGTTTTGGGTGATGATACAGGGGTTTATGCCTATTGAGTTGTCCTGTGTTTGTCGGCTTCCGGGGTGGTTGTGGGCGGTGATATAAGGGTGGTGGGTAAGTTTAGCGTCTGTGGCCTCTTTCCTTTGTCGGCGTTATATGGTGGCACTATATGGTGGCACTTCAATTGCACACACGTCTCACTTCGTTTTCCTACGGCTCGTGGCCATGTTCATAGGTTAGTTTTGAGGGGCTATGTTTGGGTGCAGGAGGGTGCACTTTTGTTGCCAGGCGTGATAAGGGGGGCACTTCAATCCTTTGATTTGCTAGGCCATTTTTGTGATAGCCGATGTAAATCCTTCTTTCAAGCCTCAGAGCCTTTGTTTGGTAGCATCAACAATATATAGTGAGATAGTGTAATGGAGCGTCTGTGATGGGTGGGTGGGAGTAACACTACACGGTTCTGCCTTTGTTTGGGTGGGAGTGGGCGGTGATATAAGGGTGGTGGGGTAAGTTTAGCGTTTGTGGCCACTTTTCTTTGTGGGCGTTAAATGGTGGCACTTCACTTGCACACATGTATCACTTCGTATTCCTACGGTTAGTGGCCATGGTCATAGGCTAGTTTTGAGGGGCTGTGTTTTGGTGCAGGAGGGTGCATTTTTGTTACCAGGCGTGATAAGGGTGGCAATTCAATCCTTTGATTTGCTAGGCCATTTTGTGATTGCCGATGCAAATCCTCCTTTCTAGCCTCAGAGTTTGTGTTTTGGTATCATCAACAATATATAGTGAGATAGTGTAATGGAGCTTCGCGTTACAATACCATGGACTTGGTAAGGTACTATATAATTGGGGTGGGTACTCTAACAGGTTTGGGTCGGTGTATGGGGGTTGGTACTGGTAGAGGCCTGGTGCTGAGGGGGCCATCCTAGGGAGTGGTGCCGTATGGTGTTTTTGTAATTAGCATATGTGGTGTCATAAGGGGGAGGTTATGATGTTTTTTTGGTGTATTGGAGGTGAGGAGTGTGGTTGGTGTGTGTGGGTTCCCCTTCCCTGTATTAACCGTTGAGCCACAGAGTCCTTGTTTCAAAGTATGGTGGAGATAGGTATTATTGGTTAGTAGGTTTGTGAGAGGGGGTGTGATTATATAAATTCCATTATAGGTAGTCCAACCCTGTTGAGCCTCAGAGTCTTTTGGCCAGTTTTGTTGATTTCCCTTGTTGTTGTGTGTTCTGTCAGCAAATCTGGCTACTTTGCAGATGATATGTCACTGTCAGGCTAATTGTTGGATGGCTCTTGCTAGGATGAGTCTTAACTCCGAGATCTGATTGAGTGAGTATGCAGTCAGTTCCAGGGACGAGGATGCAAATTGATACTGTTATGTTGGTTCTGTTTTGATACTATCGTTATCGGCACTGCTACGTGGGTGTTGTGTATAGGTTGGGTGCTCCTTGATATGTGGTCTAGTGGATGAACCATAGAATGGATAGTTGTCCGTCTGTATGTGACGGTAGTGTGTGGTACTACGTGTGTATGTACGTTATAATTGATGAATGAAGAAATATTTTGCTGTTCAAAAAAAAAAAAACATATATTACATGGGCCAGTTTAAACTAATAAGTGGTCTAAATAGTCGCACGTACCCATATTTGTCTATGTTTGGGAGATTGAAGAAAGGTTATATATCATCCTATAATATCTTCATACTCACAAGATTAACACAATTGTCAAAACCAATGGAAGGTGTAGGAAAAGAGAACTAGTTAATTCAAAATGTCATTCTGTGATGAGTATAATGATGGAATAGAAGAAAATAGTTTAAAGAAGCAAAAATTTTCAATAAAGAGTTCAACTAATTTAATATCATTATTTCGTTACATCTTATAGAACTCAGCTTTATGAATCAAGATATATATATATATCAAACAAGTATTATTTCCTTAAATATATGTAACAATATACGTAGTTTTTGCTTCCTAGCGGATACATGTCATAAACATTTGTAGGTATAACTCTTATTATACATTTACAAAAGTAAGAATTAACAAATAGATTATCTCAATAAAAAGTGGCCCAATACTTAAGACAAAAATCTTCTAGACGTGAAGTATTCAAAACAACAATTTTCCGACAATTCATTTCTCACTATTGTATTATGATATTATTAAAAATAAATAAAAAAAGTGAACAATAACCAAACAACAATATTTACGTATGAAAACGACACCATAGTTCTCACAATTGTGTGCATATATATATATATATATATATATAGGGTGAGGATCTGCTACAAAATATATAAAGATACTAAATGTAAGGTGAAATCTGGACCACAAGATTTATTCAAAAGTCAAACAAAAAAAGTTATCATTTTAACCAAATTTTCGGAATTAAATAAATACAAAAGGTTAATATTGTAAATTTGACAAGCAAAAAAAAAAAGGAAAAGTAAAGGGTGAGTCACGTAACTGTTCCCGCCGGTAAAATCTCAGCCACAACTGATGCATAAAGTACAGTGTATTGATGCACATAATACAAGCCTTTGATTCACAAATTACATTTGATGCATAAAGTACAACCATTTGAATGCAGAATATACTCTATTGATTCACATATTACATTTAATGCACAACTTACAACAATTTGATGCACAATAATAGTCTACATACTTTAGTGTTAAACCAGATGCACAATGATGGGATGACGGCGGCGATGGTCGGCGGCGGCATGGTGGACGGCGAGACAGTGTGCATCAAACAGCGATGCACATATGGCGGAGGGTGATGGTGGTCAGCGACTTAGACGGCGATGCGGAGATTTGTGAATCTGATGCACAGGACAGATTCTTAGACGGCGATTTAGACAGTGATGTTTTGAACCATAACGATGCACATATGGCGGAGGGTGATGGTGGTCAGCGACGGGTTTCACACATGGCGGTGGAGGTCGGCGATTGCAGATCTGAAGCATAGACAAGCACCATCGATTGAATATTGAAAGGCGAAGGGGAAGGAGGCAGTGGCGGAGGGGCGGATGTTGCAGGGGCGGGGGGCGGAATCACAGATAATAGAGGAGGTTGGGCGCCGATGTGAGAGCTTGTTCTAGGGTTTCGAAGAATGAGAGAAACGGTGGGGGAGGGGGGACGTGGGTTTGGGTGTATTGTGGAGTGGAGAGAGAAATTTCACATTTCCTATAATACCCCTCAATTAAAAATAACAAGTGTCAACCTCTCCTTTCTCCTTACATTTAGTACCTTATCATTTTTTTTACTTGAACTCAATTATATATATATATATATATGAAAAAGTTCATGCGAGAACCATTCTTAGTGCGAGAACCAATCCGAGTCGTCCAACTCCCCCTATTTCAATGTCATTGCCACACTCGATCCCTCCACACTCTCAATCTCTGAACTTCCCAAATACAAGGAACGGCTTAGATTGGTTCTCGCGGTTCTCGCACTAACAACAATTTTCGAATGAACCCTCCCCTATATATATATATATATATATATATATATATGTGTGTGTGTGTGTGTGTGTGTGTGTGTGTGTGTACAATATATATTTATCTAGAGTTGTGTTCAATAAAATCAATGTATATTCCTAAAATTTTAATATACAATTACAGGTGATTTAGTATACAATCACATACGATTTGTAAAAGCATCACATGTGAATTACGAAAATGTCCCTCTGTCAAAATTTTAAAATACAATATGGACTATTAATGTTATTGATTTAAATGCTAAGATTAGTCCTTATAACTATGAATTAAACGTGGACTATATTATACATTCTTTTATTTATCTATTATATATGTTGCATGTGAACTCATTTTTGTACAACATATTTAATAATCGAGCTTTCCGGAGCTTATAACATTGAACATTTTACATTATTTTTTGAAAAGATACATATTTAATAAAATATAGTATAAGTAATTTAAGCAAAGTGTAACAAATTATAACGTATTAATTTACATAAATATCCTTTATAGAATAACGTGTTCATCAATAATTACTCTATATTTGCTTCAACGCATGTTTCTCAAACTGAAAAATCTTTTGACTTTATTGATTAAATTTTTGACTTTCTTAATTGAATCGTCAACGTCAACTTTAAATCAGTTATGTGATTCCATCATTCCAATATATTTGTGAGCCATTTTCAAAAGGGAGATGATATTTCCACTTATAAAGTTGATTTATCCACTACAAACTCATGTTTCACTAATTTGTAACATAGCTTCAAAGGTGTTGTACCTTTAGTGGATGAATCAAATTTATAAGTGGAAGAATCAACTCTCTTTTCAAAATTACATGTTGAAAACCATTTTTTTTTACATTCATTCACTACTCACGTCAGGCGGGTCATATGATGTTGAGCGCTATGGTTATTGGACAATTTGCTTTTATTGTATTATATAGATGTCATACTTGTAAATATAAAATTATATAAATGCCAAAATTTGTTTATAAACGAAATAACAAACAAGTCATAATAACCTAAACTCAACAAAACAAATTAAACATCATCTTGGAAACTTACATTTCCTCACTCGAATAATTAGTAAAAAACTATGGTCGAAACTTTTTATAAATTAAGTATTAACGATCATATAGTATCAATAAACAAAAAGATACCTACTAAATTAGTGGATGATGAAATACAATAAAATTATTGGGTTTAGTTCAACATTTTATCAAAATGTATTAAACTTGTTATATTTTGCTATTTTGTGTATCGAATTTAAAAAAAAATTATTTTGTGTTTCAAACATTTAATTTGTTGCTACATTTAGTGTATGACAAGAATAAGTGTTGATACACACAATAAAAACTTTTAAAGTTTGATGCACATAATAGAAAAACATAATAAATTAAATACATTGTTGATAAATTAAAAGCCTAAAATTATTTTGTATTAAAGAAATGAGAATATAATAACTTACGTCATGAATCAATGCCAAAGATAATGATCTATAACAAACAAACAATAATCCCTAAAACAATCCTTCATAAGGTCACATTCATCACCATAGTTAAGCAAATAAACCCTAGTTAACAAATATTCATCTATGTTTTGTAAAGTAATGGGTTTGTACAGACTAATAATAAGAAATTTAATGAAAAGAAATGCTAAACTGAAGAACAAAATAGCCCACATGTGGAGAACAAAATGGCCGATATGTAATATAACAAAATGGCCCACGTATTAATATAACAGAGACTTTCTATGACCACTAGATATAATTAATAGTTGGCATATATATAGTTCAGTTTTAGCCCATAAAAAATATAGGGTCCATTTAATTCGCAAGAACTGTTTGAAATTCGAGAAAATTGGAATCTAAGTTTACTATTATTATTATATTTGGTTTAATTCTATCTAAATGATTTAGAATTCTAAATAAGTTTGAGGGTGTGTTTGGTATAAATAATGAAATGATAGCAGTGAATATGATTGTAAAGCAAGGGAATTCTTGTGAAGAAGAAACAGATTTGGGAATAATCTAGTTTTAGTTGCTGTGTTCATATGTCCTTAGTTCAGTAGTTCAAGTTGCTTGTTAACCTCAAACCTTGGTTTGATTATTCACCAAGTTTGATATTTTAATTTTTAGTAAAAGATAAAAAGTGTGAAGAAAGGAAATTAAAATACAATTTATATTACCAACCAAACAAAATAGGTTTTTTGTTTTTAAATTCCAATTATTCCAAATCTTTTATAATTTCCAATTCTTTAAATACATTCAGACTCTTCCTTAATGCTAATGGCCCATAGAATTCACATTAATCATGTAACAAAGATAAAGGATGCTATTATTTACTTACTTAGGCTCTCGTTTTCTGTCACACATCCTTAGAATATTAATTAATTATATATAAGTTATAAGTCATACAATCACATATATCATGTTACATTATATTGTAGGAGGTTAGCTTAGATATATAAAAAGTCCAAATAATAAGTTAAATTAAAAAGGGCACAGCAGGCAACACTATATATTGAGGCCTTTGTAGGAGCATCAGGTCAAATCAGAATTGGTTTTTGGCTTTTTGTATGTGCGATTCATCATTGCAGGCACTAGATAGATAAAGTTTTTGAATTGCAAATTGTCGCTATTAATTAATTGCTTTACAACATGACCAACTTCATTAATTAAATGATGATTTCTAAATATGTTTTTCCGATCATTATTTGTGCCCCAAAATTTTATTCTCCTGATCTTAATTATTTTTGATGACTTGGTACACTTTTAGATGGATCAAGATGGGCATTGCAACTGCAATAGTAGTAATTGTCAAGTGGAATTTGGACTCCCTGACCCTATATGGAATGGAATGGGCATATATAATCATCACCTTGTTCAAGGAAAAATAAGAAAAAAAGATTACTTTACTATTAAAATTAAGAAATTTTTATTTCTTTTATGGCATAAATAATCATCAACTTGTTCAAGGAAAAATAAGAAAAAAAGATTACTTTACTATAAAAATTAAGAAATTTTTATTTCTTTTATGTTATCAGTTTATTTTTTTATCTATATAGTTATAACATGTGGATTTTAGTAATTTTCTTTTTTTATTTCTTTTTTATATTGACACTTGTTTTAAGACTATCCGCATCCAGGGAAGAAGTCATCGGCTTCGGCTGATGTGGAGTCTTCAACCCATCGGGAACACCATCGCGCCCCTATGGGTAGTGGTGGGGTTTCAACCCAACTAGTCCCGAGACCCGATCGGGTTCCTCTCTCATTTCTTTTCTTTTTTCTTTTTTTTTAATATAAAAATATAAAGGGTTGTATTGGGTTTGGATGTGAGGGTTGTAGGGTAAGAAAGGGTTGGAAGTGGAGAATGATGTGGATGCTGATGTGGCGGTGCTTTTGGTTGGGTAAGTTGGGTTGGATGTTGATGGGCTAATCATGTAAATAAGAGAATGAGTGAAGAGATTTAGTAAAATGATATAAGTCAATTTAAAATATATATAGTTTTAAAGAGTATTATAAAATCTCATAAGAAATGAATAATCATTACAGAATTTTGAAATTCATACATAAGATTATCATTAGATTTTCTTTAAAACCTCTGTATAAACAACATTCATAGTTTTATTAGTAGGGTTTTCTTAATTATCGCAAATTAAAACTTTTAACCTCTCTTTACTCTTCACTCAAGAAACTGTCACATATAACTGTCCATGAGTGAAAACGTGTCTTTTTAGTACTTCTTATAAATACTCTTTTTAAGAAATATAAAGTTACATTACACGTCTAAAAGTTTTAGTATAATATTAATGTGTTTCTCGTGATGGAGCTTTATCCCGATATTGTAAAACCATAACTATAATATTATTGTTGATGTTGTTTATAAGCGACCCGTGTATCAACACGGGAATGATATAAGACAATTTTAAATTTATATAGTTTTAAAAATATTAACACGTTAAAAAATTAGAAAACATATATATGAATATAAAATCTCGTAAGAAATGATAAACATTACAGAAGTTTGATATATATAAGATTATCATAATACTTTCTGTAGATACTCTTTATAAACAACATTCATGGTTTTATTAGTAATTTAACGCACACACAAACTAAGCTATTTAATTTGAAATGGGCTAATGGCATATCTAACTTGGGTATTTTTCATACTTTTATAATTGTTGCCCTAATTCACGATTTTTTTAATCTACTGAATGTTGTTTTTTCCTTTTTTGATATCATAAGATATCGAAGATATCTTTTACAGTTGATTTGTGAACTCACTACCTCGCGTTTACTAAATGAATTGCACACAAAATCAACAAATTTTACTAAGGCAGAATAGGAAATTAGAGATAAAAAAGAACAAATTATGAATCTTCAAACTCATATATAATTTTCGTTTCTTAATCTAGCTTTTAGGTAATTCAATCACAGAATTTTCATGAATCAGACAAATGAGATGTGTTAGAATAGTGGAATTAAAATGGAGCTTACGAAAGGATCTACTAATTTTTCTTTCTTTCCTGTTTAGTAACATAATTGAGCATTGAAAATTTTATTTTAAAACTTAGGGCATATTATTAAAGATCACCTATTTATATCATCATCTATTTTTTTTAAAAATTAAAAAAATATTTTCCCACCATTACAACATACAATTTTTAAATAATTTCTTTATCCTTTAAACTTAACAAATTTACTTAATAATAGGAACAATTAAAAGGGATGAATTTTGTTATAGTTCAAATGGTTGAATTTTCAATTAAATTCATATTCAAATGGTTGTTATATTATCCAAGTATATCTCATCGTCTACTTCCTTTTCCTTTTTGTTTATATTTTCAAACTTAATCTATCAATTATTATTCCATTTAAATCACATTTAAAAAAAATTTAAATCTGATTCTAAAAGTAACTTCCTTACCTAACAAAGTGGAGTAATTTTAAACCAATTAAATACACGTCAATTAGAAATATGTATTCAATTCAAATTTAAATATATATATTATTATGTTATCCACGATTAATTCAAATATATATTGTTATCTTATCCAAGATTAACAAACACATGAAGTTTGTTATATAAAATTTCCCTTAAGAGATTTGATGGAATGTGACGTAATAACTAATACATTTTTTATTTTCTTTAATTTTTTTTAATCAAGGGCTATGATTGGTGGAGATTTTTTAGGGAAAGAGTTGATGATGTAAGTAACCCTTTTTTTTAATAGTTTTATTTTTAATAGTTGATTATATATATGATTCTTTAATTTTTTATATTGATTGATGCACCTTTGTTTGTTTTAAATGTTAACTATTTTTATATAAATTTATCATAAATAAAACAAAACTTAAAAAAAATTATTAATTTTTATCGAAAGACCGAGGAATCAGTTATTATATCGACTATTATACGTAGATAGAATAAATATAAAAAAGATATAAATTGTTTTATGAATAACTTACCCACTACTATTAATGGATAACAAACAATTAAAAATATACTACTTTAAAAAAAGTGTCATATTACAATAAAATTTATACCAGAACGTAGATAAAAATGAGACGGTCGCAAATATATAATTATTATTTCTCTAAACAAATTATATAATAATTTATTAAACATATTTTATAACTAACTTATAATTAATTATATTAATATACAATTTTTATAAAACACCCTCACATTTTCATAAAAACCCTTAACATATTTTATAAAACCCCCTTAGAATTTTCACAATGCCCCCCTTCCAAGACTTAAGGATTTTTGGCATTTTTGACATCATCATCTCGATTTTTTTAATTTTTTTTTTAAAATCAAGAGTTGTGATTGGTGGAGATTTTTTTGGAAGAGAGAGAAACCATTTTCTTTAAATATATATTAAAGATGTATTCCTTAGATCTGACGTTAACCTTATTTATCTTCTAATATAAATAAAAGACTATCATGTTTTCAGTTTTATTAAACGATCCTAACCATTCATCTGAAATAAACTTAATTGCTTAATGTTGACCTCCATTTGATCAATGCTGGAAATCCAATTTTGACTTCTTAATAGAAATTGAATGAAGATATTAGAAAATTTTCATATATGTCCTTAAACCTTAAAATGTTATATTTGTCCATCAAAATTTACAACTATCATATTTACCATTTATAATATTTTAAAATAACATATTTACCATTTTATAATTATTTACTATTTATTATCAATTTTTATTATGTAATATTTTTTAAAAAGCCCATTACACAACATTCTATCTAGTTATTTAGTTAACAAATAATACTATTCTTTCAAAAAAGATTGGGTTTTGTATAGTAGTGGATTCCAGTCGATTCATGTCGATGGACTTTTGCAATATTTGTGATGATAGAAAATAGAAATGTTATTCTTTTCGTTTTTCTTTTTTTTTGGAAATTGTTTTCTTTTGTGGTTGTCCATCTATTAACACATTTATACTTTTCTTTTTATATTTTATATTTTATTTTTTCTAATTTATTTTGTTTTATAATTATTTTTTTCTATAATTTTAACATGTATCAACTTTTTAAACAATTGTATAACACATATATATCTAAAATGATGTGTGTTTGACACAAAGGAAATCAAGAAAACGACGAAAGCCGTTGGGAGTCGGGACAGATCTATCACCTTCCACTTCATTGGTCCTCAACTCCTCATTGCTCATCTCATATCTTTTTCTTGACAAACTTCTATTTCTTTTTTCTTTTTTTTCATAATTTTATTAATATTTGTTTTTTACAAAATTTATCAAGTTTGCATTTATCAAGCAAATTTTGCATGAAAGATAAAAACTCCTCCTTAATTGCAAATTTGTAGTAAATAAATTTTATAAAAGTGCTAGAACTATGAACATATGAATGATAAGACCCCGCAATATTAGAATAAATAAACCCAAACATACATGTTTATGGTAAAAGAAAATCTTTTTTACCAGCTTTGAATTATATTATAATATACATACTAGAGATCTTGAAAAACCATATTAGAAAAAATATTAAAAAGGTTATAGAAAAACACATGGTACGTAGTCTAAAATAATAAAAAAAGTTATCTTCCTAGTCAACTCTTCTTATAAACATCTTGTCCCTCCACTAGATTAATATAATTATAATTATTATATTTAATAATATATATGAGTTGCCTTTGCACCATTAAAAACTCTACCTACCTATAATATATTATATACGAGCAGTGGCGGACCTACCCTTTGTGGGGGGTGTCAAGCGCCACCAGTCTTTTGGCGGTTTGCAGTGTTAATTTTCGATTTTTTGATACGTTGCCACCAGTAAATTTTCAGGGTGCACCCGTGATGCCACCAAAATCAAAGGAAAAATGAAAGTTTTCTAAAAAAAATGATAAAAAATAGTTTAATCTTTCAATTTATACCTTTAAAATCAAGTTTTAGTTAACATTACTTCATATAAATTGTGTTTTGTTTTAAATTTTGGCTCTAAAATACCATAATAACAGTCGAAATCTCGTTAATCCGACCCGATTAACCGGAAACCCGAGAAAAAACCCGAACCACACCCTCACTTTTATTTAATTTTATTTTCGCATTATATGTTGCTACCGATCCCGAGAAATCCTGGGTCCGCCACTGTATACGAGTACAAAATTTTTATTTAGATAATGAAATGCTTCCATTTTCATGATATGTACACATATACAAACACACACACATATATATAGGCGGGCGTTGATGATATATATATATATGGATGTGAACTGAAGGTGGAGCAGGTGGTGGCAAAATGGAGCTCAAACACAAAATGCAAATCCCTCTGATGACGATGATCCACCTGGTGATACTGCAATCACACATGCTACCCTTTTCACATTCCAAATCAATCGTCAAAAATCTGCCTGGCTTTACCGGTGGGGATCTTCCCTTCACTCTAGAAACTGGGTATATATTCAATTCCTCTGATCGTATATTAATTTTCTTCTTCTACATATATATATAAGAATAACACATGGTATATATGTGAAATTAAGAAAGCTAGTTGGTTAATTAATTGGGACTAATTAGTTGTGTAAGTGTTTGTAATTAGTTATGTTGGAGTGGGAGAAGATGAAGAAGTGCAATTATTCTACTACTTTGTTGAATCTGAAAGAAACCCGAATCAAGACCCGTTACTTGTTTATCTCACCGGTGGCCCCGGAACTTCCGCCATTGTTCCCTTACTCCATCAAATTGGTACTATTACTTCATTTCTTAATTCTTCTTCTTCTTTTTATATATATTTTCAAAGTCAAACTACTAGTATATATATATATATATATATATATATATATATATATATATATATATATATATATATATATATAGGGGATGGTTCAAACGAGAACCTTAAATTAATTGAGAACGGGAGACTCAATCCTAGCCGTCCAATTCCCCCTCCTTCAATGTCATTGCCCACCCATAAATTCCTCACATGCACCCCTGCCACACTCTATCCCCTCACACTCTACATCCATGAATTCCACTTACAAAATGAACGGCTGAGATTGAGTCTCTCATTCTCAAATTATTTATCATTCTCATTTGAACCTTCTCCTATATATATATATAGTGGGAGGTTCAAATAAGAACCTTAAATTAATTGAGAACGGGAGACTCAATCCTAGCCGTCCAATTCTTCCTCCTTCAATGTCATTGTCCACCCATGAATTCCTCACATGCACCCCTGCCACACTCTATCCCCTCACACTCTACATCCATGAATTCTACTTAAAAAATGAACGGCTGAGATTGAGTCTCTCATTCTCAAATTATTTATCATTCTCATTTGAACCTTCTCCTATATATATATATATATATATATATATATATATATATATATATATATATATATATATATAGTGGGAGGTTCAAATAAGAACCTTAAATTAATTGAGAACGGGAGACTCAATCCTAGCCGTCCAATTCTTCCTCCTTCAATGTCATTGTCCACCCATGAATTCCTCACATGCACCCCTGCCACACTCTATCCCCTCACACTCTACATCCATGAATTTCACTTACAAAATGAACGGTTGAGATTGAGTCTCTCATTCTCAAATTATTTACCATTCTCATTTGAACCTTCTCTTATATATATATATATATATATATATATAATGCATGTACATATTTGGATATGTCTACTTAATTAATAAAAATAATAATAATAATAGTTAATGTTTGTACGTATATACATGTGTATATATAGGTCCCCTTAAATTTGTCTACACAAATGCGACGAGAAGTGAAGTAAAACTGGAAGAGAACCCATATTCATGGACAAAGGTTAATTATTAATTCATATCTGCATTTATTATATATTAATTAATAAGCTTGGGACAAAATATATTAATTAATGAATGAATTGTAGAGGGCTAACGTGATATTCATGGATTTGCCTGTGGGCACGGGATTTTCATATGCCAAGACATGGCAATCATCAAGGAGCAGTGATTCACTTGTTGTTACTCATGCCTACCATTTTATTACTAAGGTACGTACCTACGTACGTCATTAATTAATTAACCTTCTATACACACACACACACACAAATCATACATATATATACAAGTCGATCCATCATTTCAGTTTACTAATATATATATAATATAATATTTTAAGTGATGCATAATTAAATATTTTAACTTGAGCTTAATTAGGATTACAAATTAATTCTATATATTCACGTAATTTTTATTTTGGTTAATTGTAGTATGAAATATGTGATATATACATGTATCGATCAATATTCTTATTTGAAATATGCATGACTAAATATTACAAATTAATATTATATATGGTAATTTACACTTTTCATATCAATATTCTTATTTTAAGGTTGGTTAATGACTTGTACATAATAAGTTTTTGGTTATATATAATACTTAGAAAATTTATGTCTCTACGTCCTATCAGCCCATTATTTTTTATTTTTATCCATAAATTTAATAATAATTTAAACAAGCTACCTTTTATTATGCATGAAAGAAATTTTTTATATACAATGACTCTTAGTTTTTTATATCAGAACTTAATTTCATTAGCTAACTAATTAAGAATATTGGATAGCACATGGCCTCTATTTCTTTTCTTTTTTTAATATATTTTTTCATGGGGATTGTTGTTCTCTTAATTAGATAAAAAGAAGTTTTAATAGAATTATTTTGTTATTTGATTAATTATGATGATGATGAATTTTGATCAGTGGCTTATGGAGCATCCTACGTTTCTGAGAAATCCATTGTACATTACGGGGATTTCTTACATGGGACTAATCATTCCAAGACTTATGTCAAACATATATCATGGTAATTATGACTCGACTTCTTTCTAGCTAATTCAACAACGATAATAACCGTATCTAATCTTATTTTTGACTAAAGTTGAGGGAAATTAAATGTATATATATTAGAGTATTAGACTATTATACTAAAGAGAAATATGCTTTAAAAAAAACAAAAATGATTATATATATATATATATATATATATATAGGGGAGGGTTCATGCGAGAACCGTTGTTAGTGCGAGAACCGCGAGAACCAATCTCAGCCGTTCCTTGAATATGGGAAGTATCATGGATGGAGAGCGTGGAGGGATAGAGTGTGGCAGGGTGCATGTGAATAATTCATGGGTGCATTGAAGGAGGGGAAATTGGACGGCTTAGATTGGTTCTCGCAGTTCTCGCGCTAACAACGGTTCTCGCATGAACTTTTGTCTATATATATATATAGTTGAATAACTTAAATAGCCTTTATTTAATTGGCTATACTCAACCAACACATAACAGATTGAAGTGTGTGTTACTAGCTTAGATTGATTATTTCAAAAGATAAGTTAATCGTATGAGTTGTGATATGATGGAAACATTCTTGTTAATTACCATAAGCATATATAATTATATATTTTTATTAATTAGGCAACGAACAAGAAGGGGTTGAACCAAAATTGAACATCAAGGTATGTACGTACTTTAGTAAATAACTCAGCTAGCTAGCTCTTAATTACGTATATAAATTAATTAATTCGATTCCATTTTTCAAGTTGTAAAAATCGATTAGTATATACTTGATGTGTATGCATTTGGGTGTAGGGTTTCTTGATCGTGAACCCTCTTACAGATAAGTTCATAGATTTTAATTCCAGAATTGATTATGCTTATCGATCTACACTTATAGATGCTGAAATCTATAAGGTACCTTATAATTTCATGATTCTAGATATCAATTAATTACAATGATTGTTATGAATAATCTGTTGTGTATTGTCTTAAGGGTTGTTTGTTAAAACAGAATTATTAAGCATTGAATGGTTCAGTGGTTAAAATAATTCAAATGCTCTGAATTAATCTGTCTCTGAATATGAAATGCTGTTTGATAAAGGTTCTGAATCAACAATATAAACTATGCAAATTACTATTTTAACTCAGTAGTAATATATTATACTATAAGATAAGATTGTTTAACAAAACAATGTAGAATGAGTACTAGGGTAAAATACATGGTGCTTAATGATTCAAAATGTACTTTAAGGTGAAATAATTCAGTTGCGTTCTTCTATTTCATTCAGTACAGTCTTCATTCAGAGACAGTAATTAAATACGCTGAGTGCTAAACAATTCAGCATTCAGTGCTAAACAGTTTTATTAAACCGCAAACATAAACAACCCCTTAATATATATTTCCTTACTACACATTAATTCTAAAGGTCGTGATCGACTCATATATATTAAATATTCACTTGCAGCCAGCGAAAAGAAAATGTGGAGGGAAATACGTTTACGTAGATCCAAATAACACATTGTGTTTGACTAGCCTTCAACCCATACAAGAAGTGAGTTCATCATTCTGATTAATTACACACACACACACACACACGTGTGTGTGTGTGTGTGTGTGTGTTTTCTTAATTGATTCAATCCTAAAACATGTACGTACGTATTGATCGAATTGCATGCAGTGTTTAGAAGGAGTTAATGTAGGTCACGTCTTAGAGCCGCTTTGCGATAGCAATGATCCAAAATCAATTTGTCGAGTAATTAAACCTCGCTACAACTTAATTCTTAAACTACCTTAATTTTCCTAATCTTTTTACATATCTTAATTTCTTATGATTTTCTTTTATATTTAGGAATCTATTTATTTATATTCGAATATTTGGGCAAACACAGAACCTGTCAGACAAGCTCTCCATATTCGTAAGGTACGTTAATTAGCAATTAACAGTTATTGATGCTATAGCTAGCCGGCTAAATAAAAGTTTATGTGATAGCTAGCTTGGTTTATTAACGTATTTGCATATTTCTGTATTTCGCAACGAGCAATTTGTGAGATCGATTAGCGTGGTTTTTAAAACGTCTACGTTTGTTTTTGCATATTGTGATTGTGCAGGGGAGTGTAGATAAATTTCAGTATACAAACACGAGCATCCGTGCCTTATATGGGAAGCCAGACACTATATATTACTCTTATAATATCTTTTCCAGTTTAGCCTACCATAAGCAACTTCTTACAAAGAAATGTCATGCTTTAATCATCAAGTAATTAAACTAACCCCTCTCTCTCTCTCTCTCTCTCATCTAAAAGTGTATATATTGAATATATTGGTTTGCAGTGGTGATCAAGACATGACATTTCCGTACATTGGGGTGAAGCAATGGATAAATAGTCTTAATCTCAGAGTCCAGAGTCCATGGAAGCCATGGTTCGTTCATAATCAAGTTGCTGGGTGAGTTCAAGTTTTCTAATTCAGTTACATATCTAGCTAACTATGATCAAAATCTAGACGTTATAATCATGCAAAGATGTATCTAAGTTGATCGTTTTCTTGATACGCAGATATGAGAAGACATACGCAGAAGGCGAATACTCTTTAAAGTATGCTACCATTAAGGTAGTTAGAACCCAACACAAAAGAACTTCTCCAACCAACCTAACCAAAATGCGACTAAAATTGACTAATTAATGTGTTTAATTTGCAGGGTGCAGGTCATTCAGTGGCAATGTACAAGCCTGAAGAATCCATGGTCATTGTTGACACATGGCTTGCTTCTCATGCTAGTTAATTCTACATAATCTTAGACAAGTAACATACTTATTAACAAAAATTATAATTTATCTGAGAGTAAATTACACTTTTCTTTGTAAAATTACGAATTTAGTCTCTGCTTTCAAATGTTATTACACTTTTCTTTATATAGGGTTTGTTAAGTCTACAAAATGATCGTGTAACCCTTTATAATAGTTTCAGTTTTAATCTCTCTTTTACTTTGATTAAGCAGTTTTATCATTTTATATATCTTATTTAAGCCTCATGAGCTTTGCATACAAATGATGAAATAAACCACAATCACCATGATAAAAGACTGAACTTGACAATTTTTGAAAAACAAGAATGTAAACACTAGAAATTTAGTGGAAGTACGTGTAACAGCAGCACAATAAACAAAAACTAAGCACTCAAACATGTGACAAAATTATATCAACCAACTCTAGCCTCCATACACCAATAAGACGACAAAAACACAATAAATCCATTAACATCCTTGAGGGACCTAATTGCTTTATATAAAATCAAACAAGAAGAAGAATTAAACATAAAAAAAAAAAGCCGAGCAAAATATCTTCGAATTAAGGAAGATTAAATGAAAACTAAACTCAGCTAGACAGTTTATAGGATGAAGTTCTTGTGTACAAAAGCCAAGAGATTTAACACGTACTCGACCAGGTTTATGGAAGAATTACATGCCTGTGACTGCGAGGTGGGTTGACATGGGTTATCTATCTGACAGTCTGCCTAATCTTGATCATTCTTTTCAGAGTTGCTAACCAGAAGCTGCATTCATCCCAGTCACTCGTTGTAAGATCCACCTGTGCCACAACACAAACAACAGATTTTGATTCGTATTACAAGATTTTCTAACCAAAATAATATACTGCTAATACACAAAATTAAGCAATTTAGTAGTAGGTTGTATGCACTAAAATAAAATTTGGCCGCTTTTGAACTACCCGACTTATTTGACCTGTTAAAAATAAGATCATATTTGGAATCAACCTGTTCATAAAGTAAATCTGTCACCTCAAGTAATGAGAATGATACCTGGATTTTGAGTGCAGTAGCAAAGTCACCACGATCCAACGATTGACAAAGCTGCACAAGCTTTTCAGCAGCATTTTTCGATATATCACCACTATTTAGTTTGGCAAACAACGCACCGATTTTCTTTGAGTTGTCATCTATTTCCCGCTTCTTAGCTGGAACAGCGTTCAAGCCTCCTAATGCTTCTGATGTCTCGTTGAAAAGTCTTGTCAAAGTTCCAATAACTGGCTTTTGTTGGGCTGAAATATAATAACAAAAGATAAATTAACTGAAAATGCGGGTTTAACATATAGAATATTAACAAAAAGAAAAAACATTTAACATGGAAAGCTGTTGTAACATTGACAAGAAGAAAACAAATAATAATATTATTACCTGGGACATTAGATACATCAGCTGTATTTACAGTAGGAGGAGCTGCAGGAGGAGCAGCTGGCGGTGGGGGAGTGGGCGGTTGCATTTGAGCTGAGGAAGTTCTTTGCAATCCTGCATTATTAACAGGCATAAATCCCCTGACTGGTGGTGTCACACCCTGTGATATCTTTGGCCCACTCGTTGGAACCATTGGAGATGGAACAGGGCCAAGTGAAACAGGTCCAGGTTGGTAACCAGGGTTAGCATTCCCATGACCCTGGTATGCAAATCATAAGATTTTAGCAGATTAATTTCGTAACCATTAACCAAGTAACAGAAACTACTATGTATACATACAGGATATAACTGAGAACCCAAAGTGGGAGGCTGCTGGTATTGATCGGCATTTCTCATAATAGGCGGGGTTGTAGGAACAAAGACTTTGGGTGCAGGTTGAGTTGTCACTGGAGGTGGATTGAATCCCACCTACACAACAAATTCACAACTGTTATCACTAACCCAACTTTCCATTTTGGAATAAACAAATAAAGATATCCACACACACCCATATATTTTGTAAACCTCGATTATTTACTTACCGGTGGTGGAACATTAGCTGCAGGAGTTGGAACAAACAGAGAAGGTTGTTGTGGCTGTTGTTGATATTGAGTATTGTAGAAAGGACCAGGTGGTTGTTGATACGAACTCTCATCCTGCGAGGGAAACCAAATATATAAATCTAGTCAATAAAAGAGAAGAGGATTCTGAAATTAAATATATGGTTTTCTCATTGTATATATACTTAGATATATTTATGAGCAAGTAGAGTAAAAATTACCTGGTAATAGTTTCTAGGAGGTTCAATAACAGAGTTCGTTTGCTGGTTTGCACCATATATAGCTCCCATTTGTGGTTGAGGCTGAACAAACTCTGCAGCCCCTGTTGTCACTTTCCCTGAGTTTACAGAAACATGAAGAAGATAACAGTATGGTTTACTTGAGAAATTAATAAGAAAATGTTGCAAATGCTTGATATAAATTTTCAGCAATCTAGAATATAATACATACCAGATTCAGATGAGAGGGCTATCCGATCTCTTAAGATCACAAGTTCAGGAGACAAATCCTCCGTTCCCATTAGCTTCAAATATTCCATAGCCGTTGTTAAAAGTCCTTGACTTGCTAATATTTCAGCATACTTCTCAACAAGTTTGCATAAAGAAGCACTGAATCTCTTCTGTCCAGTTGCTAAAGCAAGAACCACAGTCTTCTCCATTAAATCCTAACTCGAGAAAAACACAAAGTTAACTTTTTGTTATTACTATCGACATATAAATAAAAAAGAAAAAAGTTTTTTTTATTAAAATAAGGTAGCAGGCTTACCTGAAGAAGATTAACATAGGATTCTCCCTTATGCTCAGTGGTGACATTCTTCGACCATATTTCCACTGTTTTATCAATATTCCCAGCACATATGTAACAAAGTGTTGCAGCTAGTGTATTACCAGCAGCTACAAGTCTAGAGGCAAGGGTATCACAGAGTAAAGTCCACTCCTCCCTTTGTGCGAACTGTGAGAAGGCATATGCATAACTAATAGTTTTAGAAATGGAACTCTATAATAAACACGAGGCATAAGTAGATTCTAGAAAAGCTAATGCAGTATTCATATTTTGTTAGTTTCTGCCATACTCTAGGAAACTTACAGTACATAGGAGAGCAAGTGTTTCCTTCCAGGATATCAGGGGCCTCGTATTTACTAAACTAACAAGGTCATTATTTACCATTGCAGCAACAACCTGTGTACAGTAAAAAGGTGTAAGTACTAAATTAAATCATAACTAGAATGATTTATTAAAGTTCTAATGGAAAAGACATAAGTAGGAAATCACCTTTAGGTAGGGAGAACGGTTCTTTTTCAGGTATTGATCACGTGTGCTCTCCCACAAAGATGCACCACCAACCTGAGCAATAACTAAAGCATCTGCCATCTTATCTGCAGCTATGCACTGTGCAACAGCTCCCTTGTAATCCCCAACCACCAAAGCACGTTGTACAGCATCGTTGAACGAAGGGTCCCCATGTGAATCATTTTCCTTTGTTTGTTCTTCCACAAAGGGAGCAGATTCTTCGGTGTTCTTTCCAGGAGTTGAGACAGGGGTGTCACATTTAGGACTTGGAAGATTGTTAAAGAAATCTTCCCCGTTATCAATGGGGAAATAAGATGTTTGGTTGTCACCCACATATCCTTCTTTAGCTGTTTCGCGTTCTTCCAAACTCAGGGAACTTACATCCTGAGACAAATCTTGTACATTATCATTTACTTCTGCGGGCAAACTGAAGCCAAGGTGATTTAGAAGCTTTGTTCTTGCTGTTCCATCATCTTCAAACATCACCTTCAAGAAACCCCATGTTTCTCTTTCCTCCTCAGATCTAATCGGACAACAAAACACATTTCATAATGACAGAGATATGAAAGTAGAGATGGCAAGATGGGCTGATTGGATAACATATCAAAACAGATACACTGGTACGGGTTAAATTGGACTATTAAATGTGGATGGGTTGGCCTGCAAACAATTTTCTTGTCAATTTTCAATCTTCTGCTATATATATTTTTGATGTGTTATTTATGATTAAAGAAACAATATTTATTACCATAATAACCTCAGGTCACTAAAAACCTGTTCGACCCATTTAACTTGTTCCCCTTGTAGCCAATTTTTTAATTTAACCCGTTTGAGATAAAACACAACCCAAGTAGACCCATTTGTAAGTAGAATTGGTTAAAATTGCACAATATAAGAAAGGGTATGCAACTCATTATTCTTATGGAAACGTACTCAGACTCTTGAGATTTTTTGTCACAAAGAACTCTTAATGTAGATCTATCTCCACTCTGCATTGCAGCTTCGAATTCGGATGAAGTACTCACTAAATTGTGCTCAGTAACCAAGTCATGCACATTAACCTGAACAATAGGTCAACAGTTAACTAATAATATTACTGAAGGAGAGCCCCAGGCAGTGCAAAGTAATTACCTCTGAAGGTCCAGAAGGACCAGTTGGGTGAAATGAAACAAGCTTGCCACCAAAACCAAAAGAAACTCCAGCCTTACGCTGGTACCATTTTGGTGCTTTTAAAGGTGCTGCACAGCAAGAACAGATATAAACAGTGGTCCAGAGTTATACATCAGCCATTATTAACTACAAATGTTTATACATCAGTCAATATAAACAATGGTCCAGAGCAACATTACCTGAGCCATAGTAATTCTCACCAGCACCATATCGAGCGCAGGCCTATGAAAAAACACAGATGTAAGTGTTTTAAGTTTAAGAAAAAAATAGATAAAACTCATGGTTTAAACATGGCGAAAGGGAATTTGACTAACAGCCTTATAATTAAATCTGGTATTGCAGGAAAAACAAAATAATTTATAGAGAAAAAGATACGTATAACGTCTCGAACCTCAATATTATAAATACCAATTTTCCCATCAAACGAAGATGCAGATATGATTCCTGGTATCTTTGAATACCAGTGCACATCAAAATTCCAGTTGGTTCCAGCAGGAAGTTCAGAGACGATCTACATCAAGATATTAAAGTAGCTTATTAGACACTAAATAACCAGAAACTAAGATAAAATGTTCATTAAGTAAATTCATCAAAGTATTGAACAACTCAAAGAAAGATTTTCAGACCTCAGCAGAGTTAGTGTCCCAACAAATAGTGCGGTTATCCTTGGCACAGGTAAGCAAATAGGAGCTATCGCTGGGACACCATGACATCGCAACTACACCTGGTACACCATTTTGTTGCGAAGAGAAGTTATAAGTAACTTCTTACAAATGATACATAACTACATATTACAACATATACACAGACAAAACTAGCAAGGTAATTCTTTTTTCTTCAACCCATTGAAATAACTTTCTTAATGAGTGCATTAAGCATATAATAAAAACTAGTTGTACTTTAATCTCTTCATAAGCAAAGACCATCATCAATATGATGAAAAAGATTGCACACCTTTTGGATCTCATAGTTGTTAGATAAAAATTTCAAAATCAAAAGTATCTGGCACCAAAAGTTTTATAAGCATGTGATAAAAATAACGAGGCTAAAAGAAATCCTAGTTTCTATGTTGACTCATATTAGACGGAAAATCTAGGAACATGCAATAACACAAAAAAGAAGCAACTCAGAAAGCTACACATTCAGCAATCACCAGCTAAGTCTCATGCCACAAACTCATAATTGAGTAATGAAAATCGGTACATCTCTTGTTTTCTCAAAGGAATTGTTCATACATGCAAAACATATCTTAATGTCAGATCTCATTCTAACATTCAAACACGATCAGATATGTGGTAAATGCTCCAAATCTGAATTTTGATCTTAAAAACCGTCCTACAAGGAACTATAATCCCTTTAATTCCATGCATGTACCCTTTTTACAGGAACTTTCATCACCCTGTCCAGTCTGCATAATTACACAGGCACACAGGGCCCCCAATTTTAAGGGGCCACAAAATAAATAATAGTAACAACTACCCCATTACATATATGTATATTTGGGAGTTAATTGGGTTTCAATATTTTAGAGATTGGGTGTGAGGGATGCACCAACTTTTTACAAGGGAAGTGACTGAACTATTTCCACTTTCCAGGCTTAATTACCAAAAAGTTTTTTAGACTTAATGTGCAAGACAAAACAAAACATAAGAAGCTAAGAAAAGAAACCAATGAAGATCACATATTTAGGATTTATCTTCTCTTGTATTTGGACTGATTTTTTCTACACAATTTGTTTATTTCCATGTTCAAAGTAACAGACTAACTCTTTAAAAATTTGTTATTTTGAATTTTAAATGATATTCTCACTTCCTAGGGTTTATGTTTTACTCTATGGATATTTCATATAAATATATATAATCATATCTAAGATCACATGTATAGTGTTTATTGTGTAGTCTTCAAGAACTGCTTTTACATATATTTTAATCTTTATTGTTTAAGGGCCTGATTTATAGTTTTGGCACAGAGCCATCAAAGTCAACGGGACAACCCTGCCTTTTTAGAAGACTAAATAATTTAAAAGAAACAGCATACCTTTACTGTGACCAACCAACTCTCGCAATGGTGACATTGTGTTACGCATATCCCATATCTGCAAAGCAAAGCAAAGGAACATTACAAGTGCTTCTTTATTACTTGGAGAAACATAAATGAAGGTTAACTGGTTACCCTCAAAGAAGGTGAACTATCATCATCTGAAGCAACAATCAGCTGAGTGGCAAAATCAGGATGCCACTGTAAAACAGAGCATCGTCTCCTAACTGAATCTGAGAAACTGTATATTGGAAGTTCATATGTTACCTTTAACAGTTCTAATAACCTGTAAGATATGCATTGTAGCAACTTTGCATCTGAGTCCACTTGTTTACCTTATTATCGGTTTTTGCTTCCTGAGGTCCCAAACCACTGGAAACCAAACAACATATAACATTAATCTCTTAAAACATAGACTAGCTTAACAAAACATGGTGGTTTTGGTTTTTGTACATACCAGTTGTCCCATTAAAAGAAGTGGATGCCAGGATAGGCTGAACTTTCCTGTTCCACGATAAAAAGGAGATTTCACCCTGTTTAGCTGAGGCACTTCCCTGCATATAGAGGTTTATTAGATGTCTAAAATATGATAATGTGTGAGCATACAGTATCATAACAGAGCTTTAGGAATCATGGCATGCAATAAAAATAGGCTTATTAATCGCAACCTAGATAGGGGAGGAACATAGTAAACTCGTAATATACATATGGACACAAACAGTGTTCAAGCGCATGCTCCTACTCAAGACAGCTTTCAGTGTTCTCGCGTTTAATGTTTAATTTTCTTTATTTATGCTTTTAGTGCCAGTTTATAATACCAACTTGTTTGTTACCTAAATTCCCTCTACCTATTTTAACTATAGATAATTATAGCACAAAAAAAAAGGTTTCTAATTACAGGCATAACTTGGTAAAATCCAGAATTTCATCAGATTGCCGTACTAAGATACTGAATGTGCAAAAAACCATATAACACAACAATAAAAACCATCACTATTATTAGTCTCACTCCCATAACAAAGTTCATGAGAAAATATTTCTACTGAAACCTACATTAGAAATAAACATGCATAAGTAGCTACCAGCTAAACTCTTTTCCAATGGATTGTCCTCGTTTTATACTTTATCCAAATCGTGTATTAATAAAATATAGAGAGAAAAAAAGCAATCATAATTGTTGAAGGTCCATAAAGCTATCTCAAATGGAAGTAGTCTTGGTTTTAACATCAATTACTAGCCAAATTATCTGTGCAAAAATAGGGATGAGAAACATAACCAATTGACCACTGGCTACACATGAATCAATAGCACCGTCCATAGTTCCATTCTAGGCTGAGTTTGTACAACAGATGTCTCTCAAATCAATATCTTGAGCCTTCTAAGAGCATACAAAATTACATAAATGTGTCTAAAAGATATAAACTGCTGTACATATTCCACATAGACTGAAGCTGATGTCTAATAACTCCTTTTTACAGCATGAGACCTTCTTCCTCTGGTTTAAGCCTTAAATTGCTGTTACATCCTTGATTCTTGTGATCTAGGTAATACAATATTACAATTATATACCTATCTTCACTTTGCTCTACGTGAAACAATATTACAAACATAATTTCTTGTGATCTAGATGATCTTAAATTGCTGTTACATTTTTTATTCCTTTTGAACAATTCATTCCCTATTATGTTCCAACTTTTTTTCTTAGCTATGAAGCTAAGGTAACCAAGTTGTCTACTTGGTTTAAAAAGGCATGCCTGAGGTGCTCTCCTGCGCAAGGCACATGACAAAACGCATCCAAGGGTCTGAGGCGGTCAAGGTACAGCATGTGATCTATAAGCTCATACTATCTATGGTGTGCCTTAAAGCATTGTACCACATAGATTTTCCACATGGCCTGCTTCTTTTGTTTTTTAAGAGCATAAGGACCTTTAATTCTTTAAACAGGGCTTTTTTGGGAACTTTAGTGGGCTAATTTTAGTCTAAAATGGGCTAAAACCTGAACGACGCATTTTAATGGTAAATAATCTTGACCTAAACTCTAAGACGAATTTGTAGGGCGCTGTCACAGAGAATTCGAAGGCAGATAGCAGGTATTAGATCACAAATTCGAAAGCATAAATTGAGAAGCATTAATTGAAATCAAAAGCAGATATATCAAAAGCATAATCGAAAGCTGAAATAAAGTCATTTGGTTGTTTTCCTCTTCGTAATAGTACTTATTTGTTCTGATATTCAAGATTCATGAACTATGTTATGATACTAATGTCATGTCGTCACTTTTGGAACTATTTTTGCTATCTATGTGAAGTATTTATATAGTTAAAAATTTACAAGGTGAAAAATGTTATGTTTAATTAAATTACAAGTATTTTATGAAAACCAGGTGCCTAACGTGCATGATGTGAGCGCATCCGCATCACGCCTAAGCGTCTGGGACCCTTAACACCTAAGAGCGCCTCACGTCTTTTCTAGTAATTAAAACTATGCACTTAGAAATAGATATTTCACTTCTTTTGAAGACTTCAGATCTTGGCTAATCTTGTCTGCCAAAAATTAGTTTTGCATCAAAATATCCAATATTCAATGGTGAAAATAAACAAGAACAAGCCTTTATATCTCAAGTTACAGAAATATATGAAGAGTTCACAAATATATCAGATATATTCTTCTTCAGTCCTTCTTTGGTCAAAGATTGCAGCTTAGGCAATGTTATTGATATGAAATATTCTGTAAACTAAAATATTTTAATCTAGTTAATGTAGAATGTAGATCAATGATGTCAGAATATACTTACCTTGAGAGGAGGAAAATGTGTAGGTTCTGCTGGTTTAGCAATGTCCCATATACAGATTTCCCCTTCTTCCGCGCCAGAAGCAAGATGGTTTGGTGACAGACTACTAAACTCAAGACCACGAACCTGCGGGGAGGAAGAAAAGGAGAGATGATGCAGAGTAACAATGTTCTATCTTAGATGCCAAAAGAATATCAAATGCAGCATCTTAATAATAAAAAATTGAAACTTACAGGCCCTTTATGTCTTGATAGTTGTTGAATAAGAGCGCTTTCATTTTCTTCGGAACTGTAAATGGTACAGATAATAGCAGTAAGGCTTTCGCAATGATAAAAGAAGATAGTATAGCAATTACTAGTTGCCTCATAAACAAATTAATAAAGAATCACGACACTACAAAGCACAAGTAAATCAAATCTCAAATAGAGACAAAGAACATTACTTCTTGATTACCAAAAAGAGTATAGGTGATATGGTGAACAAGACTAGATTTTATCATTTGGACTTTTGCTTTCCATGATGAATCTTCATTCTAATTTGGTTGACTGTCAATATTATAGCATGTATACTAATAAATGAAGATCGTTCTGGAACTTCGAATAATGAATCATCAGGCAAGGGAATGTTTTGTCTGAGATTATCATTATCTTCCCAAAGAAAAACTTAAGAAAATGCTATTCAGTTTGAAGCAGACTATCTCCATTTACCTTCAAAATGAAATAAATATACAAAAAACAACTAAGGAATAAAAGAAGCTGCTTCCTTTCCTTATCATAAAAGCACCTTATCTTTTTTTCCTGCAGTTTATGGTGAATCAATGCTAAATTATTTCGAGCCTAACATAGATTCAGAAAATATTTCAATGCTAATGCTTGGATCCAATATGGATATCGAAGACTAACAACATCGTATAAAAAGTTTTAAGAATATCTTTAGCTATTACAAAGAAGAACCTTATATTCCACCCTCAATATCAGAACTGCTATAAGTCTTTTTGGCAATTCATACAAATATCATTCTTTTATAAAATGATCCACTTACAACGTCAATTAGTGTAATAATATCGTAAGGTATCATCTAATCAGAACAGGTGATATGAAACAGTGTTGTCAAACTTTGTGTGGAAATGAGCAAGTATTATCTCATAAAAAGAAAACAAAATTATTTCTGCTGAACTCTAAAAGTAACCATATGTTCGTACATTGTCAATTACATGACAATTTCCTCGTGGATATCCTATAACGATCTAATCAAATCACTCCAATTCAATTGCAGAAAGAGAAAAATATCATTCAAGATTTCGTAAAATTAAATTTACATGGCCAGAATTTGAATCAACTACGAAGAATTCTACCAAAAACGGAACTTTACCCGATAAGTATTCGTGGATTCCAGATACCAATATTGCCATCCACAAGACCACCAGCAACGAGACCGAGTGAGAAATCTTCGGAACCAGATGTCGGGGATTTTCCCCATGATAACCGATTAAACGGTTCGGAACTAGGTATGGCCCCAACTAACGGAAGCTTACGATCGTCAGATTGGAAGTCAAGTTGAAAGATTTCCAGATTCGCAGAGGAACTGAAGGACATGTCAACAGCTCCGGCCATAGTTCCGGCGGCAATGAACGGCGCTTCGGGGGCAAACGCCACCGATGCCGATCTATTCACCTCTTTTATGCAGGCGGATGTATCCATTATGATGTGATTTGATTTAATTATGAATCGAAAAAACCAGAAATTAGAGATCTGAAAGGAATGAGTATGTAGGGTTAGGGTTGTGATCGAAAGGGGATCGAATTGGGTGATGAAAGAGAAACAAATCTCCCACCTGTGTATCGTGCTCGCTTTCTCTCTCTCTCTCTCCTTCTGTTACTTCAGTTCTTCATGCTTGGGCTGGGGGCGTTCATGAGAAATTCTATAGAGGAGGCCAGGCAAGGCTTTGGAACAAGATACAAAATTAACTACGCTCTTTAAGCCTAAACTAACATTCTCTTGACATCATATTATTTGTTAACAACTTAAACATGACACAAATCACTTTTAGTACTTAAAATGTGTTTTTTTTTCTTCATATATTTTCTTTATCTAAATATGGAGTTTTTATTGGAAAATTTTTAATTTATAAATCTCTTTTGATTGGAAAAAACTTTTATCAATTGATGATTCTTGGTTGTGCCGATATGTTTGTAACTAATACCAGTACTTTAATAAAAAGGTTAAAGTTACGAATGAATTAGGATGAATGTTTCGTCAATATTTCATTATGGTATGTAAAGTTTTTACACAAACACCTTTTTAATGTTTAAAAAAACGAGTCATTATAACATTTTTTTAACCTATAACTTGTTCGACGCGTAAAAATGTTGATTTAAAAAACATGCAATCACTCAATCGATTTGTTTGTTTCATTATTGATCGTTTTGTCTAATTCTTTTTATAGATTATCATTAATAGTCTTTTACCTTTAAAAGACATCAAGTTCAAGAATTTTTATCAAATGTAGACTTAGTAATCGCTAATTAAAGTCTTCTATGTTCCAAACTGAAACCATTCAACATCCTCTTATCTGTTTTTTGAATATTCGATTTATTAAACTCGTATTAGTTGTTCTTTTGTACTAATGTATAGACAACTCGATTATAACTTTGTAGATTAAAAATTATACCTTTTATCAAGTATGTGTAATGAATCCCATGCTCAAAGTGTTGTATCCTTTATTGTTATCATTTCGAAACATGACAGAAAAAAATGATTTTTTTATTTCATCTTGTTAGTTTTACCTAATTCGTTTCACATATTATAGTACATATTTTTAGCTTTCAAAAGACACTTAGATCAAAAACTTTTATAAAATTTAGGTCATGAAAGTATTAATTAAAGTCAGGTATGCTCTAAAATGAAATTGCTAATTTGTCTCTTTCTATTTACATTAGTTTGTAGACAACTCAATTACCTTTTTGTAGACTCAATAAACATAACTTTTCATCAAAATTTCATGGAGTTTTTTGAGTTCAAAGGTCTACATTTCATGAGTGTTAGATGTGAATAAGGTGAAGTGTCAACGAGGAAGAAGATGACAAATAACAACTTAAAATCAACAAGATGAGTTTAATAACACGTATTTACTAAGTTTAATGGGTACATATGTAAGGTGTTCAAAATAATCCGAATATGAACATTATCGAATATCCGGAAATCCAATCTGAAATTTCAGATACCCGAAATTCGGATATCCTAAATTGGATAGTAATTTTTGAAGTTTCCGATATCCGGGAAAAAAAATTTATTTTTTGTATTGCTTATTTATTTAATTTTATTAACATATATCGATATATATACATGTATTTTTCATTTTGAAGCATATCTAAGCTACTTTTGATGATTGGGGTTTAAAATAGAGTTATCTAGTAATTATATTTTAATAAAATTTATATTAAAATGTATGTTTTTGATATTATCGGATATTTCGGATATCCGATATCTGAATCCGAAATTGTGGATATCCAAAATTCCAGATTCGGATACTGAAAACCAACTATCTGGAATTTCGGATATCCGGTTTTGAACACCCTAATATACATGTAAAAAAAACTTTACGTATCATAATAAAACATTGAGAAAAGTTATAACTATTATGCAACTTTAATCCTGATAAAAATGGTGCCATAGTACTCAGTAATAACTATATTTAAAAAGTTGTAAAAATTTCAGGAAATAATATTTAAATTCATGAGAAGAATAGTAAAACTCAATTAGTAGAGTTTTAGTACAAGGTTAACAACAAGTGTGTCTGGTTTATTGTTGGTGATAGGAATGGGCTACAAATTTACAAAGAATCTAGGGTAATATTTGTGTAAATACATTTCAAAGATGGTGTTTAGATATATATAGCATACAACTTGCATTAAAAACCAAACGAGTTTTTCATGCACATGATTTATAAGAATTGGGCAAAAGTTGGCATATGGTGCATAGTAGTACTGCTAGTGCATTAATGTACAGCGTTCCTATCCTGATTAAAGAAGTATATCAAGAACAAGAGCTATATTTCAATTAATTATTAATTTCAATATATATGTATCAAATCCTAACAAGAGGTAGTGTTCCATGCATTGGAATTGGTGGATGCTTCAACCATCGGCACTCGCATAAATAAAAGAATTGTTGATTGACGACGACAATGACTAAAAGATTTGGAATCTTTTCTAAGAGAGGAATTGTGGCAAGATAATTGTGATGATTTGAAGTAGGATTGGCGTATGTGCTGATTCCTCATTTTTTGAATGTATCTCTATGTTTAGTTTTTAACTAATAGAAACAGATATGTTTATTATTTATATTTACTATATGTTATCATATTCATTTATAAGTATTAACTAGTATCGTATATGCGCAATGTTGCATCGGTACATAGTTTATATTTTGTTACATGCCACTTAAAAAGTGTAATTATATGTTATTCGTGCGATTCAATATCACGAAAAAAATTTCTTCAACGCTATGTCCATTTTTTCAAATTTTCATTTATTTGCATCAACTATTTATTTATCTTAGAAAATAAATTCTAAAAGACACTAAAATAAGAAAAACCTTCCGTGCACAAATATAGATTCATTCTTCGTACTTGATTTAGCCCAAATATAATTATGATAGGCGCATCATTAGGTCCCGAAGACAGAGCAAGGTTTGCTTAATTCTTAGTCGGTACAACGTCTTTGTTTGGTCATACAACAATATGTTGGGCTTAGATCCAGTACAGCATAACTTTAATACATGTCTAGAAGGAAAGTCTCCAAGCTCTATCCTAGACTTGGAGTTTTCAAAAAAAAATGAAAAAGCAATTCGTGAATTAGGACCTTAGATCGATCATATTTATAAAATAGGGAGAGAGAAGTTAATAAGATTTTAAAGATCATGCTGATGTGTGTGGACAATTGTGTTTGTGAGAGAGAGTGCTAGTGTGAGAGTATATTTCAAACATGGTTCTATATAACGTAAGGCGTGGCGTGGCATGGCGGCGAGGTCAAACCTCAAGCTTTAGGAGTCATGGCGAAGCCATGAGTTATTTAAGACGTCAATTAAAGTGGTAATTATCTATATACTTTATAATTATATATATCCAATTTATCATTATTAATATACACATCGCACAAAGTTGCACAAATAAGGAGCAAAGCAGTAATTTTTTACTCATATGAAAACCACCCCCAAAGGGGCTACCGAGAAAATCAAGAATGGAGCGACATTTGGATGCCGATGATACCGAAGACTATTTAAACCCCAAACGGCTAATCAAATAACTGTTCCAAATTTTAAAAAAGCCCACTATTAACACCTCACTTTCAACCTTTTTTAAACCACAATCTTCTTATATTCTCTCTGCAAACTTTATATTCTCCTTTTTTTAACATTTTCACTTCAAATGGAGTCATCTTTAAACACCCCAAACTAATATCGATCAAAAATCTGTCAACCAACTCCGTCTTTTAATGGAATTACTTAAGGAGTTGACTAATTACTAAAAGATTTTGGCGGAATACAAAGTTCAATCGAAAAGTACAATGGGATGCTTATTGAGCATAAAGAAAGGAAAGTGCATTTTAAAAAGTAAAAAATTTCAAGAAGCGTTACAATTTTTAAAACAATCCGATGAAGGTTTAAAAGGCGAGTGTCCCAAAATTATTCAACGGATAAAAAACACGATTAGAACAAAATCATTGATGTTATAATTTTTTATATCCTCTACTTTTATTTCAATAAAAATTAGTTATAAATCTTATATTTTTTATTTTTTCACAATATATATAAATTTATAACCTAGTTTTATAATTTTATATTAAGTTTCATAATAATAAACTTAAATAAAATAATATATAATTAATTTATAATAAAAAATTTAAAACGGGTACCAGTGTTCAAATGTAAGACTATGCGCAACCATGCGCTAGTTGAGGCGCTGGTCGATCAACTGGTCGAGGCTGGTAAGTCCGGGTATCTCTGACACACACACTTTTTTCTTTTATTATTTTATATTAAAATATTAAGAGAATAAGTATGGGTTGATGTGAAGGTTTGAAGGTTAGAGAAGGAAAGGGTTTGAAGGTTAGAGAGAGTTGAAGGTGAAAATAACGATAGATTTCGCATACCCAGTGCTCTTAGTTGCGGGAGCTACAGTAAGAAAAGTAACACATATTCACTAAACAAACATTTCCTACTTTATTTTTCACTACTTGCCACTACCATTTTAACATTTTATGTTCTTTAAGTTGACTATTTGAGTATGTTTTTCTTCGACTATATGTTCTTAATTTGTCATTTGCAGCCTGCTACAAATTGATGTTGTTGTTATCTTAATAATAATTTGGTTAAGTTGACATGATTTGTGAACAACCCTTCATTTAAGGAAGTCGAATTTGTGGATTGCTTGTCAAACAAATTCCGCCCTAGTTCGATTAGATACATCAGTTGCGCTACTTATGAAAATCGTCCATATAATAATGGCCGATTACTTGCCTTCTAACGGCCAATTTGAGCTCAGATAACTTTAGTCATCTATGAATAAGCGTATAAAGAAGGATCTCTAGAGCTTCCCAAAGGACCTCTTGTGATCAAAGGGCTTGTAATCAAAAGAGGAATGAAAAGGGACTACACATCAGATACATAGTAATAACATGAATGCAAGTGTGAAGGAATAGAAGACATAAACGAGCATTCAATAAATTATAACAATGAGGAACCACGAAAATCTGGAAAACTCGTGAATTCAGCTTCCTAGCTGGCTTTAGCAGCATTTGGATCAAGGTCCACCGGAGGATTATGCCGATCAAATGGAAGTTTAATCCGGCCTATCGAACCTGTAGGTTTCAGCTTCACATTCTCACAGTTACAGATCTCAATCAAAAACCCATCTGGATCATTAAAGAACAGCTGGTCAATTACACCGTCTTCCTCCCCTCCCACTGTTCTTTTCATGTACTTAATCCCCAAATCCTTCAACTTCCGTTCCAATGCTCCCATATCCTCACACTAACATACAATAACAAGTTAACCTGACTGCAAAACTGTCAAGAGGCCAAATTAAAGAAAGAGAAATCAGAAATGAATTGATTTAATTAAGCACCTGAAAGGATATGTGATTATCCATGGGATCTAAGTTGTCGTTATTAGGTAACTTCTGTTCGTCCTTGGCTTGAACCAGATGAATTCCAATTCCGTAATTGAACAGCCATGCACCGTCGAAATCAAACGCCTGCGGTCTCTCGATCAGCACGAACCCCAACGCTTTTGTGTAGAAGTCGACGGAGTCCTTGACCGACTTGCAGAGCCTGGAGACGTGGTTTAGTGACATGAGAGGGAGGTCGTCTTCGTCTTCGTCTTCATCTTTTTTGCCATTAATCTTCTTCTTGTCTTCTGATTGTTTGTTCTCCATTTTAATTGCTTAACTTGTCTTCTAGGTTTTGGCGGGGTTTTATGAAGATGTGGTGTGTCTGGGTGGCGATTAATGACACGTGTTGCAACAAGGATTCGGGCAGACGCGTGGAGGGAAAGGCAAGTGACGGGTGTCGGTGTATCTACTCCCTCGATCAGGGAAAAGGGCGTAGAAATGAAGGATTATATGCATGGCATGTTGTAATATTTTTAAGGTTTGGTTTAAATGATTAAGGGCCACATAATGACAAGATGTAATGTGTTGCACATTTTATAGTTATCTTGTGTTGAAACTTTAGATTTATTAACTATCATATCATATTAATAGATATAAGATATAAAAGTTGTTATCAAAAGATTTTTATCTACCTTTAATTCTTTGTGTGAGTTGTGTTTAATAAATTCTAGTTAAAAAATATATTTCTAAAATTTTAATATACAATCACGTGTGATTATAAACGCATTACATGTTAATTACGAAAACGATGCTCCGTCCAAATTTTTAAAATTCAATTTGGACCATTAATGGGTTTGATCCAAGGGTTAAAATCAATCCCCCATGACTATATATTAAGTATGGACTATAATGAACATTTCTCATCTTTACGTATATGCTAGGATGAAATAAACACATTAATTAGAGGACTTAGGGCATTAGTTAGAGTAAAAGGATCGAGTGGTATTTTTTTATCACTTTCACAACGTTATCACGTAAGTTTTTTTCCTGCCGGCCACCCATCATACCATTTAGTAATGTAGTTATCAACAACCAAAACACCAAATTCCAAGACCCACTAATACAAGTTAAGCAATTAAGATATAACAAAAGAAAGTGAGAGATAACTAGCTTTCAAGCCCGTGTAAACACGGGCCAACATGTAAAATATTCAATTTAATATTCTACATTTCTACGTGTTGAGCACAATATTGTTTGTCAATACAAAAAGTCTATAGCAGCCAATTTCTAACAAAAAACGATCCAAAATTTATTTTAACTTCAAGTTTGATCATTTATATGCTAAAAGTTAGTTTATAAAAATACACTTCAAATATCTATTCATGTTTTAACATCAAAACCATCATCCAATTTATCTAAACCAGATTCATATAGAAATTGACCCATTTTAGATCAAAATACTGAATTGAGCATTACAAATTTTAAATTCAATTTTTATCAATAAAAAATTGTCTATACATGATTCAAATACAAATTCTAAGTTCATATTCGTGTTACATACCCCAATTCATGGCTAAATCCACATATGGGTCATCAAACCCAAATACAAACATGAAGAAGCATACAAGAACATATTTTATTGCAAGTTTTCATGATTCCAGCTCTACTTACTTTTAAGAATATGTATCAACCTTGCAAGAAATATCTATGATATATAATAAATATGAGTTATGAGTTCGTCTCATACCATGTATTTATAAACAAAAATCTACATGCAACGAATTTACTAAACACATGTGACATTTCATCAAAAGCAATTTATGAAATGGTATGAAATATATCAACCTTTTCATACATCTAAAACCAAATATAACACGGGCTTACTAAACAAATGGGAAATAGGACTTAATAGGTAGGTTACATATAAGTTGGTACCGCCCTCAATATCTTCGGATCCCCTCATCACCCATCAAATAGCACAAATCGATGACCATACGGGAGCTATGTTAAGGTAGCCCGTGTCGGCGTGTCATATAGACAAATAGTATTAAACTCTTATCCTCGTTTCCCTAAGTTATCTATATAAAGTTATATCTTTGGGTCCAACTCAAGGTTAGTTTCAGCCCTTAAACACTTTTTATTGAACGGCCAAGGTAATGTTTTTATTCATCAAAGTTACTGTTTTGAGTACATACTAACATTACTGAAATTACTGAAATACATCAAACATCACATATTAGTAGACAACACATTACATGTTATCTTTCAAGCTTCAGCCCGCCTTTACTTTGTACCATTACATCAACATCAAGGCATCATATTGCTTCTCACAGATGCCGTAGCAGCAGACCAGCAACTCAACAACAGCAGAACCGCTCCGAAACGGTGTCCAGGGGCAGCATCAAGGTAGCACGCAGCAGCAGCAAAACAGAACCCGAGCAAGTAGCCGATCCAACCGTAGGACATCACTACCAACCCCAAACCAGCAGAACAAAACCCATCAGCATACAGCCACCAACGCATCAACAAACAGCGTCACAAAGACAGCAAAGCAGTACTAAAAACAGCAACGGAGTAGCATCAGGATCAGCATCGCAGCAATAAAACGACAGCACAGTCAGCCCTTAAACACTTACAAACACACGATTCTCATAATCTTGATGAAATTTTCATTAGAAAAAGATATAGTTTATATTTTTAACATCTTTGATCTAGAAGATATATAGTTAGTTACGGTGCTATACAAAATAGTCAAATACAATCAAATTATGATATAACAATTGAGATCAATACTCGTACGTTTGATTCTACCAACTAAGTGACTTACACCACCATACCAATTCAAAAATTTATATCCATACATGTGTTATATATAGCCCCATAACACAGATTTATGAGCAAAACCTAATCAGACTTGACTAACTAATAAATCCTTAATAAGAAAAACTAAATTCATACATGTTTGATTACCTTCTTGAAGATGGTAGCTCAGACGGTACCTTTACCAGACACTTGAAAATGAAATCTATAAATTACAAACAAATGAACTTTAGCTAGGAAACCTTTGAGCTCCTAAATGAAGTTTTTCTTCATAGTCACCATTATTCTTTGTCCGTGAAATATGAAAGGGGTAGAATTAATCTATCAAGTAACAAAAAGAATATCAAAATAACAACTAAAGACTAAGGAAAAATAATAAAGAAATAACCCTCTCATCCATGACCTACATCTCAATAGCCTTGGTAATAAATACATGTGTAGATTGATGTATCTGGCCCTAATCATCAAAACAACCATTGAAGGCAGCCAAGGCAAACCAGAAAATTTAGTATTTGTGTAAAATCAAGCATGTTATTGTCACATAAAGCTTAAACCTTCAAGCTTATATCTATATAGATATAATATAATTTGTGATATTGTAGTCAATAAACAAAGGACCTGCACATGGGTAGTTGCTAGCAACCACAGTCCCTTGTTTACGCTCATTGTCTTGTAAACCAAATTTTAAATTTGAAACATGCGTTCAACTCAAGTCCCTTCAAATTTGAAACTCAAGTGTAGGCTCATCATACACTCCAAACACTCCAAGTAAGACAAAAATATTGCTTCTAGATGTAGGATTATCATATGTTCAAAGCAAGACATACTGCAATAAATGTAAATAACAAATCAACTGTCATGTTTTAAGTTTTTGGGTAACAATTTTAGCATATTAGGTTAAAATATGTTTAGTGCTTCAAATATTATGGTTGAAAATAGGTAAATTCACTTTAGAAATAAAAAAAGCATATATGAAATTAAGACATTTTAACAATAGGTGGTATGCATCTTTATATTCAAGAACCCAAATATTTAAACATGATATTTACGATCAAACTTCTACAACAACTCAATAACCCAAATATTTAGAAGAAAGAGAATAGTATGAAATTAATATTTAATTAAGTAGATAACTTCTGATGAATAAAAAAACCCAAGCTTTGTTCATCTAGGTTCTTGAGGATAATGAAATAACAACAATCAAAGCAAACCTTGGAGAAATATCACTAACTTTGACCAACAATATTTTCTTATCTTCGACAAAGCACCATACTTTCATCCAACCAAAAAGAACAATATGAGAGAAACATTAACTCAACAGCCACGATGATATGAAGTAGGAGCTAATTCATGTGCATTAGAAATGTAAAATAGTTAAAATAAAAATACGAACCTGAAACTATTGAATCCTTCTTTCACTTTCAATTGAACATAGGCCCGTGTGAGCACGGGCTGAAGAGTCTAAATTACCAAAATGGTTTGGAACCTACATAACGCAGTAACATATGCAAAGAACATCTCAATCACTTTGTGTGCGTATGTAAGTAAGCATAGTTTATAGTGCATGAATCATGAATGTATGCAAAGAACATCTCAATTACCAAAATGGTTGGGAACCTGCATGACGCAGTAACATATGCGAAATTGAAGCATAATTAGTACCTAAATATGTTGAGTTGCACATACAATAAAAAGTATCATCAAAGTAGTTAGAAACTGAATTAAGCAAAACAATTATAGCTTCAACTTGCTCATAACAACTGTTACCGGTTTGTTCAATCAATTCATCAAGCAGGTGGTGTGCGTTTCCAAACCTATCAAGTATGAACAACAAATAAGAAGCTAATTACCCCAAACTTAGTTTTCTTTCACAGATCACCACGTTATTTGGAATCAACCAAAACTAACACATTAGAAAATAAAATAAATGGCCCGTTATACGAGACAAAATCACACATATATAGCAGAACATGAATGAATACCTTTTAACTCAACAACACATGAATACCTTTTAACCCATTAGCTTCATCAATTTTGTTGCTACCACGGGGAAGAGCGACAATGACATATGCTAGTCCGGCCCAGAATTATCATCCTCGAAAACTTAGTTCAGAAGAAAACAGTACAGGTAGGTAATTTCTAACAACAATACATTGTTCTAAATAGTTTAAATAACTAATTTGGATGACATGTAAACTATTTTCATCTTCCTTAACAAAAATCTGAGAAAACAGAGGCAAAATGAACTCACCTTGAACCAATCTTCATCGCTTCATTCGAATAGAACATGCACGAACAATAAGCAATTTAAAGACATTGAAGAAGCTATTACAGTTACGCAATCATAAACCACAATAACGTAGCATCAAGATATGCTATCGTCAGCCCTCATTCTTAGTCTATAGAATGAGAAGGGAGAAATCATTAAACGAACCAAAAATCACGCCATATGAGTTGAATGGAAAATCAATATAACACACCTTCATTCTAATTAAATGAATTCATTGATTGAATGAAAGAAACTTAGAATTTTAAACGGCCCCTCATTGAAGTAGGCACCAAGAAGTTTAATCACTCACCCTCATTGAACTATTAAAGTCTACCTTTCGTTCGCCGAGGACAATTAATGTCGCTGAAGGGAGAAGCATTTTACCGGCGATTCACTTGTTGGTGCGGAAAACGGAAGGCTAACCAGCAGGTTTCTTCGCCGACGCCATGTAGTGTAACACCACTTACACCACTTTTCTAAATAGCCTTTAAAACTCTATTACTACATAATTAGCACTTTAAAACACAAGTGTTTCCGGAATACAGGTTTAAATCACTTTTAGTACTAATAACTACCCAAAAGCAGTGTTAAAAGTACTATTTTCAAAAGCTTGGAGCTATCCAACTCTGCAAAGCACTGGGGCCTTACCCTTGCTGAAAACTGGTTACCTGCATGCACAACATACTAAAACGTAAGCTTTCGCTTAGTGAGCATACAAACTGAACATAAAACACATAAAACATGAGTAACTCTTCTGGGGATGTCTCACAACCAAGCTGGATACCTGCAAATCTGTTCAAACTATTAACTGGTCCAGAGTATGATCACACCTCGCGCGTAATCAATTCCTGACACTCTGTTTGGGTATAAGGATCTCAATATACCCTTATCTCTGTACTGAATAATATATCTGAGTTATATTATACCCTAAAACAATAGTCTTAACTCATAACATAAACATATCATAACACGGATATCATACTGTTCACCTTGTGCATATATGTATGTAGATCATACTAAATACCACAACATAGCGTTACTGAATCTCACATAATCAATCACATATCAAGCATACAATTGATATACTAATCACTTAAAGCATATACATATGCTAATCTGATTAAAGGTAAGTACACTCACCTTAGCAGCAGTTAAAACATATACTTCTATGACAAAGGTAGCAGTCTCTTATCGCCTACAAGCAATAAACAAGTACCTCATTAACTTCTAAGTGTTGCTGCAAAGAATCTGTTTGACTAGCAAAAGTTTAACTGAAAACTACCTCCTACAGCCGCAGAGGAAAAACCCTACGCCCGCAGGGGTCAAAATCACCAAAAACCTAAAAACACCTTCCTACGGCCGTAGTGAACCTTTCCTACGGCCGCAGGAACCAAAACAGCTAAAAACCTTAAAACAGGTTCCTACCCCCGTAGGGAATAATCCCTACGGCCCTAGGGACCAAAACAGCTAAAAACCTTAAAACAGGTTCCTACCCCCGTAGGGAATAATCCCTACGGCCGTAGGAACAGTCGCTACAGCAGACTTCTTGCTCTGCTCGTGAATAACAGTCGAAGCCAACTCTTTTTCATCCAATACTTGCTTAAACTCAGATTCAAACATACCAACGAGTTCTATATCATTACTACTAACTTTCTATCATAAAACTTGATACAAAACAACACTAAATCACATGGACCAAGCTTCAAACATGGATTTAACTCATGAACCCTTTGCTTGACCTAAAAACTCAATTAAACTATGAAGAACTCTTACCTCTTGCTTATGAATCACTACAGGATCGATCTTTGATGTTTAAACTTCACTTTGGAAATCAAAATCGGCCAAGAACAAGGGGTGTAAGTTTCTAGACGTGAATGTGTTTGTGTTACTGCTTGTTTGACTACAAGGAGTCAAAGAAAACTCATATGTATCTACTACTTTGGGCAATTTGCAAAACAGCCCCTGAACTTCTTTAACTTTTGGAATTGACAAAACTAACCCCTTGACTTTGTAATTCATAACACAAAACACATATAGGCAACTCACTAAACATACATAACACTTAACACGTTAATTGGTATAAACTTATATTTAGGAACTTACGAACTTTGGGGCGTTACAACTCTTCCCCACTTGGGACGATTTCGTCCTCGAAATCTACTAAACACTGTGGGTCAAATAATACTGAATGCTACCGTAGTGCACTAGCGGTATCTTACATCTCCTCGTTTCTGAACACTATCGCAGCTCACTGACGATAGTCTTACATCATACATCTACTCGCTACTAACGTAGAAGGCTTACTATATACTGAACATAAATAAAATAACATACATAAAACATGTATACAGCTTATTTTCTCATCTGTCTACTACACAACTCTCAACTTCCTCTAAAATACAACCACTGTCTATTTTATACTACTGGATTTCACATCTCTTGTCCTGTTCGGATAACTACTGGTGTATATGTTACATACTTACAATAGTAACTATACATGTTATACTATCTAGGACATCTTTACTATAAATTCTGGCATATACATAACTTTCTCTATCCTTGAGATAATCCTCAAATGATTAATAAACTACTGTCCTAGCTTATCTTTCTATCTGAATCTGTTCACCCATATCCATAATGATACTTTTAATAACACATAGCTTCCAATCTGAAGCTCTACTAATAATCCTTTCTTATTACATATTTGTTCTGTTTATCTTGAGCAGCTCTAAGCCACTCACATAATTGTTGTACTATCTTTTCATTCGACCGTCTGCTTCGTCTTCTCATTCTGACCGACCTCGTCCCAGCAATAGGAGTTCTATACTTCCCATCATACTTCATCTAGTACTAGATATGCTAATACTCAAACGTAATTGTGATCAAATTAGAACTCCATTAACATATATACGTATCTCAACTGTCACTAAAGTCAATAGTACATGCTCTGAGAATATCTCTCTGTGCTGATATATTACTCTTACTTTATCCAACCTCACTAGGGTGGAATATTATATTAAGATATAACTTAATTCTCATATATTTCTAAAATTTACTCCGGAACTTAAAAGATAACCGAGTATCTCTATTTAAATCCTTAAATTGTCATTTTATATCTAACTGTTACTTTTTTATAAAATTTCTGATACTCAACTCTAACATGTAGACAATTCAAACATTTCTCAACCTTCTTTGATAAATCACATTCTATTCCTGGCTACTAGTAATTCCTGCTCGTATCTCTCGACAAACTTGAACCTTTATCCTTAATAGATTCTTTCTTCTGGTCACCCTCTCTGACTACTTCATTCTGTACTACTTTAACTTGATCGAGTATCGAAGTTATGTCTAGCATTCTTACTTGACGTATCTATATCTGACTTTCTGCTAAAAGCATCCTTCACCACATTAACTTTACAACTGCTACTAGTTTCAAACCATGAGTCGAGTAATTGCTTTAGTGTATCTATAGCTTCTATCTCGTCTGGAAACATAACTACTATATCCTCCCACAACTTAGGCTTCAAAGTATAGTGTACTATTTTCTGTTCATCTTCTCCCTCAAACCTTGCATTTGAAGAACTTTGAGTACAAATTCCCCTCAAGTAACGTCTCTGCAACTTATCTAAAGTGAACACTATATTAGCGGGAAGTCATATTTTGAGAACTTTCTTAACACTATTCTCTCCTCTGACTTTCAACTAATGGTGCTCTAACAATAACTCTATCCTTAAAAAGCATTCCACACCCTGGAACCGATTCAACAGATCATCTACTTCTTAAAACTGGGTACCGATTCTTGACTATAACCTCATTGTGTCCTCTGTAATCTATACACATTCTGACTAGCCATTTTTCTTTATGACCACTTGTACTAATACGCCCCACGGCGAACTAATGAATCAGACGAAACCTTTATCTATTAACTTTTACATTTGAATCCTCAACTCTCTACTTCTCTAGTATAGTCAATCTATACAGTACTTTAACTCTTTGGCTCTATTCCTAGCATTACACTAGTACTAAATTCTACTTATCAATACCCTATAATTACTGGTAATTCTTCTAGAAATACATTTGGGTAGTCACCACTACTAATATCTCTTGAATCCACTACGCCTGTCTTTTCATACTACACTCTTCTACATAAGCTAGACAGGTTATACAATTAAGCATCAAGTACTTTCTCACTTTGCTGACAAGCAATTGAAACACTGAATCTGTTACTATTACCTCTGTTCAATAGTTCTTCCCCACTTGGGATCTGTGCCTGCACTGCTGGTCTGATCTCTGAGTATCTGAACTTGCTATTAACTCAATTAATCAATACTAATAACTACTTAAACTCTTTCATCGCGAAGATATGCTCAATTGAAACCGATCAATTTCTATATCTATAACTTTTTACTTACACTTACTATTCAGAATAGTAGTCTCATCTATTGCGTCTATCTGCTATCACCATAAGTTCAATCTTTATTTCTTTAACTATAAACTGGAACATTCTATCTTTTGACCAGGTCACATTTACTTTCTAGTATTAACCCTCGTTATAACAAAACTAGGCTAAATAATTAACTGACTTACTCTGTGCGACTAATAACTTAGGACAATAATATCCAAACTAGTAAACTGGTAGCACATTTAGAACAAACTATTTCAAATCTTTGGTCACATGCCTCTACTTTTCACACTTCGTATATTGGAGTGGGGGACTAACCCTCCATGTTGTAGTACAAACGTCGGCTTATTACTTAACACTGTCACTGACTTAACCTTTCTCTTTGCGTTCACTATTCTTTGCTCTCTCAACTACTTTTCTTTCTTCCATGTAAGACTTATCATCTTATCCACTTCATTGCGAATAATTGCCGTTAAACTTCACCCGTATAATTTCTAACATCAGACTATACTACTCTATACTACTGTATATACAAAACTTCTATACCAACTTACTCTGAACAAAACTACACATTCTTAACAATTTCTAGGTGATGTCATTCACCAACTCTATTGTCCGTCATCAGATTCTAAATTCTTTTGTGATCTGTTCTATACAAGCTTCTAGTACGGCTATACTCTAAATAATTCTTTGAACTGAGGTCATGTCAGTTTCAATATGTGCTTCTAACTTTCTCTACAACAACATGGTCCACCAGTATTTCACTGTCTCACATAACAAGTTCAACGCGTACTTAACTTTTCGCCCTGACAGACACCCCCTTAATACGAAAAATCTCATTCCGTCTCTATTAATCATCAATACTCACAACTGGATCTAAAATCTTCCCTCCGAAGAGGAAGTTCTCATACTGAACAATCTTTACACATCTACCCCTGCAACGGGTTCTTTCTTAGCTTTAATTCTTACTAATGTTTTAACCGTAACCTGTACTGCTGTATCCATGTACTACGATAACATAACTTTCTTTTCCTACTAAAACTTACTCAACCACTTAGTTGATAATATCTGGAACGTTTACATATAGGACTTCACTCTACTCCATCACTGCTATCCCTTTTACTAAACTGATCTTAAGATCTTGCAATCCCTCTGTAACAGTTCCCTTTAAAGGTTACTCATAGGTCTACTGGTTTAAAATAAGAATTGCATGTGGAAAATAGGTATTTTTGGCCTTCTAAAGTATACTAGCCTCAGGATGCTTTATCTAACTCGTATCAACTTACCGCATACTATAACTCATGATCAGGTATCTTTAACATGTACTACTAAACAACTTTCTCTATTTCTGATAATAAGGTATGTACTATTATTAATACTACATATATCTCATATTCTGTTCTTTTCTTATTCATGCATTCTGTACAGTCACATATTACCCATCACTTGATTCACAAGGCACTACCATAACAATCTCAAGCTCAACTGCATACCATATGTCCTTTACACATACTGGCCACGTGTTGTAAGGGACATATTATACACAACTGTTCTTGGGGCCGTCATGGATCACCCCGATTCACAAGCATAGGTCACGTATGGCAAAGTTAACTACTCAAGCATAAACATTACTACTCATGCTCAAACTGTAAAACATATAACAGTTCATAACTCCTTACTATTATATGTTCACCAAGGTTACTGCCCCATGGATAGCTCCACTTTACCTCAAAACCAGGGTTTAAGTTCAGACATCACACTCATGTGTGCCCAAATCTCTTAAACCTTGGCTCTGATACCAAGTTGTAACACCACTTTTCTAAATAGCCTTTAAAACTCTATTACTACATAATTAGCACTTTAAAACACAAGTGTTTCCGGAATACAGGTTTAAATCACTTTTAGTACTAATAACTACCCAAAAGCAGTGTTAAAAGTACTATTTTCAAAAGCTTGGAGCTATCCAACTCTGCAAAGCACTGGGGCCTTACCCTTGCTGGAAACTGGTTACCTGCATGCACAACATACTAAAACGTAAGCTTTCGCTTAGTGAGCATACAAACTGAACATAAAACACATAAAACATGAGTAACTCTTCTGGGGATGTCTCACAACCAAGCTGGATACCTGCAAATCTGTTCAAACTATTAACTGGTCCAGAGTATGATCACACCTCGCGCGTAATCAATTCCTGACACTCTGTTTGGGTATAAGGATCTCAATATACCCTTATCTCTGTACTGAATAATATATCTGAGTTATATTATACCCTAAAACAATAGTCTTAACTCATAACATAAACATATCATAACACGGATATCATACTGTTCACCTTGTGCATATATGTATGTAGATCATACTAAATACCACAACATAGTGTTACTGAATCTCACATAATCAATCACATATCAAGCATACAATTGATATACTAATCACTTAAAGCATATACATATGCTAATCTGATTAAAGGTAAGTACACTCACCTTAGCAGCAGTTAAAACATATACTTCTATGACAAAGGTAGCAGTCTCTTATCGCCTACAAGCAATAAACAAGTACCTCATTAACTTCTAAGTGTTGCTGCAAAGAATCTGTTTGACTAGCAAAAGTTTAACTGAAAACTACCTCCTACAGCCGCAGAGGAAAAACCCTGCGCCCGCAGGGGTCAAAATCACCAAAAACCTAAAAACACCTTCCTACGGCCGTAGTGAACCTTTCCTACGGCCGCAGGAACCAAAACAGCTAAAAACCTTAAAACAGGTTCCTACCCCCGTAGGGAATAATCCCTACGGCCCTAGGGACCAAAACAGCTAAAAACCTTAAAACAGGTTCCTACCCCCGTAGGGAATAATCCCTACGGCCGTAGGAACAGTCGCTACAGCAGACTTCTTGCTCTGCTCGTGAATAACAGCCGAAGCCAACTCTTTTTCATCCAATACTTGCTTAAACTCAGATTCAAACATACCAACGAGTTCTATATCATTACTACTAACTTTCTATCATAAAACTTGATACAAAACAACACTAAATCACATGGACCAAGCTTCAAACATGGATTTAACCCATGAACCCTTTGCTTGACCTAAAAACTCAATTAAACTATGAAGAACTCTTACCTCTTGCTTATGAATCACTACAGGATCGATCTTTGATGTTTAAACTTCACTTTGGAAATCAAAATCGGCCAAGAACAAGGGGTGTAAGTTTCTATACGTGAATGTGTTTGTGTTACTGCTTGTTTGACTACAAGGAGTCAAAGAAAACTCATATGTATCTACTACTTTGGGCAATTTGCAAAACAACCCCTAAACTTCTTTAACTTTTGGAATTGACAAAACTAACCCCTTGACTTTGTAATTCATAACACAAAACACATATAGGCAACTAACTAAACATACATAACACTTAACACGTTAATTGGTATAAACTTATATTTAGGAACTTACGAACTTTGGGGCGTTACATGTAGTGCGGAAAACAGAAGGCTAACAGACGCCCAGGGCAGCGTATCGGACATAAATTGCCCAACGAAAGACATTAATTGGCAGAGCCCACAATGCTATACAGCCCAATAAGTGAAGATTAGAAGCCCAAATTACAGATTTAGTGCCACGTCATTATTTCTACACTATCCAATTGCTCATGTTTGAATATTACACACTCAATAGGCAATGACACATGGATTACAAACAATCCTAAGTTATATAGGATATAGATAGATGTGCCCCACCATCTGTACGTTTTTTTGGGCGTGGAGGATGATAACTTGGTCCACTTTGTTGGCTCTTATTTTTATTTCTCCTTTATTGTTTTCACTCACGTTATTATTACATTGCTTTCCCTTGCCTTTCCTATAACCAAAGCTATACATTTCCATGATCTTTCCCCAATATTTATTTTTTATTTATAATTTTAAGAGAGGTAAGAAATATGTGAAGGAAAGAGAGGAGAGAAAAATAAAGAGGGCTAGTGAGAAAGAGGAAGATGGGTGGGTTGGGGTAGTCTGAGGTAGGGAACCAGATTAGACAGAATAGGGGAATAAAAGGGATAGGCATTTTGGTGTTCCCTTAAACCCTTCCTACTTGATGGAACACCTAAACCCGCTAGAAGGGGCGGGTAGAGCACAACACATGGTCTTATAGAGTAGAGTCTCAGTACATCGCTTCAACAAAAAGTCAGAGGAAGTCACGAGAATTAGGTCGTTGAGTTTGAAGGGGAAGTTGTATGAGGTTCGAAGCTGAGGTCGAAGACGACGGTCGCCCGTAAAAGGGAGACCACTATTAGAGTATGGGGAGACAACTGTTTGGAAGTACATGGTTGTCGCTATTAATGTTAGCAAATAGAAATGGGTTATTGTGTGGCGAAGGGCCTTACTCATAGTGATCTTTTGAGATACTTTTGACATTCTTTTGTACTATGTATGTTATCTTATACAGTTATGAGTGTGCACACCCGGAATCTGTGTTCAAGGTGCTCCTACTACCGCAATATGCGTAGAGCATGTTATGGGGGAGGTTGGGTGTAGTGGCACGCCGACGACTAATATATACCAGACGTCTTGCCTATTGATTTGATTTTGGTATTTTATTAGAGTTGCGTTTGTGTTAAACAAGGAAGACATGGTCTTTCCACACTAGATTTAGCTTGGATTTAATTTGTCAAGATGTCTTAATGGGTTACACATCATTAAGTCCCTCCGTTCTATTAATGATAAACTAGTTATTTGATTTTTTTAACGGTAAACATACACAGCCACTAAACGTACTTCTAGATCTACTCCATAGTTAATTATAATAGGACTTGAAGTCTTAAATCCATAGCCTTGTGAAAGAGGGCATCATTCCATAACATTAGATACCGCTGGGCTACAAACCCTTTTGGTAGAGTAAACTAAAAAACAATGGGTGAAAGAAAGCATACGTTGATTTTCGATATGGCGAAGGGGGTGGTGTATAAATGAGTTGTTTAGGAAGACAAAATGTGGTGGAAATAATAGTGTTATCAATCGATGACATGTTATAGTTTTGGTAATCAATAATATATGGTGGTGTTTGCAACCTCCAACAGTGGTGATGTTTGACATCAAGAAAGATAGGATGAATTTTATTTAAAATTATAATATTAAAACAATAATAACAAGTATTAATCAAAATAAATTTATTTTATTTTTGATTCTTTTAGATAAATAAGTACATGTGAGATGTCATGTTAGTAAAATTCTGCATTAATCTCTTACTTTACTTTTGAATGATTAATACATATAATAAAAAAACAAAAAAAAAATTAAATCCATTTTCATTAATTAAGTTTATCTTACCATTTAATAATAGTAAACACACAAGGTAGATGTATATATTATGAGGTAGACTGGACAAACCTTTAAAATTTCATATCTAGTGTTAAATTTTGTCAATTTTTTATTTTTTATTTTTATAGTCGCTATATCTTACTATATATGTGCAACCCGTGAATGATACTTTGAGGTCCACCATTTGTATAAATGTTAGGCTTTTGCCTAATAAACAATTTTGTATATTGACATGGAATGAAATTGCAAAGTTACTATCTAAATTCAGTTATTCTAACTTACACCTACAAACCATGATTACACAAACATGAAAACAAGCCTACATTCATCAAGCACAATAGATTTAGCATGAACTAGCTAGTTAAGCAGTATCTTTAACTGTTAAGAGGTCTTCCATTTAAAAAATGTGTGACTAATGCAAGTGCACTCTTTGGTTTGTAGCTTGGCACCATGTGACCAGCCCCAAGAACCGTGGAGAATGTAAACTCTCCTTTATAAACTTGTGCAAATCCAGCCATCTGCAAAAAGGTTTGAAGATTGATTTCCTAATAAAAACCCTTTGTGGTTCATGTATTTATCTTGTAAACCACATACAAATGAGACTGCTAATGCGAATTCGTTAGGTTTTAAACTCTTTTACCTCCCCTTGATGGTCAAGCCATGGATGCCATGGAGTCTTTATAGGAAGACTCATTGAATTAATAGAAAACTTGGTCGATGTCACGGGTATCTGTGCATCTGTGTCACCACTACCGAGCAAACAAACACAATTAACACATATACAATCTTTCATTTCTTTTTCTTTTCAAATCAAGGAAGATATTCTATGCAATTACCTGAAAATCCATACTCGAAGATTATTGTCCATGAATTCCCGAAGAAGTGGTATTATCGTAGAAGGGCTATCATACCATCCATTTATAACATCACTGCATAAGATTGTCAATATGGATTATTTCATATATACCATCAATATATGCATTGGAAATTAACCGTCTATTTGTAAGCTCATTGTTTCTACTTATTTTTGACATAAGAGTTTGCTATAATTTGAAATAAGAAGACAAACATACAAAAAAGTGATTAATTTAAAAGGTGAGTTAAAATTACCTGCACAGTTCCCAACCGTGATCGAGTTTTGTGACATTGGCATGAATAGCTTCTTGGACATCTTGGCGGTTCATATAAGCAGAGGTATAGTAGTCACTACATGGATCGATAGCCTGTGCCTGCTTGCACCAAAACATATAAGTGGAGGATATTATATTCACTCGAAATATTTGGATTCAATTCACTCTAGTCCTATAATGAATTTGTATAAATAAATTAAGAATTACCGTTGGCTTAGGCTTGGAAGTAAGATTCGTGCTGAAACATAAAGGGGCATAGATATTGTAGATATCAATATATTCAAGATCAATATCAAGCTCATTTTGAGCTTTGGTACACTCGTCTCGTGCTAATGTTGCATCAGTCAATAAAAACATTGTAACAAATTATTTAATTCAACATATTTTCTTCAGTGTATTTATGTATTTATTAAGACCTATAATTTTATAAGATATGCTCCAAACTCATAGATCAAACGAGATGTCTTTTACCCGTGCGTTGCGGCAGGGTTTTAGAGTAAACAAAATATTAAAAAAAAATTTAAAAACAAATATTAAAAAAACAGTAAAATATGTTAAACGCCACATCAAAAGTATTTCTCTCTCTGTTGCGTTTTATTATATAATATATGCATGGTGCAAGTTTAAATATAAACATTTGTAACCGGGTAATCTTCACATATATTCTAATGAATAAGATGTATTTTAGTATTAGATCACGGAAAATACATTTTTAAATATTTTACGATAAATGTTCATATCAAAATGTATATTAAAATAATACGATCATAAACGTATATCTATATTTGCACCGAAAGAAAAACAAAAAAAACTTACAATCAATTATTTGAATAAAATAATAATAAATTTGTAATACTATTGACGTGTGTAAGAAGAACACGATAGCCTCTCAAAAAGGAAGAAAAAAACTAATGCAAAAGTAGAAATGATTCAACCTATCAAAGGGCTTATAGCCTAGCGATAGAAGGTGTTGGAAGGTGTTGCCCTTGGCCTGTAGTCATGGGTTCAAGTCCCGCTGTGGACATACGGTGTAGATTTAGGAGTAGATTAGTGTGTGCGTGTGTTCTGCCGTTAAAAAAAAGAAATGATCGAACCTGAGTCATAGGATTTGGAATCATGTTTTTTTAATCCGTTAAAAAGAATTATGATAATTGTTTGCAACTTAAAATATATAATATTTATTATGCAAGTTATTGTCAATTAAATAATCAATAACTCTTTCTAGGGGTGAGCATGTGTACCGGAAATACCGAACCGTACCGGCACCGTACCGGTACCGGTACCGAATTAGAGTTTTCGGTCCGGTATTCGGTACTTGAATTATTGCTAAATCGGTATTCGGGACTCGGTATTTTCGGTATTCGGGACTAGTACCGAACTAACTAGTTCAAATAGGTACTCGGTACCGGTACCGGTACCGTATATGAATAATTCGGTACGGTATTCGGTACCATCTTTAAATCAAATTCGGTATTCGGTAAAACCGGTACCGGTACCGGTCGGTACCGGTCCGGTACCATGCTCACCCCTAACTCTTTCTACTAAATGTTGTATATAACAAAAGAACATGAAAAACAATCATTGAGAGAAAATAAATTATAATGGTTTTGAATTCTTATGTTTCTCATTTGAAAGAAAAGAAATGAAGAGGAAGAAAAAAAATTAGTTTATATTTCCTAGTTGAAGATCGAGAAAAGATATTAAAAGAAGTTATTTTACAGTATTATTTTTATAGTTTAAAATTATTATTAATTAGAATAAAGGGTAATTAGCTACTTGTAAAAAATCATAGAAATGATTGCTTTTTTCCCTTCTAAGGAAACTTTACAATAGAAAATTAAACAAAATTTTCTTTCAAATCCTTACTTTTTTATCATTAAAATAAGTATTTGAACAAACAAATTATTTCCTTTCAAATTATTTTTTTCTCACTACATTAAAACTTGGGAGTTGGGAACACACCGGAGAATGTTGCTAACAAGTTACATATACCCGCGCGTTGTAGCGGAGTATTATATGATTAATAAAATAAAAAACTTATATCCAAACACAAATAATTACAAATATAAAATTTAAACGATTCAAGTTTTACATTTGTGCAATGTCAAACATAATCAATATGATTTTAATACGTCACCAAGTTAAATATTTCACATTCTGTCTAGTGTAATCATTTAGAACATATCAAACGTGGAGTGCGAGACTCTTTTGCACTCATGCTACCGGATTCATATTTAAATTACTTTAGGTTTTATTTTTCTGTTTTGTCGAATAAAATACAATTTTTTAATAAATATCGTATTGCGATAAAATTTATATCAAATAATAGGTAAAAATGATATGGTCACAAAATATGTAATTATATTTACATAAACTATTATATATTAAAAGTTATAGAAAGAAAAAAAATAAAATTCAAAACTAATTAAATTAAATATTTTGCTGGAAAGTTAAAATAGTGATAAAAACTCGGTTCCTCATACTCGAACCCTGAACCTCCAGGTTATAGAGTAGACGCTTTGCCAAGAGGCCAAGAAAGAATTTTGGGAAGTTATTCATCTTTTAATTATATACTAGTAGTGTACCTGCGCAATGTTGCGCGTAATAGTTTATGTTTTGCAACATGTCGTTTTCAAGGATGTAATGCGTAATTCAATGTTACAAAAAATAATTCAACAACATGTCCGTCTTTTTCTTCAATTTTTTTATATTTGTATCAACTATTTTATTAATTTGAAAAATAAATTCTAAAAAACATTAAAAATTTAAAAAAGATTTATATTTATGAAATAAGGAGAGAGAAGTTAATAAGATTTTAAAAAATTATATTGATGTGGGTGAATTATTGTGTTGATGTAAGAGAGTGTATTAGTGAGAGAATATATTTTAAATAAATAATAAGTTAAAAATTTATGAGGGGAGATAGAATAGTTAAAAATTGAGTGAATGAGATTAATTGAGATAAAAAGAAGGGTGTAGATTAAATATTAACATAATTTTAAGAAATTCTTAAAATGTAGAAGAAGAGAGAGTGTTAAATGATTTATATAAAAATATAGATACTAAAAATTATCAGAAACTTACTGTTCATATTTCTTGATAATTGTTAATATATATAATATTGAAAAGTTCAGCCAAAATGTTTACTAAATTATTCATTTTTACTAGTTTTTAATCACTATTACGTACAAGTATAAAGTTATTTTTTCTTCTCCCATATCTTATAAGTGTGATAAAGTGAACTATTTTATTATTTATATATACTAATAATGTTACCCTTTTAGACGCATGCATACAAGTGTAACGAAGGTATAGTGAAAATATGCATATAAAAAGGATATTTGTATAAGCTACATGATCTCCTGATTCGATCGGTTGTCTCGTCTGATACTAAAGCATGCGAATTCAGGTACTCGTACCTCCCTAAAGTATCGGTCTCATCGTTTATCACCGGGTTCCCAATCTGTACATAAACACCAAAACCAAGATTTGCAAGTTAATTAATACGATTAAACACTTCTAATTAATTAAGCAACTATAATAATCAAAACATTCACGTAATTAATATTTTGGGAAAATTTAAGGGAGGAAAGAGGTACAAGGATCCCTTTAAGATTGATGAGGGTTTTGTTAGATAGCTTGTTGTTGTAAAGAATGGTATGTGCAAGTTGAGGCACGTAGTGTCCAGCATAGCTTTCTCCCGAGATATAAAATTCTCTTTCTTTATATTCTGGAAATCTTTCAAGCCAATTTAACATGAACACATAATTGTCAGCTGCCGTTGTTTTGTCTCCGGAGTTGTCATAATCCGATGTCGAGTTCGAATACGAGAATCCAACACCCGCCGGAGACTCCACAAACAAAACATTCGCCACTAGAATCATGAAATATTAAAAAGCTTATTTAGATGTCCGTATAAATACACAGGTAGCCAACTATAAATGATATTAATTTTGACTAAATAAAATGTTATGATTCTCTAATTGAAGATAATTCTTTTATTAGCATGTAAAGATAATGTAAACGATTATATATATATATATATATTAAAACATTGAGTTTTTTATATGAAAGTAATACTAATACCATGATTCCATGTAAATTCATTCTTGTAAAGAGTTTTCCCATCGCTATTGACCCGGAATGGCCCAATTTCCTGCATAGCTCCATAAGCAAGCGAAGAACAACCAGGCCCTGAAGAAGATTGATTACTTTATGAGAAATGATATATCCTTCTAATTTTTGTTCCTACTTATCCTCCTACTCATTTGATCAAGACATGTGTCAAAATCAAGGGAGAAGGTGAGGAAAGAGAATTAGTGGAGTACACATGTCATCTTGTGATGAGTAGGAGGATGAAGTAAGAACATAAATTAGGAGGATATTTCATTTCTCATTATTATTCCATTCGAGATCAAATTTAATGATTGTGCTTTCGAATTTCTTAGAGGTTCTACTATGATACACTACTAGAAAAATCCGGATTTGCAACGGCAAAATCCGTTTTGCGACGGAATGAAACCGTCTGTAATACGTTTCGCTAACGGTTAGCGTCAATTTTTTACGACGGCTTTGATCAGTTTGCGATAAAATATAGGCGCCGCTAAAAGGTGGGAGATTCATGATGCTTTATCGACGGTTAAACTTCCACCACTGCTATTACTAATTAACCATAACGTCAGCATTAATAGATATATCATTCAACATCCCATAGTAATCATTATGTAACCATCACTACATACAGTCAATAATTCCTCCATTATTATTATTAATGTTACCTCCATTAAGCCAAAGAAGGAGTGGTAAAGATTTCTTGTTGTTTTGAGCTTCAACAAAGTAATAGTAAAATGCCCGACCAGCAGATTCGTTCACTGTAACATACCCACCATATTGCTTGAAGTCAACGTATGGTTGACCAGGCAATCTGTCAATCTGATCATTCTCTTTCTGGCCTTCTTGAGGAAGAACAACATAACTAGCTTCATTAACGAGTGTTGACTTGAAATGGCTAGTATCAATAGCCGAACTACCAAACCTTTTGGCCTTGTAAAGATGGTTAAGAGCTTGTGTTTGTTTGTTGCGTGCATGTATTTCCCATAGAAAGCTTGAATAGAAAAGAGATATGAGAAGAGGCCAAATGGTAGATTTTTCCATCGCTACGTACGTACCTTGAAATATTAAGCTAATTCTAGAGTTAATATGGTGGTTTGATCTCGTATTATATTAATTAGAACTGCATGCATGGTGGATGATACTTCAAAAACTAAAAGGGGTTTGAACGAGTTGTTGAGGGTTATAGGTAAAGATGAGTTGATAAGTCACGATCTCACACAAACTCTTATCATTTAAGAATACGTGTTTTTGCCATTGTTTTTTTCTCTCTTAGAAATACTACTTTAAGATGTATACATAATTTTATAGTTTTGTTATTATATATATATATATATATATATATATATATATATATATATATATATATATATATATATATATATATATATATATATATAGACAAAAGTTCATGCGAGAACCGTTGTTAGCGCGAGAACCGCGAGAACCAATCTAAGTCGTCCAATTCCCCCTCCTTCAATGTCATTGCCCACCCATGAATTCCTCACATGCACCCTGCCACACTCTATCCCTCCACGCTCTCCATCCATGATACTTCCCATATCCAAGGAACGGCTAAGATTGGTTCTCGCGGTTCTCGCACTAACAACGGTTCTCGCATGAACCCTCCCCTATATATATATATATATATATATATATATATATATATATATATGACTGTCAAATTTACTTTTTAATGTATTATATATTTGTTTTAACGTGTGATATATATTGTATATATGTGCCAAATTTACGATTCTACCACCATGGCACCCACCGAGAAGTAGGGGACTTACCTTAACTGGAACCGGAGAAGACGACCAGAGTAACCAGTAGAAAAACCAAATCGGAGGCAGGGAGTACTAACATCCAAAGTATACACAACCAATCGCAAGTTCGGCAAGGTGCAAACCACCGGAGCAACCGGAGTCCACCGACCATTGCCATTTCAAATCACCGATCAAAAGAGCGAGGAGGGTTTCCTCGATTAAAGCAAGCGGCGGAAGGAAGGAGAGAAATTGATAGGGTTTCTCGGTTGAACACAAACGACATAAGGCCCAAAAGAAACACCTCTTTAAATTAAAAAAACCCTTCTCGGTTGAAAACAAACTTTTTTTAGATTTTTTTCCCAAAAAAATCCCTTTCATTTAAAAAACACTTCAAATTTCACAAAAGATTTAATTAACATTCTTTTAAAATTTTAACAGTCAAAGTTTTTTTACAAGAAAAGGGAAATTTTGTTTAAATAAAATAAAAATGGGTAAGGATGATCAGGAACAAAGAGAGAGTTCCAAAATTAAGGAAACTGGATTAACAACCTATCTTTTATGCCCGATGTTGAAGTCAACAAACTACACCCCATTGGCGATACGAATGGAGATAATTTAAAAGCAAATGGACTCTGGGAAATGATCGAACTAGAATCAACAACGAAAAGTCGAAAATGACAATAAAAGAGATAAAACCGCTATTGTGTATTTTATCAGTCACTTCCAGAAGATCAATTGCTTCTTATTTCAAAATACAAGACAACAAAAGCATTTTGGGGTGCTTTGAAGACAAGACACATTACTGTAAACAATGTCCAACAAGCAAGACTACAAACACTCAAGACGGAATTTGAAATGTTGTATATGAAATAAAATGAATTAATCGATTCATTTATCACGAAGTTGACGGGTATTATCAACAAAGCAGCAAGTCTGGGATTAACATATGAACATTCTACTCTTATACATAAATATTGAATGTCGTACCAGATAGATTCCTTTAGATTGTTGTATCTATTGAATAATACGCGGATTTAGACACTATGTCTTAGACGAAGCAATAAGAAGACTGAAGACATTTGAAGATAGACTCAAGTATAAAAATGAAAGAGCTATGGATATTCAAGAAGGTTTGATGTTCACACAACATGACGATCGAAGCCAACCTTTCAGAGGACATGGTCATGATGGATTTAACCAATCACGAGGCAGAGGAAAAAACAGATTCAAATAAAAAAGAAAGAACTGGGAATCCTCACAAGATAACTTCAAATGAGAAGAACATGTGTCTTTTGAAGAAGATACAAAATACAAATCTCAAATCATGTACTACCGATTTCATAAACTTGGACACTTTGCCTATGAATGTCCAACCAAACGCAAGAATCAAGTTAGCGAATAGTCAAATCTTGTTGAAGAAGATTTAGAACCAACACTATGATAAGATTTGTGTGCATAGCTGTCGAACCCTAATGGCACGCCCAATGCCATAAGACACTCAAGGGTCACACCTGTGAGGGTACGTAATTCAAGAAGTTATATAATCACATTTTGGGAGATGGGTATTATGACAGTTATTCATAAACCAGTATAGAGAGTTATAAATAACCATATATAATTAATTAACAAGATTATATATATTTATTAATTAGTTAATAAATATATTGTTAATTATTAATATTTAATATTACTACTTTGGATATTATCTTAAAGGGTTATTGCTAATTAATTAATATTAAGGAAAAATAATATATATATATATATATATATATATATATATATATATATATATATATATATATATATATATATACATGATAATGCTTGTTTTCGAGGATATGGATATACACATGTTGATATATATCGTTTTTCATATATATATCTTCTATGCACACTTGTGATTAAACAAGATCTTAATCTTCTAGGGTTTTAAGGATTAATATTATTATTTTTGTTCCGCTTTATAAATAATAATTGTTTATGTTTACAATTCTGAGATGGTTCAAACCAGTTAGGTTATGAATCAGGATGACTCAAGTTTGAATTGTGAACTGTAAACCCCAACAGTGGTATCATAACCTCGGCTCAGTTTATCACAGTGTGTTGGATTAATTGTTGTTATTTTTATATTTTGATATTGTTGTGTATAGTGATTTTCGAAAATCACAAAGGGGTTGACAAGTTCATGTCAATCCTAGTTTATTCAAAAACAGTTGGTTTTTGGATAAAGCTTATAGTGTATAAATTTATATTTAATGTATAAATGTATAACATTCCGAAATAAAAAGATTGATCGGAAGAAGGATCACCGGAAACCACCATGGACCACAGGAAGGGAGCCCAGCCGCGGCGGACCAAGGTGGTAGCCCATGATGGTGGAAAGCGGTTCACGGCCCAGCGACGTAGCTGCGGCCCAAGACTTGATCGGCCCAGACACGTCGCACTGCGACAAGCAGATCACGACCGGAATGAGCTTCGGCCTAACAGTGACCTTGGCCCAAGTCCAGGCCCCTTTGTGGCGGCCTGTCAGTCCCGGAAGGGTTCGGCCCAGTTAGGGTTGACACGGTTAGTTCATTAATTTAATTTCATGTTAAAGCCCAAGTTTTCTAATTTAATTCATAATTGTTTGTTTGTTTGAATTAAAATCAAAATGAGCTTATATGGACTTAAAAGGATATAATGAACTCAATGGGCTTAATGGCCCAATTAAGGTAATCCGAGAATGGGCTTAGGCCCATAGGTCTCGGATGAAAATAATTGGGACGGGTAATTCGGATTAAATGATAATACAAGATAATATATAAATGGATATTAATTTTAAGGACTTAAAATTAATATATATATTTATATATATTATGGTTAAGGTTTTTATTTTAACTAGTTAAGAAGAAATATTAGTGTTGTTATATTTTTGGATTAAAATATGATAATTAACCATAATGGTGTATTATTGTTAAACAATATAAACAAGGGTATTTCTTTAATCAATTAAGTATTTTTTGGATTAAAACACATTTGTTGTAATAGTTATTATACTATTAGTTTATAAATTGATTAAAATGAGTTTGACAAGTTTTGTCAAGTCTTTCTCATCTCAATTAATAGGTTAATTAATTTGAGAGGAAATGAGAAAAAATTTATATGTTTCTTGCATTATTATGGTTTATATTTTAATGCATGGTTATTTATTTATATATATTTTTTATATGTATAAATGTTGAATTGTTTGACTTGTATACTAAAGTCACATTAGTATTTTTAAATCGCATTTGTAGTTTTACATGTCAACTACAAATGTTTGATTTAAACAAGTCAACAGTACATTCTTGTTGTGGTTGGACATGTAGGTTATATGTTTTGCCAACTTAGACCTGTGGTTGTGTTATTTCTTTTTTGTATTTCTTTTTGGTTTTGGGGAGGCCTGCGTGCCCCTTACAAGTTACAACCCCTTTTTACAATGTAAAATTATTTCGGTGAGGCGTGCGTGCCACTTACAACCCTTTTCTATAATGTAATTGTAATAGAATAGGTTTATGTATTCTAGTTTAGACTGTTGTTGCCAAAACCGAAGACGATAGATTATTCAAGACGAAGAAACCAAACAGAGTTGCTCGGGTTAAGAGTGGAGGTGTCAAGACCAGTGGGAGCAAGGAGAATATTCGTTAGATCCAGCCACGGGATCTATCTAGTATAGTTTGTCCTTAGATTGACCCCTTAGGACATAGTTGGCAAAACTATAACAAGTAATTATCTGTGTGGTTGTGCTTTATTTTTATGATTATTATGTGACTATAAAATTAAAGTAAGGAGATTAATAATTGTTTTCATTAATCAGAGGTAAAACCACGGTATATGATAAAATTGGTATATGGCAACATTATATAAAATTTAATATTTTATGATTGTCATATCAGCATTTTAAAAACAGTTTGTTTTTTCAAAAAGATTTGGTCATAAGACGTATTGTGTACCTAGTTTAAGGTATACTAAAATATACGGATTTTAAAACAAGATAGTTTTAAAATGGTTTTACAAAACTGGAATCAAGTTTTTCAAAATGGATAAAACCCACAAAAATCTTAGACCAGTAGTGCTACCCATCTAGTGGTACACCTTTCCAGCTCCCGGTACCTTGGTGTGTTGTCGTGCCCAAACTGTGCACACTGGGGTTCAAACCGATGTGGGGAGGGGGTGAAAGATTTTGCGATTTCCTGATGTGACGGGCCAGAGTTCACCCCGTCATAGGTGGTGCGGTCTACTTTGGTGATTCCCTGATGTGACGGACCCAAAATGCGCTTAGTGTAGAGATAAACATACTTAGATTGTTTTGTCTAAAAATCTCTACAAGGTCTAGGAGTCGTATCAAGTTAGATACGATTGGTAAAGGAACCTACCTACCTGAAATAGCACGGGGTTGGTGTTGTCGTGCCTAAACCGTGCACCCAACACGTGTGAAATAAGGATCCTAGGGCTAATACTTATCATTTAAGGGTTTTTATGAATTTTTATTTAGCAAAGTCTTATATGTGTTACTAATTGAACTACATGATTAAACTGTAGATGGCAAACGTTTGAAACACTAACAACCTCTCACTCCGATCCATCCTAGAAAAGGATAAGCTCACTGGACCTAATTTTTTCAACGAGGAGCGCAATCTCCTGATTGTGCTTAGACATGAGAGAAACTGGTACGTCCTAGAAGATCCGGTGGGAAATGCCCCAACCAACAATGCGAGGGCTGATGTCAGGGAGGCTTACCAGAAGCGTGTCAATGATGCGCTAGATGTAAGTTGCCTCATGCTTGCGACTATGAGTCCAGAATTGCAAACAAGCATGATGGAGACATCAACTTATGACATGATCCGTCAACTGAGGGACGTGTTCCAAGAGCAAGCTCGTTCAGAACGTTACGATGTCACGAAAACTCTTAATACTTGCAAGATGGCGAAAGGCACTTCGGTTACTACCATATCATGAAGATGAAAGGGTACATGGACCACCTGGAAAGGCTTGGACACCCGGTACCGTTGCAGCTAGCAACGAACTTGATTCTTAACTCGCTGTCTGATGACTATAAGCTATTCATAGTCAACTATAACATGAATAGCATGGAGAAATCCATTGCTGAGCTGCATTCTATGTTTAAGACAGCAGATTCGAATCTGGGTAACAAGTCCAAGGACATCCTTGTGGTGGAAAATGGAGCTGCTAAGAAGAGGAAGGGTCACAACGGAAGGGGCAAGGGTAAAACCGAGCCAGGACCGTCTGCACCCAAGGCCAAGGCAAAAGGCAAGGGCAAGGGCAAGGTCAAGAAATTTAAACCGAACAAAGCAAGAGCCGAGAACCGGTGCGTCAAGTGCGGTGAAATTGGCTACTATAAGTTCAACTGCCCGAAGCGTCACGAGGGTGGTGGAAACGCCACAGGTAACTTCGTTGACTAACTTCGGTAACTTATTATATAAGTGGTGTATTTGACTTTTATGATCGTTTATTGCAAATAGGTCAGTAAAAGCAAAAAGGATGGCTTGGAATCCTGGAGGACACTACGTGAGGAAAGAAGGATATTTATAATTCATGGATTTCTACTTATTTTAAATCTTATTTTAAATATGTAACGATTTTAAAGACTCTTTATTAAAACATTAATGAATTATTGGTTGATATATCCTTGCGTGTAGCTTAAAATTATATCTAGTCAAGTGTGACTTGGGGATAACTAACAAGTCAAAAGTCTTTGACTTATTAGTACTTAGTCTTTATGCATTAATTGCCATTTGAGTAGTATGTTAATATTATAATTGGTCGACTAAACTTATGAAATTACTTGAAACAACACAGTTGTTGTTGTACATTAGAAAGTCTATCTAATCAAGTAATTATTAAGTATTTATGAAAACAAGTTCAAGATTTGAACTAAAGTTAAACACTTGAAATAATAGTTATTATTTCTAAGGATGTGCTTAAAGTTAAAACATTTATGAGTATGATTATAATAGACATTATAATCAAGAGAACTCACATGTTTTAAATAAGAATCCATACAAGTGTGTTATACTTGTTGTAAGATAAAGTTTTCGAGAAACCAATTTCCGTAATAGAAAATAGTAGATATATGTAAAATCCAAGTCTAAGGTTTCGTCAACTTTAAAATTCTTATTCGAAATCTAAGATTTAGATTTATACTTAAAATCAGTTTTTTGACTCTTGTGTCAAGTTTTGACCAAGTCAATAAGGTGTTTTGAGTAATGCTATGTTTTCATAATAGTCAGTGAGAGCAATTGACCTACGCAACGATGTTTATTAAGTCTTGATAAATTTAAAAATATACATATATGTTTACGTAGAAGCTAATGAGTGTTAGGATGAACACAGTGGTTATTAGCTTGTTGAAATTCAAGTACATATATAATTCAAATGACCGGAATTTTGAAGATTCAAAACAAGTCCGGGTAAATGGACTAGTCCCACGAAGTCATAATTATATATTGAAATTCAATGTCACCAATATTAATATATTAAAAGAATTAAGTGTTGAAAAATAATAAACTGATTATTAGATAAGTGTTTATACACAGAATGTCTAATATTGTTTACAGGTTAGTGTAAACAAAAGGAGTTTATTATTTTAGTCTATTTCTTGGAATAGAAAAATATTTATACATCTACAATATAACTAAGTATGGTTATGGCATAATTTTATATATATTCAGAAACAAGGAGTTAATCCCATTCTCCGAGTTTGGGCAATATATTAAAATTAGAAAGACTAGGCTTGTTTTCAAGGTTTGCGGAAAACAATTTGTCTAGCAAAACGAGTGGGAGCACTAGTTAGTGCATACTTGTTTTTTGGTTCATAGCAATGTTGTGGTTTCAAGTAGTTATCTGTAACGCCACCTCTAACGAGCTTAAAATTAGAGTTAATTTAAACTTTTTAAACAACTATTATCAAAAGTGTTGCAGCGGAATTAAACACCATTTACAAAAGCAACAAGTTTGACTCAGCTAATTAATTACAACAAAAGGATTAGCCAAGTTCGAAGCTACAAGCGTTACCAACTAGTTACCGACCATCGGATCCAAAAACAACAACGTGTTCCCCAACAGGTATATATACAACAAAAGACTACCACCAGTACCCGCCTCACAAGGCCTCTAGCATCAACCTGCGAAAAAGGTAAATCTTGCACCGTTAGCTACAACTAGCTAGTGAGCACCAATTCTACATAAGCAACAATAAGCAGGCTATCATGTATCAGAACAGCACACAGGGCTATCCTATCATATTGAGGCGAGCCAAACGTGTCAGCAGTAGTCGTATGTTGCAGGGGAGCCAACCCCGCTCAACAACCCAACAGCAGTCCACGTGGTACACCATGTCTTTCATACTGGTTCCCATCTATCAAGGAACCCCGTTCCATAGAGGAACGGCGGCCTGCAGAGCCCTACCCAAGTGTATACTACTTGAGTACCGTTAGTTCCCCAATTCGTAGTCCCTAAGGACCCTGGGAACCCAGCCAGATACTATCACCCGTCTACCTGACTGACCTCCGTGTTCTCCAATTCAGTGTCCGGACATAACTTCATAAACAAATAGCTGATCCAATAAGGATCCAGTTCATGCGCGCATATAATCACAACAATATCTTTCATATCAATAATAAGCATGCTTGTACAACTCTATCATAACATACCTCCATTTTCACGTATCAACACACCAGTCACATGTCAACAAGTACCACAGATAACTTACCTACTGAGACTCATGGGAAACCGGTACTCACCTCGAAACTACAAGAGGCAGATATGCAATCGGGAATCCCAAGAGCACACAGAATCGTCTGAGTCACCTAACACCAATAAACATAGATAAACACCCCTTAGTATACACTACAACAGACTGCACTAACAACAGTCTCAACAAAAGGTCAACATGGCTTCTGACAGCCTCCTACGGCCGCAGGAACATGTTCCTACGCCCGCAGGACAACTTCCAACATGCACTACGGCCGTAGTATATATGTACTACGCCCGTAGGAGTCCTTGCCAAAGAACCATGATCTACGGCCGTAGTAACCATATACTACGCCCGTAGCATGTATCCTCTGGGTAACTACGGCCGTAGGTTATATACCCACGCCCGTAGTCTTGTTTCCATCACCCGTGGGTGGTAATCCTCTTGAATTCAATCCTACGGCCGTAGCAACCATTACCTACGACCGCAGTAACAAAACAACCCCTACGGCCGCAGTACCTTATACTACGCCCGTAGGAACCATAATCACAGTCTGTTCTTGCTCTGTTCGCAAACAGCTGCTGTATTACCCATTTTTGACACAAATCACGACTTGAATCCGTGTTCAAGCGTTTGTATTTGATCTCTAACATACACATAAAGCTATTAACACCTTTTTGACTCAAAATCAACATCATAACACACTAGAATCTACCCAAATGGGTCTTATTCTTCACTAGACTCAAAACTAGGTTTTTGATCAAGAAACAACACTTACAAGGATGTATTGATGGTGTAGAATCATAATAAAGCCACCGAAATCGCTTGAATCCTAGCTATCTCTTTGATTTCTTCTTTCAAAACTCAAGTTGTGTGTGTGTAACGTGTTATACATATGTATGTGTATGTGTGGTGTGTTTGAAAGCATTTACAGGGGATAAGTGAGGCCTTAGGCCGACTTATCAACTAATACCCCTCACGGGTATTTTGTTCTCCTATTCAACTTAAAACACAGCTTAGGGTTATCCGTTTCAACTAACGGAGATATTTTTGGAACCATTATCCAAAACCGTTCAACTATTTGTCAACATGGTCAACTTATGACACTTTTCATAATACTACATTTTTATCCACATTTAACACCAGTTAACACCATTTAACACCAATTAGCACCAATTCATGTTTAAAACACCAATTAACATTTAAGACACCATTTAGCAACATTTATACTACAGTTAGCAACAAAACACCAATTAAAGTCAACGTACAACTGTTAAAGCTACATGTACTACAGTTTACAACTAGGCCCCATTTTGAGGTGTTACATTATCCGTGATAAGTCCACTTGAAGCAACATAGTAACACCAATATACGCGGTGAAATGAGACGATGGATCAGTATTAATTATGTACTTTATTCCAGGAGGGTGAATATGGATAGTACATTATTAATCCCATTACTCTTCACAGATTTTGTATGTTTTGTTAATATCCATGAATAAAAGATTATTATTCAAAAACCCTGTCCGTGACTACCTATCTTGGTGGGAACCTCGATTAGGGAGATAATAACGTCATTGTGGTACTTAATGGAGATTCATAGTGATTGAAGATAGCTACCAAGAGTGTAGGCCAAGGATGTACGGATATTCACCAGGGGTGTGAATATTGGATAGTGACATCGTGAAGAATACTGTAACACCACTTTTCTTAAAAAGCTATTATACATATTATAGAACTCTTAACACTCCAAAAGATCGAAGTTCTTACAAAATACTGCTAGTATTTACACAGATGCTAGACTGTTTAGTAAAAGTAGTGTTTTAAAACGTTTCTAATATAAAATCCAGGAGCTATCCAGCCGAAGGGGCCGCTGGGGCCGTTGGGGCCTTCCCCTTGCCTGAACCTGACGTACCTGCATGCAGAAAACACAAAACATAAGCTAACGCTTAGTGAGTATACTACTGAAATAATAAACAAAACATGAAAGCGAATTCTCTTTTGGATGTCTCACATCCCAACTTGTAATCTGCAAATCTATTCCAAATCTGTTAACTGGTCCCGGAGTATACTATACAAAGTATAGGTAACCCTTGACACTTACTTGGGTATAAGGATCTCAATATACCCTATCTCTGTCCACAATATAATATGATCACATAATCAATCACAGATCATGCATTTAATATACACAAGTATACTAATCTAATTAAAGGTAAGTACACTCACCTTATCAGCAGTTAAGAGCTACACTCCTATCACAAAAGCGTCAATCTCGTATTGTCTACAAGCAATACACCAGTACTGTATTAACTTTTAGACACTGCTGCAAAGATGCTGACTGACTAACAAAGTTCTGCTTAAACCACCTCCTACGGCCGCAGAGGAAAAACCCTACCCCCGCAGGAGTATCCCTCACTACGGCCGCAGGGATCCACCCATACGCCCGTATTGGGTACACAACACCTCCTACGGTCGTAGGCTATATGAACTACGCCCGTAGGCTCATTTCCTTCGTCCTTAGACGGTAATCCATGAAAAACTGTCCTACGCCCGCAGGAACCCTTTCCTACGGCCGCGGGAGTCAAAATCACCAAAACTCTAAAATACCTCCCTACGGCCGTAGAGAACCTTTCCTACGGCCGCATGAACAGTTGCTACAACAGACATCTTGCTCTGTTCGTAAACAGCAGCCGACTTCAACACTTTTTCACCTAAATCTTGAACAAACTCAAATTCAACTATACATACCTGTTCTATAACATTACTACTAGTTCTTCTACAAGAAACATAACACAAAACACCATAAAATACATCAAACCAAGCTAGAAACATGGATTCAACCCATGAATCCATTTCTTGACCTATGATCGTGTGAAATCAAGTTATATATTTTAAGTCCAAAATCACCTAAGTTTCACCACACACTACCAGCAAGTATGACTGGGTCATGCAATAGTATAGCAAAGGTAAGTAATGGGTATCGTATCCACAAGGAGCAGTGCAAACACAAGAAATAAAACAGACTAAAAATTAACCTAAAGATTGCGAGTTTTCAGTATTGAGAGAGAACTAATGACTAAGCAAGAATTAAAAGCAGACAAGTAAAACAATTAATGAACTTTTGCAAACAACCAGATGAAAACAAGTATCCACCTTAATCTTTCCTCTTATTGTGATATATCTCAAGATCAGTTTAATCGATTACCCGGATTGACTTAACTATAATCAATTTCCGATTTCATATAGTTATTGCGAGACAGATAAGAATAACAATTTCCAATTGATCATCAAATCCACACAACCTAGTTCATAATTCATCAACCACATTAAACAAGTTTAACATAACCAACCGTTTCCTCGATTGCAAAGCCCTAGATAATTAGGTTTAGGTTACCGTTCCTGGATTCTGATTGCTTTTCCTAGCAAACACCTTGAATTATTCATAGACAAACATTCAAAGAAGAACACATATCATATAAACTTCCTATTTATACTCAACATGCACCATGAATCCAGAAATAAGAGATGAAAACCCTAAAAATCCAAACTTTGATTGAATGAACATGAAACTAGAATCAATCCTTAAATAATCAAAGAAATCAAGACATATCCCAATTAGGGTTCAATCATAAGATGAATACAAGAGGTGATAAGCCCATAATCAGGCTTAAACAAACCAACAAAGTATGAAAAAGCATTCCTAATAGAAGATTAGACATAGATTCGACATACCGAGTTGTTGATGACGATGATTGATGATGAAATATGGATCCTCTAAGCTCCAAGGGTGTTTCCTCACCCTCCAGGGTTGAAAACCTCTGAAAAAGACGCCTAGGGCCGGCTTGAATGCAAAAGATATGATTTTTGGAGTCAAATTTCGAATTTATAGAAATCTGATCTGCGCAGGCTCGCGGCGCAAGCCCATATGCCTCGCGGTGCGAACTACCGGACCTCCGAACCCAAAAATTCCAGAGACTTTCTCGCGGCGCAAGAGGGTATATCTCGCGGCGCGAGCTTATGTTTTTTAGAGATGACCATAAAACTGAAATTGTAGCCCTCTGAGTCTAGTTTCCGTGGCCGCTTGAATCACCTCAATCCGAGTTTGTATGACTTAGATATGATCAAAACAGTGGAGGTGTGTCGGAGTTGACAACTTTTCTCATTTTCTTCATTTTTAGCTCTTTTTCCGCACTTTCTTCGACGATTCCACCATATTCAACGTGTAAGCATCCCAAGTAACAATTTAGTGTATTATATGATCATTATAGGCACAAAAGACATGTAGAAGCTACAATATTTACGGATAAAAACATAGTTTAATCCGGAAATATCAACCTAACACTTCAATTAAACATGAGAAACACATACCTCTTGCTACTAAATCTCTATCTGATCGAATCCCAGCTGTTAACCTCGCTTTTGAACTCGAAATTAGCCAACTCAAGAACCAAGTGTGTGAATCGTATGTGTGTATGTATGTTCCTGATGGTTTGACTCTAAATGAGTAAAATATGACTCATATATCTAAACTTTCATAACTAACACAAAAGGTCCCTGAACTTTTATAAGTTTCTGAAATGACAACTTCAGTCCCTCTACTTTGTAACTCATAAACACATAGCACAAAAAGGCAACTAGCCAAACACATAAACACTTATTATTTAATTAAAGACAATTCATAACGAAATTTTCGGACCTTGGGGCGTTACAAAATACCGCGTAGTCCTCGAGTAAAATGTATTCGTCACATAGGTTGTCCTTAAGCCTAAGATATTTGGTTTGGGATGCGGGGACTTCTGGCATTTGGAACGCAACTAATGCTACGCCGTAACTGGGTAGTCATAACGGGCGTATCTGGTGTCAACGGAAAGTGTATTGCCAAATGAAAGTATGCGAGAGGCATTATGCAACTCCTCTTAAGGAGAGATGTTTTCGGGCCTCTTGACTGATCTAGACTGTGGAAGTGCATGGTCATGCCCAAACGAATTGATATGTTCTTTGTCGTTTATCACTCAGTCGAAATCGGATAGTCAAGAAATGGTGAGTGCTCAGAGTTGACTCACACCTTGCTCACACTCACAATCGAAACATCGGGATGCAGAAGGAAAAGCCTAAAGTATACCCGATCATAAGACAGGGAGTTCTTATGAAGTTTTATTATAAAATAGTTAGTTTTATAAATTATAAAATAATTTGTTTTATAAACATATAATTATCACACCTGGGTATAAGAGTTCTTATTGCTTGGTTAACCTAAGGACTGGTCTAGAGGTACCCTTAGGCCTGTATCATCAAGATATACGGGTTGACGATAAGCACAAGTGGGAGTCTGATAGGATTTGTGTGCATAGCCGTCGAACCCTGATGACACACCCAATGTCATAAGACACTCAAGGGTCACACCTGTGAGGGTACGTAATTCAAAAAGTTATATAACCACATTTTGGGAGATGGGTATTATGACAGTTAGTTATAAACCAGTATACAGAGTTATAAATAACCAGATATAATTAATTAACAAGATTATATATATTTATTAGTTAATAAATATATATTGTTAATTATTAATATTTAATATTAATACTTTGGATATTATCTTAAAGGGTTATTTCTATTTAATTATTAATAAGGAAAAACAATATATATATATATATATATATATATATATATATATATATATATATATATATATATATATATAGGAAAAAGTTAATGCGAGAACCATTCTTAGTGCGAGAACCGCGAGAACCAATCTGAGCCGTCCAACTCACCCTCTTTCAATGTCATTGCCCACCCATGAATTCCTCACATGCACCCTGCCACATTCTATCCCTCCACGCTCACCATCCATTAAACTTCCCATATCTAAGGAACGGCCGTGATTGGTTCTCGCGGTTCTCGCACTAACAACGGTTCTCGCATGAACCCTCCCCTATATATATATATATATATATATATATATATATATATATATATATATATATATATATATATATATATATATATATATGTATGTATGTATAGACAAGGGTTCATGCGAAAAGGTCCTTATTTGCGAAAAATGCGAGAAGTAATCTGGACCCTTCAATTAATTCATCAATGGTTAGTAACATATGTGCCAATATTGAAATTAAATGAAAACTAATTGGTATTTAATAAAACAAAAAAGGGTAATATGGAGAATTTACGAATGTATCATGCTGACTTTTCAAATATCTTTTCCACAACTCTCTCTGACTCTCTCTCTCTCTCTCTCTTCGTATCCCACCGACCCATTTCAAAAACTTCAGAAAAGGAATCCCCCACTCACCCTCTCTCTCTCTCTCTGTGAACTGTCCGGTCGCTACCGCCGACGACCACCGGCTACCGCCTCTGCACCATCGGCCTTCGCTTTCTCACTTTTCATCGTCACCACACGCTGCACCTTCGGCCGCCGCTACGCATCTTGTGGACTATGGGTAACCGCCGCTGCCGTCACCACATCGTCCATGGCCACCTCCACCGTCGACGTCGACGTCGACCTCCACCACTGAATGTAGGCGGCTAGGGTTTAGCTACGACGGACAAATGGCGGCGGCTAGGGTTTAGCTCCACATCGATCTCCAACATAAACACCGCCACCATCATCGGATCCACCATGTCGCCACCATCATCGGAGCCACCGGTCAAGAGGATAATACTCACCACCGCCCGCGACGTCGCTGCTCAACCGCCGCTCTCTACCGACCATCGATCTCTCTTCATGTCGTCCGCCGCCACTGTCCCACTGGATCTATCGTCGCCGCCGGCCTCAGGCCTAGCCGCCGGTGCCATGTTATAAACTAGCTCTTTTTTTCTCTTCAGGTTTTTATTTTTGAAATTCATTATATTCCTTTTTTTTTTGCTTTTCTCGGTTTGTCTGTTTAATTAATTTACATACTACCTTCTTATTTTCTTATTATAAAAAATGTTTTTTATATGATGTTTTCAATTTCATGATTAAACGATTGCGCTGATCAATCATAAAAAAGGATTTTTTAATGGTTTGTTTAATTTTTATTAGAAATAAAGCTTTTTTATTGTTTATGAGATGTAAGCTAATGAACACAAAAATGAACGATTGGTTATTTAGTAATAAATAAGTCTGCTATAAAAGAAAGGTTTTTTTTACATCTAGTTGTTCAATAATAAACAACCATTAGAAATCTGCTTTTCTTGAATCCTAAAAATCCTCTACATTTCTCTCTTAATAATGGCAGCCGGCGACTACAAAATTGTAACCATCCTCGGAGTGGTTGACATTTTGGTAGATTTTGTTTATAATTAATTAATTTTTTTTGATGTTTTGATGGTTATAGGGAACCATTGTTTTTTTTGTATATTTGAACATCTTGTTTGTGATGTTTATGGATGTTTTTTTATTTGTTTCTGGAGTTGTAAGTTTATAAAAGTAATGATTCTCTATTCAATGATGAATTCTCTTTTGATATTGTTCTATATCCCTTATGCATTATTGAAGGTCACCAACGTTGAACACCAATTCTTTCTTCACTGATGATCAACATTTTTTTTCAGTTTGTGGGTTTAATATATGTTAATCGAGGTTGGGTCTAAGTTGGAGTTTTGGTATATACCGTTGAACACCATTTGGTTTTGTTGGACAAATGGGTATTTGAATCTAAGTCTGGTGAGTAAGCGGAGGAAATTGGCCGCGTGCAGTATTGAATACAGTTAATTATCAAACTAGTATATTATTCTATCTATTCAATATTGAATGTTATAAATTTTTTAAAACCGGTTTATTTTTTACTGTGTTCATTATCGCACACGTAATTAAACAAGAAGCAGTAAAAATTTGCAATAGTTAAAATTTTGTAAATTGTTGCATTCATTAATGAAAATTGTTGCAATATCTAACGAAAATTTGTACGTTGTGTTCAGCAATGTACACTGTATTCAATAATAAAATAGAAGTAAATTGTATACATTTGGAAAAAAGTTAATTAGAAAAAGAAAAAATTAATAAGGAGAGATAAGGATGAGTAGTTTAAAAAAATCCTGAAGAAAATAAATAGGAGAAGAAATAGGGGTTGGTTAATTAAAATTAAATTAAAAAACTAAAGAAATTGGTAAAAGACCTTATTACCCTTTTGAATTAAAAAATAAATAACAAAAAACTAGTGGCCCAGAACGCTTCTCGCACTTTTCGCAAATAAGACGCTTTTCGCATGAACCCTCCCTTATATATATATATATATATATATATATATATATATATATATATATATATTCGGCCAAGGATATATATTATAAATAATATAGATATTTTTTATATTAATAATAACATGATTAATCAAAGCTTGCCTAATTATGGATAACAAGAATGTTATTTATAAATAGGATATAAGCTCCTTGATTAGGGTTTAAGAAAGTATAACACAAAACAACTCTCTTCTCTCCCTCACTCCTTATCTACGGCTGAAGAACACCCCAAGGGGGTGGGTGGTTCGATTTTGGTGTTTCAATCACTAAGTAGATCAAGAACAATCGTGTGATTCAATCCTTCTAGTGGATCCTTGTTGTATCTCATTACGAGTAGACCTTCATTGAGCAATCCAAGGTATAAATCTCATCTTATGAATGTTCTTGAAGGTTATGGTGAAATCGATGGTTTATACATAGATATGTATATATCGATTGCTTGTATGTATGCATGCATGTTTGATTAGTTGATAATCTTAGTATAGTTTAAACTAATCCAAGAATAACATGATAATGCTTTTTTCAAGAATATGGATATACACATGTTGATATATATATCTTTTTTCATATATATATCTTCTATACACACTTGTGATTAAACAAGATCTTAATCCTTTAGGGTTTTTAGGATTAATATTATTATTTATGCTCCGCTTTATAAATAATAATTGTTTATGTTTACAATTCTGAGTTGGTTCAAACCAGTTAGGTTATGAATCAGGATGACTCAAGTTTGAATTGTGACCTGTAAAACCCAACACACTACTCATGGCAACTAAAACTGAGAATGAAGAATCCAATTTCAAAAGATTAAATTGCAGGGAGCCCGAAAACCGTAGTGAGTGCGGGAATTGTAGTGGTGCACGAAGCAAAAAAAATCGCAAAGAGTGCAAAGGACAAAGGAATTGCAGTGAGTGCAGGACCCAATCGGAACGCAGAACTTTGATTGCATGATACGATCAAGGGACAAATAACTGTATGATGCGGTTACCAACGTGTGAGATGTGTAAATAAAGCCTGTGATTGGATCATAAATAAAGAAGATTTGTGTGAGACGACTGCGTAAAAACCCATGTTATGTGAAGACAACTGCAACTGAAATTATGTAATATAACTGCTGTGTCAAGCTCCTGTTCTTGCGTTGCCTGAAGGATCTGAAGATTTCGTGGTTTATTGTGATTCTTCACATGCTGGGTTAGGATGTGTCCTGATGCAAAGAGGTAAAGTTATAGCTTATACTTCCAGACAGTTGAAACCCAATGAGAAGAACTACCCGACTCATGATTTGGAGTTAGCAGCAGTAGTGTTTGCTTTGAAGTTATGGAGACATTATTTGTATGGTACAAAGTGCACGATTTGCACTGATCACAAGATTCTGCAGTATGTATTCACACAGAAGGAATTGAACATGAGACAGCGCTGATGGTTAGAGCTGATTAAAGATTATGATTGTGACATTCAGTATCATCCGGGAAAAGCTAACGTGGTTGCTGATGCACTTAGCAGGAAAGGTTCTGCAGATACAGTAAAGTTTATGCGGTTAGAGATCAAATCAGATTTGATCGATCAGTTGATGGCTGCACAATTGGAAGCACTGAAGGCAGAAAACTTGAAAGTTGAACTGATGGTAAAAAGACAGCATGAGTTGACAACTGATTCGTGTGGGTTGAAGATGTATCATAATCGCGTTTGGGTGCCAAAGTTTAGTATTTTGCGGGAATTGATTTTGACTGAAGCTCATAAATCCAGAATGTCTGTTCATCCTGGTAGCACTAAGATGTATCAAAGCATGAAGACTTTTTACTGGTGGCCTACTATGAAGTTAGATGTTGCACGATTTGTAGAGTCATGTCATATTTGTGCACAAGTGAAAGCTGAGCACCAGAAGCCGTATGGATCTCTGAGACAGTTAGCAATACCAGAGTGGAAGTGGGATCACATTACAATGGATTTTGTAACAAAACTTCCGAGGACTCAGAAGGGAAACGATATGATATGGGTTATTGTTGATAGATTAACTATGAGTGCACACTTTCTTGCTACTGTTGAGAATGCAAACTTGAGTAAGTTAGCCAAGTTGTATATCGATGAGATAGTATCTAGACATGGAGTTACTTTGTCTATTGTGTCAGATAGGGATTCGAGGTTTGTGTCGAATTTCTGGAACAGACTACAGCAAGAGTTGGGATCTAGGGTTAATCTGAGTACAGCTTACCACCCACAGACAGATGGCCAATCAGAGAGAACAATTCAGACTTTAGAAGATATGCTTTGGGCATGCGTGTTAGAGTTTGGATGTTCTTGGGATTCGCATTTACCGCTGGTTGAGTTTGCTTACAACAATTCTTACCACTCCAGCATCAGAATGCCGTCGTATGAGCTATTATATGGGCGACCGTGCAGAACTCCTACTTGTTGGTTAGAGGCAGGAGAGAAACAGTTTGATGGACCAGATATTCTTCAGATCACAGCAGATAAGGTAGCAGTGGCTCGAGAAAAGTTGAAAGCTGCAAGAGATCGACAAAAGATGTATGCAGATCCGCGTCATCGACCAGTGACTTTTGTTGAGGGAGAACGAGTCTACGTAAAGGTTTCACCATGGAAGGGCGTGATACGCTTTGGGAAACGTGGAAAGTTGGCTCCTCGATATATTGGTCCGTTCAGAATTCGAAAAGTAATGAATGACCAGACCGTGGTTTTGAATCTTCCTGATGAATTAGCTGGTATCCATGATACATTCAACGTTTGTTATCTGAGAAAGTGTAATGTAGAGGATCAGACATAGGTGTTGCCAATACAAGATATGCGGATAGATTCCAACAAGAGGCTGATTGAGGAACTTGTTGAGTTGCTGGATCGTAAAGTAACGAAGTTGAGAAATAAACAGATACCAATGGTATTGGTGAAGTGCAAGCACAGCTTTAGTTCAGATTTGACTTGGGAGACCGAAGCTGATACGAGGAGTCGTTACCCTACCTTGTTTGAGCGCGATCAGATTCCGAGGACGGAATCTTCTTAAGGGGGGAAGATTTGTAACACCCTCCTTACCGGCCTAGATTATTTAAGGTAATTAATTAATTAATTAATTTGGAAATTTAATTGTTTATGTGTATTATTGTAGAAATGTGTTATTTGATAATTATTTGTGATATTATAATGTTTTAATTATTTAAGGTAAATAATTATAATATTTTAATATTGAGTGGGTATGAGGGGGGGGGGGGTGGCCGGTTGGTGGGTATATCCACCCACTCTTCCTGCATACTCCTTTGCTTGTGTTAGTTATCAAAGTGTTTGTGTGTGTTTTGTGTGTCTCGGCCGAGAGCAGGAAAGAAAGAAAGAAGAAAGAATTGAATTTTTTGTTGATCTTAATTGTGAATCTGTTTAATTGAAGTGTTAACGTCATCAAGAGGTTAGAAATTCTGAATCATTGTGTTAAATTGATGTTTAATTTCGGTTTTGATTATGTATATATGAAATCCGATTGAATGCTTGATTTGATGAATTTATGATCTAGGTTGTATGCATGTTAGAATTGATTGTTAGTTATGATCAAACATGTTTATAAATCAATTCTGTAAACCTGGATGATGTTGCATGCTTAAAATCAGATTAGAATTGAAGTTATGAATGATTTTGATTTAGTCGGAATTCAAGTTATGAAGCACTCGGAATTCATGTCATGAATGACTCGGAATTCAAGTGATGAGTCTGTCGGATTTGGTAATTCCGACCAATTTACTCGGAATTGGACTTAGAATCCGAGTAAACTTCATTGTATGCCTTAAATTTTTAATCGGATTTGATGTAGTCGGATTTGGATTCACTCGGAATAGGAAATTACTCGGAATTCATGATTTAAGTATGAAATCACTGTGATATGTCCTAACACTTTCGATCGGAATTCGACTCTTAGTCGGAATGTGACTTTACTCGGAATGTATGAGTTAGTCGGAATTGCCTTTACTCGGAATTGAGCCTTAGCTCGGATTTGGTTCTGTCGGAATTGGTTTTAATCGGAATTTGGGAATTCAATCGGAATTGGTTTGATCGGAATTGATCCTCACTCGGAATTTGAGATTTGGTTGGAATTCTAATCTTACCTTGCTCGGAATTTGAATTGTTATGAGGAATCCGATTAAAGATCAACTCTTTGATGATTTGAAGATGAACATGAATTGTACATTCAGTATGGCATTGACTTAAGAATGGAATGTATGTATTGTCTAAGCTAAGGAGATGGATGAATTCACAGAATTACAGATTGTAAAAGGGTAATAGTGAATTACGGTATATTGATGTGAATATACATGAATTTAATATGTACTTGTGATTTTATGTGCATATGTGGTTGATTATAGTATTATGCTTATTGTGTATTGATTAAGCAAATACTGATTGTTAGTTGTTTGTTCAGGTGGAGACAAAACTCAGTAGATAAGTAAATACTGAGTTGCCTGACTGTTGAAGATATCGGTGAGTGGATAAATATCTTGGATGTATAAGATATAACTCCTGATTGGTTGCTCTTTGAGATGTTATCTCTTGTTTACTGTATATATACATGTTGTTGTGGAGATCAGCTTGGCGGTTGTTTTTCAGCTGGACCTTTGTTTAGGGATATACAGTAATAGTAATCGTCTTGATAAGCATTTGTTGTAATCAAGAGGTGCTAGTACTGTTATCTGTGATAACTGGGCTATCGGTAAACCTATGCTTTGGCCGGCATTTGGTTGAAGGTCCCGCAAGACCGCCGGTTCTCTTGTTGTTTGTGCTTGGTTGTTTGGGCTTTATGCCTTGTATGTTTTTGATATCTATTCTCTCACTTAGCTTTGTGCTAATCCCCCAATGTTGAACTCTTTTACAGGATATTCCTGGTATGTGGAAGATAGAGGTGAAACTGGAACTGTGGACTGATCATAACTCTGATATCTGTTTGTTTTTGTAAAGAGCCTGTTTTTGAGTAACACTGTAAATGTGTTTTGTAAATCAAACAAGTTAAAGTTATATTTTCATTATTATATTATTGCAGTATGTAATTAAGCTTCCGCGCGTATTCCAAAGTAGTGTTAGAAAATACGGTGTTACAGCCCTCCCCCCTTTGTTGACACGGGCAGCCGCCACCGTCAAAATAACCGCCACCACAGTTAGTAACCACCGACTGGCGATAACCACCCATAAACCGCCATTTCATGACCTATATATGTGTATCGATATGTACAATAAAACAGTGTGTTTCATTGTAAGCTCAGATGTGATTCCAAAAGAAATAAAAAGAGAACTATTTAATGTATTTTGTGTTTGTTGTTTATCCAACAATTTATCTAATAACAGAGTTAACGTACCGAGTCTCGGTCAATAACCAAGTAAACCTTAATTATCTCAAAAACAACATATACTGGTCATGCATGCATTTACTTTCCGACAAGTAATTAAGAAATATAAAGCTGTGCGTGGGTGCAGCTAATCAACGTACAATTCATGGAAATTATTTAAACAACGAACAAACCTAATTAACCACGCATGGATCGCGTACATCAACTATGAAAACGTACTTCTCTAAAAGATTAAATAGTTGGAAAAAACAAAACAATAAACTTTGAATTAATTAACCTAGCTTAGCTAATTCATTTCTTGATTCTTCGATCAAAGAGGTTTTCCGGTCAAGAAATGTGTAACAAGTGTAAGGGCGCTCTTGGGTTTGTAGCTTGGCCCCTGGCAGGCCCGACCCAAAGCAGGTCCAAAGTGTACCCATGCACAGGGCCAAAAAATCCTAGGGCCCAATTTTTTTATGTTTATAGGGGTATATATTAAGTCCAGCAACATGTAGCCCAATATACTTGATCTGGGCCTAAACCAGCAAATGAAGAAGGCCTCCAGGAGTCTAGGTTAATATCGCATAGCAATAGCAATACTCTGATACATACGCAGCCGACAAACACGAGTTCCAACTTCGACCCTGTCGACTTCCAGAGAGAGTGCGATTGAACGACGAGCCGATGACAACCGTGAGACGCCCGTTGGAGTTTTCGAGAGTCGGTTGGTGGATTTCCAAGGTCGATACTCATTACTCTGCCGAAGATGAAAGGGTCAAAGTCCCGAAGATATCATCTCGAATTCTCGATACAAACCGGGAAAGTTTGTGGTTTTCGAACTGTACCAACGATTCTTCAAGTCTTGAGTTCTTGCATCTTGGCTCTGTTTATGCAATTTTTTCTACTGTATCCTCGAATTCTCGATACTAATTGGGTCTCCAAATCTGCAAGACTGCAATTATTTCTGAGGTTTCTCAGTTTCTGCACAGGCTATTTTATCAAAGACACAAGGACTCAAAGTTATATGAGGTAACCATTAAACAATAAACCATCGAAATTCAAAATTTTTTATGTGTCCATCCAAAATTTCATAGCTTATATGGCCATCGAAAACTTTGTGACTTTAAATTTCAAGGCTTTTATGTTTATATAATTATTTTTCTGTTTATCTTTATCACTTTATGTTTTTTTGACTTTTAATTGCAAAGCTTAAATGGCCATCGAAAATTTTTTATTCTTTCTGCTTTTAATCAAGGTTATTGCACAGTGGACTAGTGTCCATTATCTAAAATTTTAGTTTAATTATGATATAAATTTGTTTTTTCTAGTGTAGTAGGTGTATTAATAATCTTATTTTTTTACTTTATTTTGGTTATTTGGCTAGGTTGAACAAGAGTGTAAGGCTGTAAGAGCTGGGATTTTAAGAAGAAGGATTATACAAATCAGTAAATCACAGCTGTGAGCAAGGTGTTTTCTCTCCTTTTTCAAATTTATTATGCCTCCTGGACTTAGAAAATATGCTTCTGGTTATAAAAAACGTAAGAAAATTCAAAGAATTGACGAACTTACGAAATCTCAAAAAGGGGCTATTGATAAGTTTATAAATAAACAAACATCAAATACTAGGGAAAATGAGAATGGTAATGATGCTTTTGATCACCATGGTAACGTTAACGAGAATGGTAATGATGCTTTTGATGATCATGGTAACGTTAACCATAATGTCAATGATGATAATGTTAATCTTAATTTTGATTATAGTAATGTTCATGCTGATGATAATGTTAATGATGTTTTTGATAATCATGGTAATGTTAATGATGGTAATGTTCATGATGATAATAATGTTAATCTTAATTTTGATGATGGTAATGTTCATGATGATGAAAATGTTCATGATGCTAGTCGTTTTCATACATTTGATATATTTGATCCTAGGAATTGGGATGCTCTTGACTCGAACATGATAAATATATTAGCATTAAAAGGTCCTAAAAGAGATTTATTCAATCAAAAAGGCTCTAAAGATAAAAATCAAAGAAGATTTTCTTGAATATATTATACAAAAGTTTTATCAAAAGGGGAGAAATGTGATAGAGATTGGCTTGTTTATTCTAGAGAACTTGATAAAATATTTTGTTTTTGTTGTAAGATATTCCGACAAGGTTGTGGGAAGGGTTAACTCTTAAATCATTGTCGTCGACTCGTTGGGAGAGTCGTATTGATAGTGTCAAAGCTATAAGATTTCAATTGTTAGATATATAAGAAGCTTTATTTCAAGTAGCCGAAAATGACAATGATTCTAAAATAAAAAGTTAAGCTAAATCCTTGGCCGAAAATGAACTTGGCAACTTTGAATTTATAATAGCATTAGTAATTTGGTATGAAATGTTACATGTTGTTAATTTAGTTAGTAAGCAATTACAATCGAAGGATATGCTTATTGATGTTGCATTGGTGAAAATAAAGGGGTTGATTTCTTTCTTTAAGGAATATAGAGAAATAGGTTTTCAAAATGCTTTACAAATAGCCAAAGAAATTGCTCTTGAAATGAACATTGATCCGATTTTTCCTTAAAGACGTGAAATTAGAAGAAAAAAACATTTTGATGAGATTTCAAATGATACATCTTCTAGTGTTTCACAATCTGCACAAGAAACTTTTAGAGTTATATATTTCATATATATTGTTGATCAAACAATTACTTCTCTCACTACAAGGTTTGAACAATATCAACAATATGATGATATGTTTGGTTTTTTGTTTAATTCGGACAAATTGCATTCCTTAGAGATATGAGTTTAAAGTCTTCTTGTAATGCTCTTGAAACATCACTTAAAAAAGATAATCAATCAGATATTGATGGAAATGAATTATATGTCAAGTTAAAGTTACTTTTAAATCTTTTGCCTAAGGAGAATATGACGGCTATTGATATTTTAAAATTTTTGAAGCATGTTGATTGTTTTCCTAACACATTTATAGCATATCGAATTTTGTTAACGATTCTTGTTACTGTTGCATCTGCTAGAAAGGAGTTTTTCCAAATTGAAGTTATTGAAGTCCTACTTACGATCTACAATGACACAAGAACGACTTAATGGATTGGCTTTGATGACCATTGGAGCGACATTTTGGATAAAATTTGTTTTGAAGACGTAATTGAAAATTTTATCTCAACGAACATTAGAAGGATTGCATTTTTCAAGTAGAAGCAATCAAGCATTGATCGTGTTTTTTAACTATTAGCGTATATCTTTTTGTGTAATATTTCTAATGGAATTTTACCTTAGAAGAATATTATATGGTTGAATGAAAAATCAGAATTTTATTTTTTATATAGGGCATATTTTTGTTAAATTGTACAGGGCCTTCAAAATCTCGAAACCGGCCCTGGCACCTGGTGACCCGCCCTAAGAACCGTCGCGTTAAATTGTACAGGGCCTTCAAAATCTTGAAACCGGCCCTGGCACCTGGTGACCCGCCCTAAGAACCGTCGCAAATGTTGGATCTCCTTCATGAACTTGTACATATCCACACATCTGCATGCGTTTTTAATTTCATGAGATTTATTTATTTTCAATCAACGTAACACAACATACATATGTATATGTTAATTAATTACGTCCGAAAATGAGTCAAGCCGAGCTTTAAGTTTTTTAGGCTAAGTTCGAGCTCAACAAGCCTTCAAAGATAGTTCTTAAATAACCAGATTTACTACAAATCTATGAAAAATATATTAAAGGGGATAAGATGAGCGACAACTATCTTAGGTGCTTCTATACTCACAAACAATTAAAATTAATTGTGCTTCTATATTAAAATGATGTTAGTTGTGTAAAAACATTATAACAAAAGTTGAACATAAGTCATAAACGATTTTACATGAGTCTAACCCCAATAAATTACGTCGACAATAACACTTTTAACTATAACTTTATATATATTTATATGTTATATAAAGATTGAAAAAACTCTATACACTACAAGAAAAATGGAAAGAAATTAAAACACTTGGGATCCTCTCTGCGAAAAACCGGCTAATTGACAAATCATGACTTGTAGTGATAAGAACTTAAACAAAGCTCTTATCAGCTTGAGCTTGACTCGTTATCTATTTCGAGCTCATTTTTAGTTTTGAGTTCAAGCTCGAATTCGATAAAACCTTGACTTGTACGTATTCGAGCTCGAATAACTTAATAAAAGTCAGACTCATTTGCAATCTAATTTAACCTTCATCTATTTAATTATCCTGTAGATAGAGTTTGAATAATAACTGAACTTAAAAAGATCATAATGTGTTACCTGCCCTTGATGATGCCATGAATGCCATGGAGTCTTAATAGGTAGATTCATCAAGTTAATGGAATACTTGGTCGACGTCACGGGTACTCGTCCATCAGTATCACCACTACTCATGCAAACAATAAATTAAAAAAAAAAAAGACACAATTAATTAACACAATTCATGATATCATACAACTAATTTTGATGATTAAAATACAATATATATTTCTGTGAATATACCTGAAAATCCATACGCGAAGGTTATTCTCCATGAGCTCTCTAAGGGGTGGAATTATCTGTGAAGGACTGTCATTCCACTTTTTAATGATGTCACTACGTACACATAATTTAATTTCTAATGTCAGTAGATATATATAATTAAACAACGTACATTAATTAATTAGTTGCGCGCTAGCTATATATAGTGAATATTGGAAGTATAGTAGAAGACTGTATATATAAATTAATGACCAAATTGAATATATGTATGAGTGAGGTGTACCTGCATGGTTCCCAATCATGATCAAGTTTTGTGACATTAGCATGAATGGCTTCTTGAACATCTTCACGATTCATATAAGCATGTGTGTAGTATTCACTGCATGGACTAATTATCTGCTGCGACTGTCGTTTAATATATTTGAACCAAAACGAACGTTAATAAAGCATGCAAATAATATTTTAGCTTTTTTTACTAATTATCTAATTAAAGCTTAATTAATTGAGTTATCCTAGATCATGAATAAAGATTTTGTTTACCATCCGCTTGGGCCTGGAAGTTAGACTTTTGTTCATGCATAAAGGGGCATAGATGTTGTAGATATCAATATCACCAAGATTGCGATCCACCTCTTCACTCGCGCGCCTTTATGCACTCTTTCGGTTGTTGTTCTTCGGTTACATTTGTGGAAAAGTCACAGTATTTACGGATTTGAGCAGATGTCTCATCTGATACTAGCGCATGCGACGCAAAATAGTCATACATCCCTTTCTCATCTCAGTCTCGTCGTTGATCACCGCGTTCCCAATCTGTATACGTACAATATTATATCAGGAATTTTGATTTAGTACACATGAATTAACATATATAGTAGAATGTGAAACGGAAATTAAGAAATTAAGTGTTAGTTAATTACAAGGATTCCATTAAGATTGATTATGGTTTTGTTGGTCTTCTTGTTGTAGTAAAGTATGGTATGTGCAAGCTGAGGCACATAATGCCAGCATAGCTTTCTCCTGATATATAAAACTCTCGATCTCTCTTTATATTCTGGGAATCTTTTAAGCCAATTCAACAAGAAAACATAGTTGTCTGCTGCTGTTGATTCCACAAACAAAACATTCAAGTCCCACACGAGTTGTTGTAATACGAGGATGTGTTTGAATATGAAAACCCTACGCCCGCAGGTGATTCCACAAACAAAACATTCAAGTCCATAAATAAATGCATGAAATTAATTAACACACACTTAATTATATATGTAAACAATTAATTGAAGATTTGAAATTTAATATGTTGATTCCATGCGAATTTATTTATGTAAGGCTGCTAGTTATGGGTAACCTGCAGTTATGGGTAACCTGCAGGTAAGGCTTACCTGCAGCCACATCAGCGCCACATCATTCTCCCTCCCTTACCTTTCTCCTTTACCCAATACCAAGTTATACCTTACCTTAAAACTATCCCTATTTTTTTATTAATATATTATTAATATATTAAAATAAAAAAATATGTGTGTGATTGTGATTGGTTGAGAGGGGGTAGGGAGGGTGGGGTGGGGATGGAACTCGACGTCGAGCTCACGGACCCGAAGGCCGAACTCGAAGGCCATACCCGAAATCGAGTTTTGGTGTACCCGAACCAACTCGATGGAAGCCGATGGCTTCGGGTTACCCATAACGACCGGCCTAAAGGGTTTTGCCATCACTGTTGACTCGAAAGGGCCCAAGCTCCTGCATGGCTCCATAAGCGAGTGAAGAACAACTGTAAAAAATGTATTGAGATCTTGTATCACAATATATGCAATATAAATTAATGCACGCAAACAAGTATGATTTAATTAGGGTTTAAGTTTTATATCGTACCTCCATTGAGCCAAAGAAGGAGCGGTAAAGATTTGGTGGAGTTGTCGGCTTCGACAAAGTAATAGTAAAAAGCCCTACCCTCGGATATTCATTCACCGTAACATACCCACCGTACGTATTGATCAAATCCGACAGATGGTTGACCGCGCCATCCAGAGATTTTATCATTCTTTTTCAAACCTTGTTGAGGAATAACAAGGCAATCTTCATTCGCAAATTGAGGTGGGTTGAAATGGCTAGTGTCAATCCCCGTTTGGTCTTGTAAAGATTGTTAAGAGCTTGAGTTTGTGTGTTGCGTGCATGACTAATTTCACATGAAAAGAAGCAGATCAGGGATATCAGAAGGCCACAAATAATCGTCTTCTGATCCATTCGTGGTAATATATTAATTGCCAGATGAACTTGAAGTAGCTAGGGTTTATAAGTTGTAGCAGCCGGCCATGAGATATCACGTATGTATATATATATATATATATATATATATATATATATATATATATATATATATATATATATATATATATATAGTAGTTTACTTTATACATATATATCGGGATCTAATTGTAGTCATCATCTTATTTTTTGAAATTTGAATTTGAATGAAAACGGTTCTAGAGATATATAAGGCGAGAGTTCGAGTTCATTAGTAAATATTATGATCAATAAATTACCTTTAGATATTCACAAATTAATTTCAAAGAACTTTTTCAAGATTTCTCTTCTACATCTAGGGCTGTAAATGAACATAACGTTCGTGAACCGTTCGTGAAAATGTTCAGCGGGAAGTTCGTTTATGTTCGTTTGTTTAATAAACGAACGAACATGAACAATATTTTCCGTTCGTTTAATTAAACGAACGAACACGAACAAAGCTCTCGTTCGTTCATTTATGTTCGTGAACGTTCGGTTATCCGTTCGTTTATGTTTTATATAAATATATACATTTATATTATATGTGTGTGTTTAAATATAGTGTTTATTTGTGTTTAATAATATTGGATTTGTATTTTAGTGTGTGTTCATCCGTTTACGTTTGTTATCACTTAAATAACGAAAACAAATATACACGAACTAAAGAATCTTTAAACAATCGAACACACATGCTCGTTCGTGTTCGTTTATTTGTTCGGCTAAAGTTAAACGAACGAACATAAACACAAATTTCCGTTCGTTTATCCGTTCGTGTCCGTTTATTTGTTCGGTTAAAGTTAAACGAACAAACACGAACAAGCCATGTTCGTGTTCGTTCGGTTCGTTTACAAGAATACATCTATACTACTGAGCTATGTTCAACATAGTCCATATAAAAAACATAGTCCTAAATTTTATTTAATATACAATCACATGTGATTGTAAAATCATTACATGTTAATTATGAAAATGTCACTCCGTCCAAATTTTTAAAATTCAATATATTGATGGGGCTGATCAAAAGGCTAAGATTAGTCCCCTGGGACTATGCATTAAGTATGGACTATATTGAACAATACTATATAAACTACTAGGTTAGAGACCCGTGTATTACACGGGTTGAATAAAAAAATACATATGCATAAATCATATATATTACAAAAAGATTAAAGGAAAGAACAATGAACTAAACAACTCCATCTTACAAAGTTCATCTTACATCTTATCTTATACTCTTATATAAGTATTAAAAGAAAAGGGTTTTTACGTCATCAAGGTTTTCTCCACCAATCAAAATCCTTCATTTTCAAAATATCTTCATGTAAACCAAATTGTGATGTCATGATCCCTTTCTCCAAACTTTATGGGTATAACCACTGATTCATTCTGCACATTTTGGGCACGAATGTCAATGCAAATAAGTAATCCGAATTCATTTTGAAAATCTCTTCCCTAAAACCCTAAAATCCGGTTTCATTTTGAAAATCTCTTCCCCAAAACCATACATTCATTCGGCTGCAACGTGTAAGTCTTCTCATGCTATTAACTCCAGAATGTAATATATTTATTATAGCTTCTTATTTCTTATCCGCTTTTCCATAATCAACGATTGCTCGAGAACAATATGTTGTAGCATGTTGAAATACTGAAACATTTGCTTCTCACATCCACCTAAATTTAAGCTATTTTTCTTTGATAAACACTTGGGGTTTATTTAATTGATTTCTAACAACCTAAGAGAATCTTATTTACACATTGAGAAACACATAGTTCTTATTCATTAAAGTGTGACAGTCTTTACACTATTACACTAAGCATAAGGCTTATATACTCCCTTGAGTATATTTACAATAAGCACACCTCACACAAAAATACAGTTCTAACATTAGAGTAGTGGATTCCTCTCTCGGTTTCAAGATAATCGAGATATTTTTTCTTAGACTCGCTTAAATTTGTGGCCACCTTGTAAGACTGGTTTTTAAACTTGTCTAAAAACGGTACTTTTTTCTTTGAAAAAATACCCTGATGGTGTGGCCACCTTTTCCGGGGTGTGTTTTTTAGGTCTTGGTAGGTTCGGGGTAGTGTTCCTCGGCGGCATCGATGACTAAATACCATCCCGCCGGTACTCCGTCTAAGTGATAAGTTGATAGGTTAAATTATGAGAGTGTGATATGTCATAATGGTAAAATGAGAGATAGGGTGTGGCGCACTATGGATGACAATTGTCATTATTTCGACGACTTAATGATCATCCAACCTATCCAATCTATCAGTAGGGGATATGGACGAAGTTAAATGGGTGAATATTGAACATATATTGGATATGGATATTTAGTGTACTGGATAATGCGGTTTTCATCCATGGAAAAATCTGTTAGTCCCGAATGGATACTACAACAACAAATGTTTGTAGAAGGGGGGTTGAATACAAACTTTAGCAAATTAAAAATTAAGAGACACACGGTTTACTTTTATATAATTCTTATTGACGTTAATCAAGAATTACATGAACTAGATGCGGAAAATCTAAGTTCAATAAAAGGTGGCAACTAATTTTGTCTAACACATAGACAATGCTAATCTTAAACAACTAATGTCTAAGACGTTCAACACATGAACAAGTTTGTTACACTGAAAGTAAAATGCTAACTCTTCTAATTCTCAACTTATGAGATTTCAGTGCTTTTCAACGCATTCGCTTATTTAGCATGTTTCCATGCATGAATATATATAAGCAAAGTGTGTCCGGGTTGATGAAGAGAGAAGGAGACAAAGGTACTTGGTTTAATAATATTATAATATATAAAGTTAGTGGGTGAAAAGGTAAGTTAACTTTATACACAAAGTGTGTAAAGTGAACATACTTTTCAGTAATGAGTATACCCACTATCTATTATTATATTATTAAATTACTATCTTTATGTCTTGAGAAAGTAACCTTATCCTTCCATGCTTGTGCTTTAATCGACACCATGCTTTCTGAAGATTTGACTTTACCAAGTATGGAGTTGCCAGCCATACTTAACATCATATCTTCGAGATCTTCTTTTCAAGAGTATCTTTCTCCTTTTCCAGGGGATAAAGATCTATCCTTTTTGTATCATTGTAGATCCAAAATGTGCTAAGTACTTTTACAAAAGAAAGATCTAAGGCATAATAAGAACAACACATGTTCTGCCTTTGACTTTAAGAAAATATTACATAGAAAAGCTATTAACTGAGATATACAATAAAGACTCAGTTAACAGACACTGAACTACAAATATAATTTTGCTCAGCTAAGGATAAGTGTGAAAGACTCAGCTGACTAGAGTTGCTCAGCTGATAATACAAATCGTAGCAGCAGCTAATAAACTGATTAACTCAACTGTTAGCTGTTCCCAAGGGCTCAGCTAATCATTTGAGTATAGTCAGCTTATAAAGAGAAGATGGGATATGGCCCTTCATCTGTTCCCTTATATGGAGTGACTCTGGAAATGAGATTTGGATCCTTTCTTTCTATCAAGTTCTTCTTGTTATCCAAGACCTCTTTGATCACCCTTTCAGATTGCTGAGTTGTAACTCCAAAGTTGAACTCATGCAATGCTTGAATGGCTTCTCTGTGAGTTCTTCCTCTTTTAGGAACTTTCTTGACAGAAGGATCATCTTGCTGTGATGCAACCTGTGTTGGATGTGATTGAGAGGATAGCATGATGATTTCTTCTTCTTGTAATTCTCTCAATTCATCATCAGTGACACCAACTGCAGCAGCAAGATCCTCAGTGGTAGTGAAATCCTGGTGTCTCTCTTTGGCTTTAAGAACTTCTTCAATGGTTGAACCAAGAGCAGCAGCCAGTTCACTTAACTCTCTGAGATTCTCATCTTCTTGATTTAGCTCTTCCTCTCTTCTTTCTTCTTCTTCAATCTCCTCGGCAGTCATTATCTTCTTTCCTTTTCTTCTTGATGAACTGCTGGGAGTTGGTTGACTTGATTGAACTGGAGAGGAAGCTTGGACTGGTGGAGCTGTAGTGGAGGAGCTCTGCTTCCTTATGTTGAACATAGAGGACAAAGGCATTTCATCTTCATCATCATCATCAGAATCCTCAGATGGTAGTTCAATTGGAGCACAGGATTCACCTTGCTTTGATTTCTTTGTCCTTCTAGCCATTTGCTGTAGCCTTCTCTTTGGCCTCTGCTCTTCTTGAGCAGGTTGCTCCCCCTCAGATTTATTCTCCCCCTCAACATTTAATCCTATTTCATCGGGGGTTGATGCATCCTCTACTTGTAAAACTGACTTTGTCCTAACTAACTTCTCCCCCTTTTTGTCATCATCAGAGGAGGGAAAAACAGCAGGCTTTGCAGGGGCATCAGGAGTGGTGAAAGAATAAGGAGTTGGGGTAGGTGTAGAGGTAAAGGGTGGTATGGTTGAGGATGAAGGTGAGGCAGTGGGTATGGGAGGCTGAGTGAAAGGTGATGTTGAGTGTCTAAGGTGAGAGGGAATAGGAGAGAAAGAAGGAATGAAAGTTGAGATAAGAGGTTTTAGGCTGTTGATAGCTTCAGTGAGATTGGAGAATTCTCTCAGAGTATCACTGTGCCTTATCTTAGTAGAAAAGCTGGACCTATTTACCTCAGTATCAATGTCTTATAGGAGAGAGGGGATAGTTAGAAGAGATTCAGGAATGGTAATGGAGATATCAGGGGGTGAGGGTCTAAGGGTTTTGAGTTGGGAAAGGAGATTGGAAATGGTATGGTTTAAGTTAGAAATGGTTTGGGCAGGTATAGGAGGGGAGGGTGTAGGAATAGGAGTAGAGGTTTGGTTTAGAAGTTGATCTAGTTTGGTAAGAATAGGGGAAAGATCAACAGGGGCAGGGGTGGGTTGGGGTTTGGGTTGGTTGGCTTTAAGTGACTCAATCTCATTGGTTAGGTGAGAGATTTGAGTTTCTGTTTAAGTTTGGAAAGAGGTAAAGGAGGCTTGAAGACTATCCATCTTTTGAGATATAGATAATAAGGTTTGAAGTAGTTGGGGTGAGGGTTCAGAAGTAGTAGAAGGAATGGGTTGGGTTGGAATTGATTGAGAAATTGTGCTTTGAACTGGAATGGATTGTGGTCCCTCACTTAGACCTTGGTATAGAGGCCTAAGATCACTGGGAACAGAAGTTGTACCCTGTACTAATGACTGGTTTATGCCACTAGTATTGACAGGTAGTGCACTAGCATGTGTAAGAATTGAATCAAAAATAGGTGCAAATATGTGAGTGTGAGTGAGGGTTGCACTCAAAGGGGTATCCCTTATTACAGTAGCAAGTTGTTGTGAACTTACTAGGGGATAGGCTTGACACAAAGGGGTTGTAGACACAGTATGACCTTGGGAGAAGGTCTGTCTTTCAATGGTATCACCCTGTTAGGAGGGTGACCCAGATTGCAGCAATCCCATATTTACAGATGTGCCCTGTTGTGAGGACACACCTACTGGTTGTAGGGTTATATCAACTTCCATGAGCTCCCCCTCAAAATAAGAGGTAGCTATAGGAGTTGAGGTCAGAGGTGCAGTGTGCAATCCCTCTGAGATAAGTGCAGTGTGCACTATCTCTAATGACCTTGTTTCTATTTGGGTTACTAAGGGAGTAGAACTAGCAACTGTTGTGAGTTGACTAGAGCTTGGCAGTTGTGGGGGTGTTACAACTAGAGGAGAGGATGGGTTCTCATTGGTGGGGTCAACCAAATGAGTATCCTCAAGAGTGGTAGAGATTATACCTGCGATGTGCCGAGTCTTGCTGATCTCAATTAGTTGAATGAGATTGTCAGAAATTGTGTCTTCCTCAGCATCATCACCATCAGCTGCATCACCACTTTGTTTGTCTTGTGGAGTGCTTGAGCTGGAAGGAACCGGGAAATGTGAGAGTGGCATCCTAGTTTGAGAAGATGAGGAGGTGGTATCTTGAACATTTTCAGTATAATGAAATCCAGCATCACCACCATGAAAGTCATCATCTCCCTCATTATGATCATTTTGATCACTGTCAGCATCATTGTCATTATCACCCTTAGCATCAGGATTAATAGGTTCATCCTGTGCTGGTTCATCAAACACATCTGCTCTAAACATCAATTCTTCTTCCACTAAGGCTTCATCTGGAGCATGAGTCATAGACTCCTCAGAATGATCAGTGATTAAATCAGGAGATTCAGAATCATTAGCCATTTGTCCCTTAACATTTTCAGCATCAACTTCCTCTTCATTTTCAGCATCCTCAGCAGCAACATCAATCAACTCTTGCATCTGAGCAGTTATAGCAGGACCTTGAAATCTCTTATCAAATGGAAAGTTTTCTGACCCATTTGAGGGATGGTCATTGTGTGCAAGTGAGCAGCTAACCCAGCATAGTGTTCCATCTGAACATCTCTAAGTGCAATTAAACTTAGATACCTGATGTAAGGAACTAGGGTTCTGGTTGATTTCTTTGATGTGCCCAGAGTGATCTTATCCACCATTTCAGAGAATATGACTTGTGAGAAGTCAATATTCCTCCCTGTGACCAAAGCATGAAGAATCATCAATTCAGACTGATTCATTTTGTCATGGCTGCCAGACTTGTGACCAAAACATCGAATGATTACACTGGCCAGATACTTCCATGGGTGTCCTAGAGCAGACCGTTTATACTGGCCATGGGAAACAGCACCTTGGTATCCAATCAGGGGCAAAACCTCTAAAACTTGATCCATTGTAGAAAAAGGTTGAAATGGGGCCATATGGTATCCAATCAGTAGTGATGTTTATGTTGATGGTACCATTGAGGCAGGTGCAAGTGATTAAATCTTGATTAGCATGGTACCTTGCAGTGTACCGCATCTCACCAACAATGTTTGGAAAGATAAACAGAGGTTGAGCAGATAGACATGCGAACAGGGGAAGGACAGTTATGAAAGCCACCATAGGTTCGTATCCCTGGTTTGCTTTGCTCGCGGGAATGTCAGTGTTTATGAGAAAGTTGTTTGGGCGTATTGTGATTTCAGAGTTGGGTGTGACATTTTCACCAGCAATGGCGTTTGGAGAAGTTGTAGGGTTGAAGATCACCATGATTACAGAGTGAATGAAGTTTGAGCAACGAGAGTTTAGGGTTTGAAAGTTTGAGAGAGAAAGAGTGTTTGGGAATTTTGAAAGCTTAAGAAATGAATAACCGCTCGAAAACACCTTTAAATCTTCCTTGGAAACCTAAACTGTCATAGAAATATTTTGTAAAAAGTAACTGTCACTTCTGCAAAAAGGTAATAGACGGAATATATATTAAATACACAGACAATAAACGGACAAATAAACTAAATTAAATAACCTAGTAACACAATAAATACAAATGAGAAATTAATAAAATAGGTGTGGGGACACAATATTTTTGACTTTTGAAAATCATCAGCTGACAGACGAGAGTGTCAGCTGATCCATGTTGAGATAAAATAAGTGTCAGCTAATGAATGCACTTAGCTGAGCTTCTAAGTCTTAGCTGATGGTTTATCAGCTGTGGTATAGTGTCAGCTGATGATCGTCAGCTGACATAATTCTATTAGCTGATCTACTATAAGTAAAATATGTAGAAGCTTAGATAAGTACTTCATTTCACACACAAATAAAATTATTTTCTCACACACAATTAACTACCTAAGAAGAGAATATATTACAAATTTAACATGCCAAGTTTGGATATTAGGAAGTTGAACCGAGACTCATCCAAAGGTTTTGTAAAAATGTCAGCTAATTGAACATCAGTGTTGATATAATGCATTGAAACTTTCTTTTTCTGCACATTATCTCTAAGAAAATGATGTCTGATTTCAATATGCTTAGTTTTTGAATGCAAAACAGGATTATTAGATATAGATATAGCACTTGTGTTGTCACACAGAATTGGGGAGTTTTCAAACTGTAAGTCATAATCCAGTAGTTGATTTTGCAGCCATAGCAATTGAGCACAGCAGCTTCCAGCAGCAATGTATTCTGCCTCAGCTGTAGAGGTTGAAACAGAGTTTTGTTTCTTGCTTGACCAGCTGACTAATATTCCACCTAATAATTGACAACCCCCAGATGTACTCTTTTTGTCTAGTGTGCAACCTGCAAAGTCAGAATCAGTGTATCCAACTAATTCAAAATCAGAGTCTTTGGGGTACCAAAGACCTAGATTAGGAGTTCCTTTGAGATACCTGAAAATTCTTTTAACTGCAGCTAAGTGAGATTCTTTGGGATCTGCTTGGTATCTAGCACAAAGACATGTAGAAAACATAATATCTGGTCTACTTGCAGTGAGGTACAAAAGAGACCCTATCATACATCTATAAGCTGTAATGTTTACTGATTTACCATCAGTGTCCTTTCCAAGCTTTAAGACAGTGGACATGGGTGTTTTCATTGAAGAACAATTTTCAAACTCAAATTTATTAAGTAAGTCATTTACATACTTTGTTTGATGAATGAAAATTCCATCAACCTCTTGTTTAATTTGAAAACCTAGAAAATAGTTTAATTCACCCATCATACTCATTTGATAGTTATCAGACATGAGTTTGGAAAACTTTTTGCAAAGATCAACATTTGTAGACCCAAATATTATATCTACATAAATCTGTACAAGAATCACATCACCCTTGAATTTTCTTATAAATAAGGTGCTATCTATGCTTCCTCTTATAAATCCTTTATTGGTCAAAAAGGAAAAGAGGGTATCATACCAGGCTCTTGGAGCTTGCTTCAGACCATACAAAGCTTTGTTCAAGAAGTATATATGATCTGGTTTGCTTGTATCCTCAAAACCTGGAGGTTGTTTGACATACACCTCTTCTTTCAATTCACCATTTAGGAAGGCACTCTTAACATCCATTTGGAATACTTTGAAGTCTTTGAAGGCAGCATAAGCAAGAAATAGTCTTATTGCTTCAAGTCTTGCAACAGGGGCAAAGGTTTCATCATAATCAATACCTTCTTCTTGACAATACCCCTGAGCAACTAATCTTGCCTTGTTTCTGATGATCAGCCCTTGTTCATCCATCTTGTTTCTGAATACCCACTTAGTGCCAATGATGGATTTGTCCTTTGGTCTTTGCACCAAAGTCCATACATTGTTTCTTCTGAATTCAGCCAATTCTTCTTGCATGACATTTATCCAGTGAGGATCAGTTAGAGCTTCATCTACCTTCTTTGGTTCAATCATAGAAACAAAACCTGTATATACACATAAGTTACAAGCTTTTGATCTTGTTAGTACAGGTGCTTCTATGTTACCTATGACCTGATCAATTGGATGATTTCTGAGGTCCTTGTAGGCATTTTGGATTCTAGGAGTTGAAAATCTTTGGTTTGGGTCAGCTGATGAGACTTCTGGTTGATCAGCTGACATAATTTCTTGATTACAATCTGATGAGACTTCTACTGATGAGGGAATGTTTGATATGGAAATAGAGTCCATTGATGTTGAATCATGATTCTCTTCATTTAGTAAAAGTGTGGGTTGGTTTAGGATATAATGTGCAGAGGTGTTTTGTTCATTCGGAACAGGTTCATCTAGGTCATCTATGTCAGCTGATGAGATTGGATCAGCTGATGGGAGTGGATCAGCTGATACTGGAGTGTTGTCTTCAGTATGCAGCAAATCATTAAATTCCTTACTTGTAGATGGATTAGTAGAACAGGAAGCAACAAAGTCATTTTCATTAAAACTTACATTGATTGATTCTTCTATGACCTTTGTTCTGAGGTTGTAGATTCTGTAAGCTTTGGAAATCACAGAATATCCAATGAACACACCTTCATCAGCTTTTGGTGCAAATTTTTGCAATTGATCTTTCTGGTTCAGAATGAAACACTGACACCCAAAGATGTGTAGAAAGCTGATGTTGGGCTTCCTTCCCTTGAGCACTTCATAAGGAGTCTTGTTGTGCCTCTTTATTATAAGAGATCTGTTCTGAGTAAAACATGCACAGCTGACAGCTTCAGCCCAGAAGTTGAATCCTAACCCACACTCACACAGCATGGTTCTTGCAGCTTCAATCAAAGTTCAGTTTCTTCTTTCAGCTACACCGTTCTGTTGTGGAGTTCTTGGAGCAGAGAAGTTTTGAGATATTCCTTTCTCATCACAGAAACCTTCAAGAGTTTGATTTCTAAATTCAGTTCCATGATCACTTCTAAGCATCCTTACCATATTGCCATTGAGCACTTCCATCTTTCTAATGAAGCTTATAATTTCTTCAGCAACCTCACTCTTTGCTTTTAGGAAGATGACCCAAGTGTATCTTGAAAATTCATCAACCATTACCAATGCATACTTACTTCCACCAATACTAGAAGTAGCAACAGGACCAAATAGATCCATGTGCAACATGTAGAAAGGTTCAGTAATGGAGAAGGCTTGCTTAGATGGAAACGAAGTCTTGTGCTGCTTTCCCTTCTCACAGGCAGAGCAAGGTTTAGGCTTAACATACGTCAGTGAAGGTATTCTTGACACTAGTTCACCCTTGCTCAACTTGTTAATGTTTTTGAAGTTTAAATGGGAAAGCCTTTTGTGCCATAACCAGTTTGTGTCAGTTACAGACTTGGTATACAAACAGGTTAACTTGGATGGATCACCAGAGGACATATCAAGAGTATATACATCCTTGGTTCTCTTTGCACAAAATATTGTTTTACCTTCTTGATCTAAAATGGAACCACCTGTCTTTGTAAAGAGGACTTTATGATCACCATCACATAACTGACTTATGCTGATGAGATTATACTTAAGTCCTTTAACATATGATACCTTGGATAAGGTTAGGTTCCCATTATGAAGTTCTCCGTAGCCTTTTGTTTGCCCATAATTATTATCACCAAAGGTTACTCTTGGACCTTTTTCCTTCTTGTAGTTACTAAGCAAAGCTTTACAACCTGTCATGGTCCTTGAATATCCACTGTCAAGATACCACGTGTTCAGAACCTGCATAGATGTGATTGAAAGAAGGTTAGTGAGATTTGTGCATCCACATTTAAGTGGACCCCTGTGGATTGAACCTAGCCATCCACTTTATATTAGGTTGTTTATGAATGAGAGAAACATTTGTGTTATCATAATCAGTCCGCTGTCTTGAGTTACCTTCTAGAGAACAATTACCTGCCTTATGTTATTTGCTCCCACATTTATAACATTTTTTATTTTTGGAGCTTTTAACATGTTTTGGTAATTGACTAAGAGATGTCTTAACTGTTTTCTGATAACTATGGGTCATCAGCTGGCAGATTTCACCATTCAGCTGTTGTAGCTGATTCTGTAAACTAATAAGGTCTTTGTATACAGTCACCTTAGGTTGGCCCTTAGTTAAAATGAGTTTTTGATCAACTTTAGGTGTGGCAGACTTAGACTCTTTGTAAACAAAATGTCCTTTTCCTTTAGTTTCTCCTATTAAAAGAGTTTGAAGTGAAGTTTGATCAGCTAAACAAATAGAAGAGGATCCATGATCAGCTGACAGGATATCAGCTGAGCAGTTATCATCTACTTTTTGATCAGCTGATGTAATATCATTAGCTAAGGAATTTTCAGTCAGCTGAGTTCCTAAATTTAATGTATCAGCTTTCAAGGTTTGACAACAGAATGTCTCTTTGGTATCAACAAATGATTCAATTCCTTTACTTACTTTCTTTACACTTAAATTTTCAGTACTTTTGCTTTCTGTCAAGACAATAGAACTTGAACCAACTTTTGAAGAGGTTGAGTCTTTCAGCTGAGTACTTTTACTTTTGACAAATCTGTTAGTGATAATACTTTTTCCTTTTACAATCTTTTGAAAAGTAAGAGGTAAAATATCAGCTTTTTCTAAGATATTTATGTTCTTGCTAAAATCAACACAGTTAGCAGCTTGGGAATAATTTCCACCAATAATAGCTTGAACTTGTTTTGGAATCTGCTCATTGACACACTGAGTGGTCTTCTCAGCAGAAACACACCAAGATCTTACTATTTTTTGAAGGTCATTAAACTTTATTGTTGCTTCATTGGTTTCTTTTACCAAGATCTGATTAAGTATCTTTTGATTAGCTAAATCATCTTCCAGTTTTGTCATTTGTTTAAGTTTCTCATCTTTAAGACTTAATCTCTCTTTTAGTGATTCTATTTCTAATTTTAGCTTCTTTTCTCTTTGAATATTTGACTGAAACTCAACACACAGATAATCAAACATAGTGTTCTTTTCATTATCTTCATAGTTAATAAATTTTCCAACCTGATACATAGAAGAAGGATCCCAGCCAGGAGAGGTACACGCTTTAGCAGCTTTCTTCATATCCTCATCAAAGGAACTTGTACTTGTTGCGTTGGCCATCAAATTGAACTGAGCTGTGAGGATCTCATCTTCATCACTTGAGAGATCTTCCTCAGCCCAATCTTCTTCTTCAGCAACCAGCACCCTGTTCTGAGCTTTCTTCTTCTTCTTGTCAAGGACAGCAGCAAGAAGCTTCTTATATTTGGCTTCATAATCAATCTTGCTGTCTGAGCTTGAGGAACCCTTGAAGCCTGTGTTTCCTTTGGACTTACATTCAATGGCATAGTGACCAGTCTTGCCACAAGAGAAACAACCTTCAGAAGCCTTTGGTTTTGGCATAGCTCTTTCTCCTTTGAAGGGTTTCCTTTCAAACCTCTTGACACCCTTTCTTTTCAAGAAAGGTTTGAACCTTTTAACCAACATGGCAGCCTGCTCAACAACAGCTTCAATGATGTCCATCTTCTCCAGAACTTCATCCCCATCAGCCACTTGCTCTTCATCAGAAGATTCCTCCTCTTTCTCCTCATCACTGGACTCATCCACAACTGCAGCAAAACTCCTAGATCTTGTATCCTTAGATACAAGGGCAGTAGTTGGAGCATTTGCAGCCTCCTTCATATCCTTGGTAGATAGTTTCCTTTGTTTCACTGATTGCTCATGATTCATAAGATTTCCATATAAACCAACCAGTGAAAGACCCTTGATTTTCTCACCATGTTTAAGCACAGTGATAAAATGATCCCAAGATTCTGGGAGAGAGTCTAGAAACTTGTTTACAAGTTCCTTATTGCTTTTGTGAACATCTGCCATTCTTAAGTCATTAATGAGGCAGTTGAACCTGGTGTAAGTCTGAGTGAGACTTTCACCTTTATGAGCAAAGAAGAACTCATATTCTCTAATCAGAAGGAGTTTCTTGTTCTCCTGCACTTCTTCAGTGCCTTCATATGCAACAGTCAAAGTGTCTAGCATCTCTTTTGCAGATTTACAGTTAAGAACTTGATGATAGACATCATTTGGTAATGCAGAGACTAAGGCTGTTCTTGCTTTAACATCAAGATTAACAAGCCTTTTGTCTTCATCAGACCACTGATTTATAGGTTTTATAATCAGTCTTTCAACAGCAGGAGCTTCATCAGTTGCTTCAGTTACTTGGATAGTTGAGGAAGGAACATAAGGACCTTCAGTAACAGTTTTAAGCATCACATCATCAAGGCTTGACATATAGAGAAGAACTCTACTCTTCCAGAGAGAGAAGTTCTCTCCATCAAGTATAGGACACCTTGTGAGTGAACCATTGTTAGAAGAACCATTAGAGGCAGCAACAGAAGTGGCCATTTTGTAGTGTGGGGTAGAAACAGTTGAAGAGTAAGCAAAACAGATCTTAGATATGGATTATCTAGCCTGCTCTGATACCAGTTGTTGGTCCCGAATGGATACTACAACAACAAATGTTTGTAGAAGGGGGGTTGAATACAAACTTTAGCAAATTAAAAATTAAGAGACACACGGTTTACTTTTATATAATTCTTATTGACGTTAATCAAGAATTACATGAACTAGATGCGGAAAATCTAAGTTCAATAAAAGGTGGCAACTAATTTTGTCTAACACATAGACAATGCTAATCTTAAACAACTAATGTCTAAGACGTTCAACACATGAACAAGTTTGTTACACTGAAAGTAAAATGCTAACTCTTCTAATTCTCAACTTATGAGATTTCAGTGCTTTTCAACGCATTCGCTTATTTAGCATGTTTCCATGCATGAATATATATAAGCAAAGTGTGTCCGGGTTGATGAAGAGAGTAGGAGACAAAGGTACTTGGTTTAATAATATTATAATATATAAAGTTAGTGGGTGAAAATGTAAGTTAACTTTATACACAAAGTGTGTAAAGTGAACCTACTTTTCAGTAATGAGTATACCCACTATCTATTATTATATTATTAAATTACTATCTTTATGTCTTGAGAAAGTAACATTATCCTTCCATGCTTGTGCTTTAATCGACACCATGCTTTCTGAAGATTTGACTTTACCAAGTATGGAGTTGCCAGCCATACTTAACATCATATCTTCGAGATCTTCTTTTCAAGAGTATCTTTCTCCTTTTCCAGGGGATAAAGATCTATCCTTTTTGTATCATTGTAGATTCAAAAAGTGCTAAGTACTTTTACAAAAGAAAGATCTAAGGTATAATAAGAACAACACATGTTCTGCCTTTGACTTTAAGAAAATATTACATAGAAAAGTTATTAACTGAGATATACAATAAAGACTCAGTTAACAGACACTGAACTACAAATATAATTTTGCTCAGCTAAGGATAAGTGTGAAAGACTCAGCTGACTAGACTTGCTCAGCTGATCAAATTGCTCAGCTGATAATACAAATCGTAGCAGCAGCTAATAAACTGATTAACTCAACTGTTAGCTGTTCCCAAGGGCTCATCTAATCATTTGAGTATAGTCAGCTTATAAAGAGAAGATTGGATAAGTAGGAAATACCTTATCTGACAGATGGAAGGCATCAGCTGATAACTTGTGATTGTGTCAGCTGATCCTTGACTGCTTAGCTGACCTTGAAATCTTCATCAGCTGATGGTTCTAGGCCATCAGCTGATCCAGTGTGATTCCTCAGCTGATGCTCTTTGACTGATCTTTTCTTCTCAGCTGATCTTTCTGAAGCTGGTCCTTTGGCTGATACTCAGTGTTCAGCTGACACTATGATTCGTCAGCTGACATTTCTTACTTAGAAATTCTTTAAGTCTCAGATAGAAAAACAACACATGTTTTTCATCAATCTAAGTCCAAAACTGAATATATGGTTTTGTCAACATCAAATCCTATTTTATTTAATAGATATGTTTAATTAAGGTTTGATATTGCTATCTCACCAACAAAATCTATCAGCCTAAAATTAAATTTATTGTAAATTATAGTTTTATGAAATCAAGTGTAATTCTATATATCTATTAAATATAAAACTTATATATAGATATGGTATTAAAGGTACTCTCTATAATATTTTGTACTCATATGTTGATTACATATATGAAGTGCCAACGTGAGACAAATGATTTATGCTTCCAAGAGCATTCATAATGCAAATTTTTGAAAAGTTTTTGGTCACCTAAAAATTTTTGAAAATGGTTTTTAGCATTGCATCCAAAATGAAGGACTTAAAAAGTCTTTGTTTAAGGACCTTCCAAAAACAATTGGGTGTGTGAAGGACTAGGAAAATGGTGGAACCTAAGAAAATGCAAGGACTTTTGTAAAGGACAATGGACTGCAGGGAGAAATTTTTTAAAGTTTTTAAAGTGGGATAAGCTGATGTGGTAGTGTGAAGGACTAAATTTTGGTTTTTAAGGGTTTTTGCACAGTGAATGGTTTAATTGTAGTCAGATTAAGTTATGGTTTGATTTAGGGGTGTTATTTGAGTTACTTTTTTATGTTTCGGTTCATTCGGGTATTTTGTTGTCAAACTTTTAACTATTAACCGAACCGAATTGCAATTCAGTTAATCGAGTATCAATTAATACAGGTTTCGAATCAGATCGCGTAAAATCGTTTATACCTGTTAAAAAATAAAATTTTGTAGTTTAAGTAAAATAGGTAATTATATCTAAAATATACATAACAAGAAATTATATGAATTAAAACAAATAATTTAAATTTAACACTTAATGGGCGGCCTTTTAACTTAAGCCAACTAACTGGTTAAGCCCATATAATTAAAATTATCAGGACCGTAGGTGGCTAGGTGCTTGTGCTTCCCTTTTGAATCTGCAACGCTCTCGAAGTCCTCTCGAACACCTACGATTTATACCTAAAATTCTGTTCTCTCAATCGCAAAATCGTGAAACTACGTAAAGCTACCTGAAATCGAAAACGAGAGAGAGATAGTGAGGGTTCGGCGATTTGGAGGACGAAAACAGACCAATCGAGGGTTGAAATCAGGGTGGTGGTTCAAGGTTTGAACTACGAATAAGCCTAATTGGAGTCGAGTTCAGTCCCGACAACGATTGAGGTTAGATTTCATCTGTCTTTTACTTCCTTCTACTGCGTGAGAATCACTATAATCGAACTAGGTTTTTTTTAACTCTGCTGGGTCTCGACCTTCGTGGGCTTGGTAGCAAGCTGTTTTGTTATTGAAGCAGACCATTTACTTATACTTGAATTCGATCTCAGGCACCATATGATAGCAACATTTAGACTAAAATCAATTACATAGCTTTGAATTGAATTTTAGTGCCCATGGGGATTTGGGATGCATTATAAGTAATTGCTTTGAATCAATTTGAGTGTCAGCCACATAATTCTGATTAGCATTTGGGCTTCTGTAACTAAAATCAGTAGCTAATTTGAGTTAAGAATACTAAAATCAGTGTTGTTATACTAGAGAAGGTAATCATCAACCTGTGAATATCGGTATGACTATGGATTGAATCATTCATTACCACCATGATTTCTTGAGATGATTCAGGTGAGCTTGTAAAAGGAATTAAAACAATATTCTGTGTACTCTAAAGAAAGCTTAACGGTAGGCTATATGTTCTTTTGACAACCACTACTATACTTGGTATAGTTGGATACCAAAAATAGACCTAATACGGCTTTAGCAAACTTAGGTTAATTAGCACCATAAATTTCAATGTAGTTAGTATATGTGTTAAGATTTTTCTAATGTTGAAGGTGTAACACTGTGATTTTTTAAAATTTCCAACTTACAAATATTTTTATAATTAATTAATCATTAGCAACGGATGTCTTAATACGTAAGTACAATTTATGTGAAACCGTTCAAACCATAGTGTCACTATCATAAATCATAATCAAATTCATTACTTACTAAATCAATCAAATTAATCAAATAGTTAACGAATGTCCAATGGGCATCATATCTAGAAGTCAACTACCCAAACAACCTCTCTCACAAAGTCACAAACACGAACTCATAAGCCACCTGCACGAGCACAAGACATATTTAAAAGAAAACAAGTGTCAGCTTACACCTCATGAGTCAATTGGAGTTAGAATACGAAAACCGTAAAACAATAGTTAAGATCGAGTATGTTAAATAATTAGTTAACCACAGTACCACACCCAACCCATCGTGTAATTATGTGATGAGTAGAGGAGACAACTTTTTTTATTTATGTTATATGATAAACATCATGCAACTCCCATTATGTGTTTATCCGTATGTAAGCATGGGAGACTATTTTCTATTTTTTGTGTAATATGTAAGTAGAAGTAGATTCAGAAGTAGACAACAGTTAGCAGAAAACAGTTATGTGTGTTATATTTAGTCGGGGATACTATCGCATAGTAGTATGCAATGGTTCTGTGTTTATGCTATAGTTTATGTTTTTCTATGTATGTTGTGTGCTCACTAACAATAAAATTTATCCATACCCAGCAAAATTATCAACTTGCACTATGTATTATTTATTCTAGTGTTTTCAGTAATGGTGTTTGGAGCTCTAAATGACTAACGAGGGGGTGTTTGTGATTTTGATACAATAAAGCAAACAACTTATGGTATCTACTAACTTAAAGATAGAAATAAGATCCGGCAATCCTGATCCAATTATCTAAGTCCAAACCCTGGGTTACTATTGGGCTGTAGTGTAACAATGGGCCAAAAATAGCCCAGTAGACTCGTGGGTCTTTATGGGCCGGAAAAAATAATACTTGGTGGGTCAATTGGGGACATGGTCTTTGAGGGCCGGAAAAAAAAGGCGGTGGGTCATCATACAGGATTATTGGCCTACGACGCTCCTTCGACGATTGTTCACGGCTGCCGGCTCGCTGGCTTGCTCAGCTGCTCTTTCGACGGTCGACGCTCAGACATCTACTCCGATTACAAGATCAAACCCTAGATCACTGCTAGCTTACTGTTTCGATTTGCCGATTCTCGTATTTTGGCGTTAGGGCATTTGTCTGTGCAGATAAAAGGGCATACACGATTTCTACTAGTTTTCTTGTTATCGTATATGGAATTGTAGTCTGATGGTTCTGTTAACTACTCAAAAAGTTGAAATTTTGTATTAACCTGTAATCCAGTTGTTGCAGCTCTCATTTTCGAACTTATTACATCTCTAAATTTCTAATGATTTATTTTGTTTTTGATGCTAGGTTAATGGTTACGTAAAAGTGACATATCAAGTAACGACCCCCTGCTGATTCGGCCGTAAGCTGTAAAATCGAGAGTGAGAGGAAGTAAAGAGAGAGCAACTGAGGGGCAGCTATTCGGGACTGTAATTCAAGGGCGAGACAGAAACAGTCGATCAAGATTGAAATCTGAGAAGCGGCTCAAGGTGTTAGCGGCGATTAAGCCTATTTGAGGGACGGATTGACTTCTGATTTTCCCTTTCAGCAACGTTAAGGTCAGTCCCACCTCCTTTCGGTACAAAGTTCTCGACTTCTGTTATCTGATATTCCGTCTCGGCAGTATTTATCTTGACTATCACAACATCAGTGTTGAAACTGAATCTGCATTATTACGGTTCTTAACCCAATTGCTAAGCTTAAAATGACTGTTAAGGTATATGGACTTGGGAATCAGAGTCTGCCTAAATACACGGATATATTTCAAATAAATCATAAGTTGTTGTTGACATTAAGTTTCGATTGTAATCATGTGACTGTTTAAAACGTCAGAATGTTATGGTTCTTGATGAATTAAGAAATGACCATAGTTTTGAATAGATGAGTCCTTATATCATCAAGTTAGATGCTGGTCTAATCTTAAAGCATGTGAGTTCCTGCATTTTCAAAATTATCCTTGATAAAAGCTTCTGGAAATAGTTTTAATAAGCCATCAAGTACTGTTTTTTAGGAGAACCTCTAAACTAAATCACGCTAATATTGAGTAAACTGTTATTTAAGGCTTAGAATAATCATAGTCTTTCCCTTACTTGAATTTGTGAATTTTTAAGTGTTTTGAGATTCAAACAAGATTATATTCTAACAAGTAAGGCGAGACTGCAAGAAACACACGAGACACTTGTGTCTATTTGTCTCTTATTTATATTCATAAAACTAAAAAGATGTGAATCCCAAATTATATATATATATTTGGGTTACTGATAAAGACAACTTATATATAAATTAGCCAATTAGGAATCAAAAGTTTGTTTCTTTAAACTCTACTAATATCATGGTTAGGCAACAAGAGCTTGGATTATATTTTAATAAGATAACTTAGGAAGTGATGGTCATTTTAACCAAACGGATCACTACTATAAATTAGGAAATCTACAAAATAAGTAATATGAGAAGAATAATAATAGTGGTAAATGTTCAACCATAAAATAACCTATATTAGTAACAAAAGAAAATAACAGGAATAAGATAAATGCTAACGGTAATTTATATATTTTTTGACGGAGGGGAAAGGAACTAAACTTGTAGCTATTAGTAACGTTTGGATATCTTGGATTGTGAAATAAGGTAGGGATTCTTAGCTCCTTTTACAATTATTATAGTCGTTTGTACGGATTTTATCTCATTGTTAATTTATTCGTTTCGTGTTTGTTGGTACGCATTTGTGTTCTCAAAATATGAAATGTCGGTTTTGAATTCCTATTATTCTTTCAACGATGATCCTTTTTATTTGATATTTGAGATCTTTTTTTTATGTACTTCTATTGTTGGATTTATGAAGATATTAGTATATGTTATTTCTTTTATTAGATATGTTCCACATGATGCTTCTTAAAAACATTTTGAGTATTATTTCAACTATAAATGTTTTTATAAAACTTGTGGAACACAAACTTATTTTGATATATATGTTGTTTTGGATATTTCATGGTTTTGATGCATCGAACTATTTATCCACCTGTGGGTACCATAGGCACATCATTGGGGGCATCGGTGGTGTGACATCTTTCGTGGTGGTGTGATCAGTCCACGGCGTCTCCTAGGGGTTTGGCTTCGAGAGCTATTTTGGTGAGGAGGCATATGGGTTGACCCTAGACTTGTAGGTTATGTTATGGTGGATGGTAGTGTGTTGCCCAACACCCATCTCACACTTTTAGGGTATATTGGATCTGCAGGTTTAGTTTACATATGTCTAGCATTTGTCATATATGTTTGTTGACTGTGTGCAAGTGTATGCGTTTCTCGTAGGAGCTTGATGTGATATGATATGTGATTTGGTATGAATTGTTGGTATGATATACATGCATATGGTATATTTGCATTTGGCCTTTTAAATGAATTTTGATTCTGAAGGTATTTTGTTTTGGGAATTCTGATTTTGGAACCTTTGTGTTTGATTCGATTATTATTGTTATATATGATATATATCCACGCACTGGGCATTTGGTTTAGCTGCAGTTTTTTTTCTTTTCTCTGCGGCAGGTGTTTAGGGGTGGTTTAAGGGAAAGAGATCGAGAGCCAGTCTAGCAAGTAATATTTTCGGGTTGTTATTGAGAGGAATTGTCTTAGATATGCTCTGTTTATGTATCATATGAGTAGCATCCGTTTCATGTCTAGACGGGGTGTTATAGTTCTGTACTTCAAAAGTTCAAGTTTTGATTGAGGTTCTAATTCAAATGAATAGCAGAATCGTAAGGTCATAAACATGCGAGTAATTTTTTCAAAATATCATTAGGGAGTATTCGTTTTTTCATCTTCTTTTTTGATCTCCTGTTTTAGTTTGATTCATTCAATCATTTATACTCCTTGAATCAACTAAATTATGTGTATGCCTTGAAATTGATATGCAAATCACAAAATGGATTTTTGGTTTTATTCATACTTCTTTTTTAGTTTGATCCGTAATCAATTAAATTATGTGTATGTTTGATCTGATCATTCATCTCTTGTTTAGATTCTTTTTGTTCTAGTTTGATTTACAATCAATTAAACTATGCGTATGTTTGATCTTATCACAGAATGGATTTTTGGTTTCTTGAGGCAATTAATGAGAAATCAAGAGTTTCTCTAGTAGTCATTGAACTTTAAGTTTTTTGTCCTAACAACCAGCCCATTTCGATCCAAACTTATTCAATCCTCTTTTTCAAAATCACGATTTAACCCGAACCCGTTCCGACTTGCTACTATAGCTGACCTTTTTGTCGCCTCTACTATCTATAGCCTCATCTTTTATCACCTTATTGTTGTTAATTGCTCTTCAACTGCATAAATTACCAATCATCAGTCACTATCCTATTGTGGAACCAAAATCCGTAGTCTTTAAGTCTTTCAAATCGTCAAAATCAAGAAATCATCTTCTGTAGCATGACGGACGCACAGGTGGTTAAACGTGCTAAGTACAAAGCTTCGGTTAAAGACCCTGGCGTTCGTGGGATATTGAAAATGGTAAATTTATCTTAAACCAATTATCGACCGTGTCAGATTTCTTACTTTACTAATGAGAAGATTGTTTATTATGTGTATGATTGATGGGATTTTGGCTTATTGTTCTATGGCTTTTAATTTAGTGATACTTTTATGCAGACCAGGGAGAAATTTATTTTCATGCCTAATGATCCATCATTATTGTCCAGCAGGCTTAATGTGGAATTTAAACTAATTAAAGGCAAGTAAAAATTACCTTATGCTTGTGAGATTATTTAGTCAAAACACAAGAAATATATAGTTTATCATTGGGTGTTTGGGATTGCGGTTTGAGCGAAATTAGCTGATTACTCTCCCATTCTGGCTGTAAAACAAATAATCAGAAAATAGCTTTTGGCTAACCATTTGAATAAAATAAATGACTATTTGTGTTTGCAACAAAGAAAACAATTTCGAAAAAGAAGCTGCTTTTTGAAAATTCGAACGCAATCCCAAACACCCCTCACTGGTCATTTTCTATTTCTTCAATACTTTGTATTATACCGAATAAAGATGTTTATTGCTTATTGTCTTTCTTATTGTCTATCTTAAGGACACAAATCGAGCAAAGAGGGTTCCAACAGACCTGCCTTACTTAATCTTACTCAAGATCAGGTTTTAGTTTTGCCATTCTTTTTTGAATCGTTCTGTAACTGTCATTTCGTTTTGCTGAACCTCGCATTTGCTGGTTTTAATCTATCTACAACATTTGACATTTCACTCACAAATTATGTCATCATGTGTATGTGCGCGATCATTGATTCAAATAAATGTCCACCACAACTCTATATCATAATCTTTCCTATGATTTCAGGGAAATTATATATTTGAGTTCGAAAATTTCTCAGACAGGGAAGTTTGTCGAGACTTTGTAGGTAAGGTGTTTTCATGTTGCTGCCATCTGAATCCTCTATTATTAATGTTAATTAGCTAATATTATTATTTAGATTTATAGCCTCATGTTGTTTTTAGATAGATGTTTCCCATGGCTGAAATCTCGTCATGTCTCGTAAACCAACTTTGTACTTGTTAGTAGAATACTAGGATTCAGTACAAAAAATTTGAGCCAGAGATAAGGTGACATGCCGATCAACTTCAGGGATTTATTACAAAGTTGATCTCATGTCTCTTATGGCTTAATGTAATACTATGGCTTAAAGCAGTAAGTTCGAGGTGTCTCTTTAAGGCTTTATAATGTTTTCTACCTCTCATTCTGTTTGTTTAATTGAATTTTCTACTTTCGAAGTTCTTAATATCTTACTAACGACTATATATGATATGTGGTGAACTTTATTTGAGAACACGAATCAATTATATAGTACAAATCAGTTCTTGGAATATGTTATCATATACTTGTTTAAACATATGCTTCTTTGCTACTTATGTGATAAGGTGGACGTTTTTTAATAAATATTAAACTGATCATATAATAATCACTTAACAGCCAAAGCTATCTTATATTATGCGGAAGGTGGAGGACCGACATCTGAAAAGGCTGTTCCACTCAAAGATGAACAACTTAGCTCTGCAGAAATGGAGCGTCGAATTAAGCTACTGCAGGAGGACAGGTATTTTTTATATATTTTAATTGGCTCTCAACATTGACATCTTTTTGTTTACTATTTTCGTAAGTTACCATAGTAGATATTGTTTCAGTTCGATTGCAATTCATTGTCTGGGAAGATCTAAGAACAAGTATAACCTTTGAGATATTAAAATTGGAGATATGGGATATTTTACTTGAAAAACATACATTATGATTTGAAGAATAATGTCGAACGGTTATTCAAGGGAGCCTATGACGCCATATCTCAGTCAATTAGACAACTTTTTAGAAAATTTCTTTTGTAAATTTTTGGTTTTGATGGTGGAAAAGTTCTACATTAACAATCACTGTGCCTATAGTGACAACGACGATATTCTATTTTATTTGTAAATTGAGTATATGACAAATACATCTTTCTACTGTAGCACCCTGTATTTCCTGCTACCCTCAACAGCATCTTTTTGATAAAGGCCATACAACTATTAAATTAATACTATTTTCTTTCGCCACTGAAGTGTTGGTTGTTTCTTGAGGATATATAAAACTAGAGTTTTTGTATTTATAATGTTTTTTGTAGTGAGTTGCAGAAGCTTCATAAGCAATTTGTGATGGGAGGTGTGTTGTCAGAAACCGAATTTTGGGCGACAAGAAAGGTTAGTCCTTACTGGAACATGATGCATTGTCATATGTGTAGGAATGATTTGAGGCTACATATATATATATTATTATTATTATATGCATGTATGTATGTGTGTATGTATATCCTATATGTGATATTAAACTTGTACCTTGACATCTTTTGTTGTTGGTAATTTAGTTCATTGTTGAAAAACATGTAACAGAAAATTTACGTTTACCCATCAAGTGCAGAAGTTGCTAGATGTGAATGCCAACAGAAAAGCAAAACAACGGGTGGGATTGAAAAGTGACATGATTTTCAATGTCAAACCGTCATCTGATGGTCAGGTATGACTTAAAATTCAAAAAATCGCTCATTCTACATACACAATGTAAATAAGAATAACCTTGCCAGTACCATTGGAGCGGGGTATGAGGAGGTAAGATGTGTGTAGTCGTACCTCTTTTGAGAGTGGAGAGACCACTTTCATAAAGACCTCCGGGTACTACTGACACTCCACACCCCACACACACAAAAAAAAAAAAAAGAAAAAAAAACAAACAAACAGGCACACATGCAAGCACACCTTTTTGGCCTGTCTTTTGCTGTATGGTTTGATTTTGCATTAGAGGAAGTTAGGATTTTGGTTTTAACTATTAAGAGATGTGCTATTTGTTTATCGGGTTTATGCGATTTGTGTTTTATGTTATGGAACTTTCTACTTGCAATGATATAATTGTTGTTTTTTCAATTGTTCTTGTTTCAGTCAAACAGAGTTACATTTAACTTGACACCGGAGATGATTCATCAGGTAATTTCATTTTTATTTGATGGTTCAAAAGGCTTATAACATATATTATCAAGAAAAATTGATTAGACATTTTAGACTTGTATATTTTTCATTTTTAAAGTTTTCAATTAAGGTTATCTCAGGCTATTTATTGAATTGACATATTATCTGAAAGAAAAAATATCGTGTCCCACCACATTGTGTGGGTAAAATATAAGTGTGTATATATATTAATTAATATAGACGGAAGTTCAGTTGAGAAGCAATTTTATTTTGCTAACTGTGAGCCAATATCTCCAATATACAATGGTCTTGAATTACAAAAATTATAGTTAGTAACGAGTATTATATTCTCTTTAATTTGACATCCATATTGTTGCACTTCCTAAAAAAATTAGGTTTTAGCTATTAAAAGGTTGTACATGTGCAATCTAAAAATGCGACCGCTAATTGAAAGGGTACACATGCGCAACAATAGTACTTTAGGGTAACCCAACAACACAACCATGAATTTTTGTAGTACAAAGAATGGTCGTTGGAGGTAGCGCCAGTGGCGGCAGTGTCAACTGATGGCAGCAGCGGTCAGCGAAGGTCCAGTGGTGTCGCCAGTGTGTGGTCGGCGGCAACAGCAGCAGTGTGGGCGTTGGTGGCAGCGGTGGCCGGTGATTTTTACTAGAGGGTGAAAATCAATTTGAAACCTACTTGACAATTTTACCATTCATAATAAAATCAACATTTTAAAAAATAAACAGGCTGAAATTGGTTCTTGCAATAATTTTGGTTTTTAAATAAACCGCCTCCTATATGTATGTGTGTGTGTGCACGTATATGAATATGTACACACACACACATACATTTCTACTACTATATAAAGTATTTAGACCCTTTTTTTAAGACTAAAATTTAAGTTAAGTAACGTAACCTCTAATGCATATTTTACAATACCTCAACTTAATAAATTTTAAACTAATTTTGGGTTGAATTTAATATGCAGTATAGAACATAAAGCACTTACAAAAATTTTAAACGAAAGTTATTGACGTCAAAAATTTTAATTATATATATATATATATATATATATATATATATATATATATATATATATATATATATATATATGTAGTATGATATATTTTAAAATTTTTAATAGTTTTTACTTTGTTTAATATTTTTATATATAAGTATTTTTTAAACTAACTTTAAACTAAAATATTTCATTAAACCGTATATGATAATATATATATATATATTTTAAAGTATTAATATAATAGGATCATCTATACACAATAATATTTTTAAAAACTAATAATGTATATTATCAAAAATTTTATTAAAATTATATATTTTGTATGGTTTAATTTTATACGGCATGAAATTCATGTTAAAAAATGCAATAAGTTGACATTCTAACTATTAATAAACTAAACTGATTAAGAAACCAAAATTTGATCATATAAGTAAAAGACATGAATGTCGTTACTTGTTTTTCAATGCTAAGTGTTCAGTTAATTCTAAATTTGTACAAAGGCAACATGTTATCGATTACCATGCTCTTCTCCCTCTATGCTGGTTCAAAACCGATATTTGAATTGACATATATAAAAAATAAACATATTGTGCCCTGCTGCTTCTCGTTGGTAAAATACTAGTATACATGTATTGACGGGAACCAAGTTAAATGTAGTTTCGCTATTTTATTTCCTTTAAAGAAATTGCATTTATTTTGGGTTCTTATGGTATGTGAATATAATGTGATACTGTTTTCTTAACACTCTTTTATACTTTGATTCTTAATTTCAGATTTTTGCTGAAAAACCAGCAGTGCGGCAGGCTTATTTAAATTTCGTACCTAACAAGGTAAGGAGTAAACAGAAGTACAGAACTTTAATTTTTGTCTATATTTGAGGCAGTTCATGTTTCCTGTTATTTGAACTCATTTTCCTTCTAACAAGTTTTGTGCTTTAATCCCAGATGACAGAAAAGGATTTTTGGACTAAATACTGGAGAGCACAATACCTACACAGTACAAAAAATATCGTTGCTGCTGCTGCAGAGGCTGCTGAAGATGAGGAGCTAGCAGTATTTTTAAAGCAAGATGCTATTTTGGCTAGCGAAACTCGCCAGAAGGTGCTGTAATTCTGACAATTGGTTTTATTTTTATTAATTTATTACTAGTTTAGATATCAATAAAAAATTAATATGGAAATTCTCATCTCCGTTTGATATCTCTTGGTTACAGATTAGGAGGGTAGATCCCACTTTGGACATGGAGGCTGATGAAGGGGATGATTATACACATATTCCGGTAACTTAATAATTTAGGATGCTGCAAATGGTTAATTTGGTTGTCATGTTTAGTATGTATTTTCAATATGGCGACTCTACTTGGCTATATAATAATAATAATATCTGTACAAACCTGATTTGTTGGCCAAAATAAGCATACGTCTGAAGTTGAGGTTTTGAGGCCAACCCAATTACTTATGAACGGGTCAATCTGGGTTTATATATTTTTCTTTGCTATGAGTTCAGACCCAAATTATAAAAGTTTCTTAAAAGGATGCGAGTTAAATGTTTTGAAGGTCGCTCAATGTGTTTTTATAAGAAGTGAATTTTTTTCAACAAAGAGTTTTGGGTCAACCCAACTTGACCCACCCAGCCCCAAAAACTGTGTTTGATGAGTTATGCAAAATGGCCAAACCTTCTGAGTTCTGACCTGTCAATATTGCCACCTTAATCTGAATTTCTGGATAAATATATTGCAGTGTCCTTGTTAGCCTAATGTTGGATGCGATTCTTGTCTTCTTTTTCATTAATATGCCTATGTGGTTTATGTGCCTCTTCTAATGTGATTTGTTGGGAGACATTGAGTACAGTTGTTACTGAACTCTATTTTACAGCATATAAAGCTTTTTGGTTAGCTAGTGAATGTGTTTACATGTGATTGATAGGGTCATGGTCTAGCTATTGAAAATACCAAGGATGAACTAGAAGCACAGTATGAGCCATTCAGAAGATCTTTCCTGCAAGATATTAACAGGCATGCTGCAGTTGTTCTTGAAGGAAGAACCGTAGGTAAGCATTTCTAGTAATTCAATATGTTGATACTATGAGTTCCTGTTCCATCTGAAATTTTGGTAGCAAAATGTCTCTTGCAACATGTTTTGAAATGAGAACTGTGGATTTTGGATGGTCCTACAAATTAAAATGTCTATGATGGAAGTGTTCAATGATTAAGTTTTGTATGAATACTTTTTAAAAGATATTGTATAAAGCTAAAGCTGGTTAGGGTTAATCTGACACAGTTACTCGATCAATATGATGCCATGCTAGTAACTTTTTGTGATTGAAAATAAAGTCTGTTGCTCGAAATTGAAATTAGACCAAAGTTGGTTACCTTATTTCTTATAGATGGATATCTGAGTTTGTCATACTGATCTGATAATCTACTGGTTGGCTTCATTACTTAGTGAGATTTTAATCTCGCTTGTTAACCTTGTGGTAGATGTTGAGACACGAGATACAAGATCTGTAGCTGAAGCACTTGCTACTTCAAAACGTGGTGAGTACACTTTGCTACCGTAGTATCATTTCACTTTTATATTTGTATTGTATATTTTCACTATATTATTTTTCTGCAACTTGTTAACAAACAGTTGAGTTAGCTAAAGAAGCTGCTCCTGATAGTAATGTACATCAAGAGCGCTTAGATCGGATAACTAGGATGGCTGAGATCGAGGACCTACAGGCACCACGTGACCCTGCGGTCGCACCGCTTTGTATAAAGGTTTTGTTTTTAGTATTAAAAGAAAATTATATATATATATATATATATATATATATATATATATATATATATTACTTGTAGTTTTTATAATTTGTTCTTGAACAGGATCCCCGGGATTATTTTGATTCTCAACAAGTAAATGCATTGAATGAGTTAGCTGGATCGAGACAGATGAAATCTAGGCTGAGCACCTCTGAAGCCTATGGTTCTTTAAGGGCGTATATCTCTGAAGTTCGAACCGTGGGTTTGAGTGATCCCATTGTTAGTCCTGAAGTGGCTGCCAAGGTAATTGAAACTTTTATTGTTATTATATTGTAACAGGGGTATTTGAATGTACTTTAGAAACCAATCTCGTGAGATTAAATATTTAGAATCAGATAATCAGTGGTAACCAAACAGAGTGTAGGATATGGTATTTGGATTGTTTTCTTTTGAAGTTGTTAGAATAAAAAAATCGGTTAATTGTGTATACGGTAATTCTGATTATCTAATTACATAATTAATTGACCAAAAAAGATATTCTTTGATATTATTGAAGTATAATCTAAATACTATGACAACTTTACTTCTTTACAACAACAACAACAACAACAACAACAACAACAACAACAACAATACCCAATCCCGCTAAAGCGGGGTTTGGGGGAGGTGAGATGTAGACAATCATACCTCTACCCGTATGTAGAGAGATTGCTTCCTGAAAAGACCTCCGACATCCAAGGGACAGAAAACAATAGGGAAAAGAGGAGCAACAAGGAAAACACTGGCCAAAATAATCATAATAATAATACAATAAAAAAAAAAAAAATATATATATATATATATATAGGGGAGGGTTCATGCGAGAACTGTTGTTAGTGCGAGAACCAATCTTAGCCGTTCCTTGGATATGGGAAGTATCATGGATGGAGAGCATGGAGGGATAGGGTGTGGCAGGGTGCATGTGAGGAATTCATGGGTGGGCAATGACATTGAAGGAGGGGGAATTGGACGGCTTAGATTGGTTCTCGCGGTTCTCGCGCTAACAACGGTTCTCGCATGAACTTTTGTCTATATATATATATATATATATAAAATACAACACACACAAAAGAAAGAAAAATATATACATATATACAAACTAAAAACCCTAAGGCCAAAACCGCAAAGTGCTAAACTCTCTTCTACTTAATCCTTTATCCTAATCTTCCTTCTCCACGAGGACCTATCTGAGATAATGTCCACCGAGATGTAGCTCCTGCAAATCCGCTCGAACTCTATCTTCCCACCTCAGAAAGGGGCGACCACGCCTCCTAATGCCCTCCACTGTAAGCGATTCTGCTCTCCTAACTGGTGAAGTTGGAAGCCTCCTTTTAACGTGGCCGAACCATCTCAGTCTCCCTTCTCTCAACTTGTAGATGATATAAGACACTGTTAATTCTTTTCTAAAAACACCAACCGGGATTTTATCTAACAACGTTTTCCCGCACATCCATCTAAGCATCCTCATCTCTACCACTTCTAACTTCTCCGCCTGTGCCTTTTTTAGTGGCCAACACTCTGATCCATATAACATGGCAGGCCTAATAGCTAGTTTGTAGAATTTTCCTTTTAGCCTGAACGGTACTTTTTTGTCGCAAAGCACTCCTGACGCCGCTCTCCACTTTCTCCACCCCGCCTGTATACGGTTCGCAACATCCTCATCTATCATCCCCATTCTATGTAAGATGGATCCTAAATACCTGAAAGACTCCTGGGGTCTCAAAGCGTGTTCCCCTATGTAAATATCTTGGCTCCCCTCGATATCGGTCTTGCTAAAGTGGCAAAAAAGATACTTGGTCTTACCTTTACTTATCCTTAGTCCTGAGTCTTCTAACGCAACCCTCCACTGTTCTAATCTTCTGTTTAATTCCTCTTTCGTATCAGAAATCAAGACAATGTCATCTGCGAAAATCATTCACCATGGGATGCTTCCTTGAATCCCTTTCGTTAGTTGGTCGAGAATGATAGCAAAGATGAAAGGACTAAGTGCAGACCCCTGGTGTAGGCCGCGAGAAACCTGAAAGTACTCACTATCTCCTACCGGGGTGCTGACACAGGAAGTAGCACCCTCATACATATCTCTCAAGACCCTAATATATCTTCCCGGTATGTTACTATCGTTAAGAGTCCTCCAAATAAGCTCTCTAGGTATACTATCATATGCTTTCTCTAAGTCTAAGAACACCATATGCAAATCACGTTGTCTTTCCCTATGCTTTTCCATGAGGCTTCTAATCAAGTGAACTGCTCTTCTTTAGACGAAGGTAAATCTTTAGAAACTTTTTTATTAATAAATTAAAGAATTTTATCATCTAAGATGTTAATAAGTATCTTTTTCTATGATATTAACAATTAGAAATGTGGATGAAAAGTATTCAGATGATCAGAAAAAGAGGGGCAAATAAGCACTTTTACCTTCCCTTAAATAATCAGTTTTATTGCAATTGGTATTACACTGACAATCCAAGACTAATTATCTGACTGTCAGATAATCAGAATCAAGATCACTTTATCCAAACACTAAGAAATAAATATGAAATTGAAATCACAATAATCAGATAAAAATGTAACTGCTCTGGCTGTTTTCCAGGTCTTTAACAATTTGACGCAGACTATATCAAGCTCCAAATATCAACTTGGCAAAAACCCACATGAGAGCATATTGGATACGTTGCCAAGTGTAACAAAAGAAGAGCTTTTGCTTGTAAGTTTATTTTGTGTTTTTAGATTGTTGATGGTTTTCTCGACTTTCAAGTTAACATGTGTTGATTCACTTTAAATATTTAATTTCTTTATTATTTCTAAGAAATGCTTTTTTTCTTCCAGCATTGGACGTCTATTCAGGAGTTGTTAAAACATTTCTGGTCCTCGTATCCGATTACAACATCATACCTTTACTCTAAGGTAAATTTATCAGATTCTACTCCTTGGTATTCGATTTTTCTTATATGATTTTGATGAGAAACGTAAACTTCTGATAGAACAATTGCTAACAATCGATGCTTAGAACTGATAGAAGTAGTAACGATTAACCATGATAAACTCAATCATCCACAAACCGGATGATTGATCCAGGGCAAAGCCCTCTCTCGATTGCCAAAGGCAACGAGCCGACTAACAAGCCTAACCTTACGTTGCATAATGTGTGATCCTTTCCTCTATTTATTAACTATCCATCTAACAAATCTTAACCCAATTACCCTATTACCCCTTCTAGAACTAACTAACCCATTTCCTATCAGATTTCAAACCGCCCATGAATACCATATAATTATATGTCACTATTAGTAACTAAATATACATAGATAGTATGCCATTTTGTTCCATTAACATTTTAAATTAGATGTAAAAATTGTCTTAGGGTTTTGTTTGAATTCGAGGTGGAGTAGACATTTGGCTCGCTTATATATAATAAGTCAGTACATTTGTATAGATAATAATAGTTATATATAATAATAGTAAAATAATAAAAAAACAATAAACATACTAATAATTATATATATAAGAATAGACTTTTATACCACTTGATTGCACGTTTCCGATAACAGGGTCTTACGAAATGTCAACCCACAACTAAACCAACACCACCTCCTCATCAGTAATCCATGATATCGGTTTTGCTCTATTTTGAAAATTTTCTTTCTTTCCTTTTTCCATTTGTGGTCATGATTGTGATTATGTTGTTGGAAAATTCATCGGAACAAAACCTTGTTGGAACAACCCTTGATACGTAAACTGATGTGGAATAAAACCTTGTTGGAAGCGGGAGACCTTGCTCGGTTGCACCCAGATTTAGGGGTGCAATTTGAATCCATGAGGAGGTAAATAAATAAAATTTGTTTGCATGGTAGAGTAGTTTAAGAAATAGAGAGTTGTGTGAAAAAAATGGATAAAAATATGTTTATATAGTTTTTTTTTTAATGTAGATTTTCTTTTTTATTTTTATCGTTGAATAATGGATAGTTTTTGTTAAATAAAGTTGGACTGTTCTGGTGACGTGTTAATGCAATTATAGCCACTCGCAAATTTTTTGTAAAAGACTAAATAGTTGAACGAAGAATGTGCTTCAAGTCAATCTGAACCGCCTTGCATGAAACTATCTTTTTTGACCGTTTACCCAACCCACCAGAGCTTCCCATATTTTAACTTCTAATATTTAGGAAGCATTACTTCCAGAATTTTCAGATTGCGAGCAGTTTTCTCCCATAAAGTGCACCAACTGTTTGTACTTTGTGATATGCTGCAATTAAATTTGATAAAGCGCAATTATGTTCTCTGTATTAGTCTTCTTTTCTCAGTTATGTTGTGCATTGATTATTTGGTTTTTCTGTTTGATGATATACATAATAATCTATTCTGCAGGTGAGTCGGCTGAGGGATGCCATGTCACAAATCTACCCAAAGCTACAGGTGTGATATATATATTTAAATTATATCCACACATTGTTTATGGTATTAGCATCAAAATTGAAAACGGCATTTTTTTCTACAATAATTCTAGTATTCATTTCGAGGCTAATTTTATATTTTGTAGAATTTCATATTCGGTGAACTTTACTTATCTTTTGGATATTTGTTAATTTGCAGGAGATTAAAGAATCTGTGCAGTCAGATTCCAGGCATCAAGTTTCTCTCCTTGTTCAACCAATGTTGCAGGTTAAGTTACTCCCTCTGTCCCAAAATATATATATGAGCATTCAGTTTTTTAGAGGGGAAGTATAAAGTCAAAATTACTTAATTACCTCATTACTTTTTTGTTATCAATCATTAGAATACATTATTAGTATTATTGTCTATAAAATTCACATCTTGTCATCAGTGGCAAGCCCAAATCTTCTAACCTAGGACACATTACTTGGAAAGGCTTCTATTTTTATAAAATGCTACCATACCTTTTCATTTGTCTTGTTTTAGTTATTGTACCTTTTTCATGGGGGATACAATTAAGGATGACTGTCTATTTTTATGCAAAAAACTGGCTGTAGAACATGATTATTTTTATATGGAAATACAACTATTATAGTCAATCCAACTTAATTGGGTATAGAGGAGATAAGTTGTAGACAATCATACCTCTACTCTAAGTAGAGAGATTGCTTCCTTAGTGAAAGAAGTATTGACAGAATTAGTGGTGTTTTTGTATTTTTATACAGTAAAAGCTCTGAAAAGCTCTCCAACTAGACTTTTGTTTTGAAGCCTTTTCTTTTAAAATAAAAGCTTCCAGCTGCACATCCAAACAATTCTAGTAGCTTTTCTTTGAAAGAAAATGCTTCCGACTCCTAAAGCAACGTTCCAAACACGATCATAGGAAGCTGAACACCTTTTAATGAAACAAAAATAGCAAAAAATATACATTTAGTGACCAAAACCGGAACAAAAGTATCGAAAAGACATACTTTTAGTTACCAAATCAGAACAAAAGAATGTGGAATAATCATAGTAAGGACATTGCTGTTGTATGCTGTATGTTCTTTCCATTGTATAAAAACATCCTGGGTATGCCACTCTGCCATCACAAAGAATGTTATTTATTTATTTAGTTTTAATTTTAATTTTAATTGTTGGTGCAGGCATTAGATGCTGCTTTTGCACATTACGAGCTAGACCAACAAAAGAGATCTGCAAATGAGAAGCCGAATGGATATTAACAACGTTTTGTACACCGCTTTATCACTTTACCAATCTTTGCATACGGTTTTAATGTGCATTGAAGAAAATTTTGCTGTGAGCCACCTTGGTCTAAAAGACCCTTTCTTTTTCGATACTCTGGTGCATGATAAAAGAGTGTGCATCGTCATTCCATTTTGTAAACACACCAACTTATATAAATTAAGTTTTCTTGCTTCTTTTTTGAAAAAAAAGAAAAAAACTTTGGCCATTTGTTTCTTATGCTTGTGTGTGTTGTAAAAGCTTGATTCTTGTTCCCTCTATTCATTAATGATGGATGCAATGACATTTGTAGGGTTTACATATCATCATGTTCACATAGACTTGGATGTTTGTATTTTAGCTTGCATCAATGGTCCAGATCGTATTTAAAATTTTGGACAGAGAGACATTTTTTTAATTCACTTGTGATGCTTTATAAAATCACATACCTATATAATTACATTTTAAAATTTTAGGACAATGATAAACTTTATTAAACACATTATTAATACTAATCTAAACTTATTTGAAACAATTTATATCATATGAATGAATAATCAAATAAAATTGTTTGGATGTAAGCATATGTATGAAATAACCATAATTTGTTCCCTGAATTGATTTCATAAGAGTAAAAATATTTAATTATAAATAACACAATGTAACGGCCTGTTGAAGAATTTAAATACACTGATACGTTCGTTCAGTTGGAACGAGAGATGGAAAACGAACACTCAAATTGTCTTGAAAACAGAGTAGTAAATTTTTCTTGAAAAGATCAACATATTGAGGGCACTTGAGCCTAGAGCCTAAAGGTGCACAAAAAATCCGAATATTCGGTTTTGTGTAAAAACTATCCGAACCGATTTTTTATAAAACCGGTTTTTTTTTCAAACCGGAGCGGATTTAACCGGTTTTATCCGATCTAATTTGGTTTTAATCCGATCCGAAACCGGTTAAACCGGTTACACTTTTGTCCGAGAAAATCCGGTTTTAATCCGTACGAAACCTGTTACGCTTTTGTCCGAGAATAAGTTAAAAGCTCAATAGTTAAATAGAAACTATGAAAAATATAAGGATAAATAGAAAAATAATAAATTAAAAAAGAATATACGGGTTGACAGGTCGACCCGAGAACGCACAAGTCAACCCGAACACGACCCGTTTATTTATATGGGTTGGTGGGTCAACTTGAAAACGACGCGACCCCGTTTATGCTTAACCCAAACCTGTTTATTTGTATGTCGGTTTGTGATATGTCGATGATTATCACCCTACGCGCTCCATGTTCCCTGTGGAGGAATAAAGTTTGTCTTGCCCTCATCCCCAAACTAGTGCGCATCATCGCGATCACTCATCATCATCATATACTATTTTATACTCGGATGATCGTTGTTCAACTCCGGATAGAGGTGGAAATCAGCGCAGCAGACCACCTAGCGGCTAGCAGCATTGCAAATCTTACACCTCGTTCCCTTAGGTGTTTTGTTGGGGTTTAATTAGGATTTTTCAACTCCTCCATGATTTTTCAACCCTCAAAATCAGCAACATTGCTGCCACTTTAGCAGTAAACGGATGTCCCAACAGCAGCCAGATCGAATCAAAGGCAGAACGGCCAAGGATCCCATGCGTATCACACTTCATCTGAAGTAAGGTCTCGACGTTGGATTTTGTTTACTCAACCTTTAATACACTTTCTGTTAATGACACAAACAACAATGGGTGGTACATAAACCGCCGCCACATTTCACATTGCATAAGCCACAAGTAAACTCAGTTTCATTGTTAATCTGTAAATTAACGCGTTTACATATCATTGTATCTTAATAATATTCTTGTTTCACGTGATATGATTATAAACCCAGATTTCATCTGCCGATTACACGAGATAACAACTGTAGGATTAAATAGGATGAACAACTAGCATCGCGTAATTACCAATAACATACATATACTTGATTGGTGCTGAAGTAGATTACCTTTTTCATTACATATATAGACTTCATACAATCCTATGCACATCATCTGTTGTTCTAGAAGCTTAGAAAGTTCTTCTCCTTCAGGCTTTCAACAGTATCCTTGATGCTTACTTCCAATGGGGTAAAACTAACACCTAAACCTTCCGCCCTTGCCCTCGATACATTGTAAGGTAGCGGCTCAACATTCTTGCCATCTTTACACCTATCCAAATATCAAGAATGAAAAACAGTAATCCAGAGTTTGAGTAACATACTGACACCAGGAACAAGAAAACCAGTTCACCAAAGAAGGTAAAATGGATAAAGTGGTCAAACAGCTTTCATATAATGTGCAAAAACTCTGATAAAGATCGCAACGAAAGAAGAAAAAGGAACTTTATCTTGTCTGCAGAGAACCATCAATCTAGATATGATGTGAATTAATAGTTACTTACCTTTCAGAATGGCCAAGAGCAGGGTAAAGTTTGTCTAGCATCTTCATAATCTCCAAAGATCGAACCACATTTCCAACCATGCAGTATCTACCATTAGCTTCCGGGTTCTCAAAGGCTAATATATGTGCCATTGCAACATCTCTCACATCAACAAGTCTGTAGATTCCATCTGGGAATAAATCCTTTCCTACATATATAATATAATCAATGATTTAGACACCATAAAACTTCCTTCAATGCTCGTGTTGATGGGCATACACGAGTAGGCATATGAACCTTAGTCGTAATCAACAATATATTACCGGTTTTAATCAAATCCAGAATGCCCTCGGAAGTGAGATTGATAGTCGGTTGGAAGAAAGGACCGATGACATAGCCAGGATTTATGGACACCAAATCCAAACCTTTTTCTTTTGAAAATTCCATAGCAGCATCCTCAGCTAAGGTCTTTGAAAGAGCATACCACAACTGATAAAATACAAAACCTGTAATTATGACACTGTGTACCTTAAATAAAATAAGACTTAAATATCAACAATGTCAAACCTTTTTTTGCTCACAGATTACTGGATCTGAAAACCAGCTTTCATCCATCACAACACCAGACTCTAGAATCCTTGGACTAAACATTACTGCAGACATGGAAGATGTCAAGACCACCCGCTTGATAGATGGAACTTTTGCAGCTGATCTAAGAACATTAAGTGTCCCCTTCACCGCAGGATCTAGCAATTGTGCCTAATGGAAATTGATAGGAAAAGAAACTGAGCAATATTCTGCAAATAATTCAAGTAGGTGACACACATTTTGCTTCAGGAGTTGATCAAAGATCAAAAGAACGAATATTGACCTGTGGTTCGGCAACTGAAAGTAGGACAGGAGATGCCGTGTGAAAGACACATACGCAGCCATTGACTGCAGAATCGAAAGATCCTTCTTCTGTCAAGTTAGCTTCAAACAAGGATAATCTTTCCTTAGCCCCATCAAAAGCAAGTAGATGTTCTGTCTTTTTTGGATCATCTGCAACAAATTTTGATGGAAAAGATTGCCGATTGAGGCAAACAAAAAGAAAAAGAAATAGGAAATGAGAAAGTTGGATTGATTATATAAGTTACAACACAGTCTTCTTTACAATTCTAAAACACTACTTCAGTTCTAGATAGAAGATATACGTTGACTTTTGAGGTCAAATCCATCCCTTTTCAAGTCAACAATCGTCTTCTATTATTAGGTAGCATTTATTAATACGGTTATTTGCAGAAATAATGGATTTTACTATAAATCCGTACTATCCATATCAAATATTCAAATCCAAGCAGGAAATCAGTCATTTTGACATAAATTAATTACACCCAGTATTAGTTTCAGACTATCTAATCTCTACAGATCAACAATCTAAAACCGTGAATACCCATCGTCACTATTAGGGAAGATCAAGAAACCCAAAATCTTTGAAGAATCGACATGGAAAGAGGTTGATAAACAAAACGATAGGTAATAATTCACCCCCTAAAGAGTAAATAGATTAGAATGGTAGGTAATATGAGATAAAGTTACCAAGGGAGCGTACGGTAGCGTGAACAGAGTAGCCACGAGCAAGCAGAAGCTTAACGAGACATGAAGCTATGAAACCAGAAGCTCCTGTAACGCAAACTACCTTATCTTCTCCGCTCATCACTACTCTCTTTCTAAAACTTGGGATTTTTGTTTTTCTTCTAAATTTTGTGTATGTTTGACTTGTTGGTGTGAGACACTAGAAGGAGCTGGACAGAGCAGGGGAATCAATATGTGTTGGAAATGTACATACATGTAAGGTTAATTTTTTATTATGTTATTTAACACGGCCGTGTCAGCCGGATTTACAAGTATATATTATTGTTTTAAGCTATTATACTTGTTATTCGTATTGTTGTTTTTGTTTTTATATGTGTACTAAAAGAAAATGACATGATAGAGTGATAGAACTTTTGATTTCGAAAGTAATGTATACATCATTTCTATTCTCCGAAACTTTTTCAACTATTTTCGCTGTATGAGATACCGAAAACTTATCTGTATGATCGATCTACAACTAGAATAAACAAAAGGAATTCAAGGATACAATTTCTAGTTAATAATTAAGATTGTTCATTTCTCGAGTTCAAGCATTGTTTCCATCAACACATGATTAAATGCGATACATGTTTTAGACGGTCAGTAACTTCTTTTCTATGAGGTTCTCAATGGTGTCCTTGATGCTTACTTCCACAGCAGTAAAATCAACACCTAGGCCTTCTGCCTTTGCCCTTGATACGCTGTAAGGTAGCGCATCATCACACTTACTGTATGTGTACCTATGGATCATAATTCAAAGGACAGAACAATTAGAAATAGTACTTAGATATCTCCAATGTTATTAACAACATAAGTATATCAAATGCATTATCTTCATTCGGTTTTAATTAGCAGAGTTAACTAAGTGCAGATGATCAAATATTTTACCTTTCTGAATGGGCGAGAGCAGGGTAGAGTCTGCCTACGATCTTCATGATCTCTGAAGAACGAATCATAGTTCCAACCATGCAGTATCTACCATTAGCTTCTGGCTTCTCAAAGGATAATATATGTGCAGTAGCAACATCTCTCACATCAGCAAGTCTGTAGATCCCATCTTTGTATACATCCTTTCCTGCATATACACCATAAAAGAGCTTAAACATTGTAAAACTTCCTCTCTCGTGTAAAAACGACCCATTAATATTTTGAATATCCAAAAATGATATGATCTCTATGATGATGCATATGAATGTTGGATGTAACAGAATTACCAGTTTTTATCAAGCTCATAATCCCCTCGATAGTGAGATTAAGATTTGGTTGTAAAAAAGGACCGATCGAAAAGCCAGGATGTATAGACACCAATTCCAAACCATTTTCTTTAGAAAACTTCACAGCAGCATCCTCAGCCAGAGTCTTTGAAAGAGGATACCATGACTGAAGTAAAAATGCAAAAAAAATTATGAATTTTTTAACATTTGTAGCCAATTTACAAGAACATAATTATAAAATATAGGACTTAATTATCAAAATTATATATAAAATTTACCTTTCTTTGTTCACAAATTACTGGATCTGAGAACCAGGTTTCATCCACCACATTACAAGATTCTGGAAGTTCTAAACCATGTAACCAAACAGAAGCAATAGAAGATGTCAAGATCACTCTCTTGAGTGTTGAAACTTTTGCTGCTGATCTAAGAACATTAAGTGTCCCCTTCACTGCAGGATCTATCAATTCTACCTAATGCAAATTAATAAAAATCTGATAAAAACTTGGTTTTCTATATATAGTTGTTCGCTTAGATCGAAACAAAAAACCGACCTGTGGGTCAGAAACTGAAAATGAAACAGGAGACGCTGTGTGAAAGATGCATACACATCCATTGACTGCAGAGTCAAAAGATCCTTCTTCAGTCAAGTTAGCTTCAAACAAGGATAGTCTTTCCTTAGCTCCATCAAAAGCCAGTAAATGTTCTGTCTGTTTTCAAAATGCTATCTGTTTTCAAAAGTCAGATTGATTATATAAACTTTGACTTGTGTGATCAAAGTCGTTGCTTTTCAAGTTTACAACTTTTATGAACTTGTAGCAAGATTTAACATGATAGTTGTGTTTTCGTTTAGCAATTCATATCAATTATCAAATCCTGGTTGGGAATTAGTCAGATTGACCAGAAAGTCAAAGTATACCACTACTAGGTCTCAGATTATCAAATCATAACTATCTGAATACCCGATAACACTAGTAGAGAGAATCAAGAAACGGTTAACTATTAGAGATTAAAGTTGACTTTTGAAACTAGATTGAAAGTCAAAAAGAGGGGTAGAGAGAGACTGACTGAGGAAGCGTACGGTAGCATGAACAGAGTAGCGACGAGCAAGCAGAAACTTAACGAGCCATGAAGCTACGAAACCAGAAGCCCCTGTTACACAAACCACCTTTCCTTCTCCGCTCATCTTCCTCGAAGTGTAGGTGATATATCGATGTTGAACTCTTAAATTTAGTAGGAGAGTGTAGGAGAGTGATGATTTGCCATGGGAGAATCAAGTGATAACTAAAAGATAAAGACCCTATTATGTTTGAGCACACATAAGAATATTTTAATTCTAATTAAAAATATAGGAAAAATAGTCCTAGATTAGTAGCATCAATACGAGGTATATAATATTTTATTTATTCTGATGTTTGAATACATATATTTTTTACCTACTTTAATGTTTAAAATATGATAGATTTTTTAGAAAAGATATTAACAATTTTAGTTGAGTGTATACACACTCAATATTTTATTTCCCAACAAACGTGTTATTAAGAGCAAAAGCATGAAATAAATTCAGTATTTATGTTATTATAACGTTATATCATTCTCGCTCTAGCTTTCACCTAGAATTTAAATGTCGAAAACATCCATCTTTAAATCTCTAAACATTTATCTTTTTTTTTAATATTAAAAATATAAAAACTTGATGATAGACATAGAGAGAGTGTGAGCGAAAAGCTGGTAAAAAGTTTTGCCGGAAAGACTGTGAGGAGGAGAGTATGTATGGTGGAAGTTTGCAGGGCGACAAAGGGTTGAGGTTCCACGTATGGCCACATCACCCATGCTTCAATCTTTCAACCATACCACATAATCTAATCGGTCCCAATTTATTTTAATTTCATACATACATTTTTTATAATCATCTCAATCATATTGTTTTTATTTTGACATGATAAGTTTGCAAAATTTCTAAATCCCAAATTAACCAATACGGATCGAATTTAACGTACTATGATAATGTGTGATTATGGGACCCGAAAATCAAGCAAATTAGAAGTAGAACTAACGATAATATGAATATGGCTAAATTTGGTATAAAGTTAAATGGAGGCATGGGGCAAATCGTGTTCGGAGTCAAGCCAAGGGGGTTTGTCAAGCGTTTGGCCCATCGAGCCATTTTTGTCCATATAAAGTAGACACCGTAGCTTACAACGAATAAAGTTAGGTTTTATTTTTCAGTCCCGAACCAGTCAGCGGACTGGTCAAGCTGCTTCCACGACAAGAGCGGGTTCACCGCGTGCCGGCCGGGGACGAACTGGGAACGGCCCTTTTTAGGGCCTTTCCCGGGCATCGAACAGCCAACTCAGAAATGATTCGGACAAAGGGAATCCGTCTGTTAAGTTTGTCGTTAAACTTTTTTCTTTCCAATTTGGCTTTCTTTCACCAATCCATAAAGAAGTCCTTCAACTCTTAAATTTGATTCACATCAGACTCACATACTTCATTGGTTTGAATATTGATGTTAACAAAAGTTTCTCCGCCCGCACGTTGCGCCGGGTAGAGATAATATTACTGCTTCTCCATATATTTATTTATGTTTTCACATAAAATCACAATGGGTGTAATATCCCAATTTATGTCTTGAATTCAATTGAAATGGTAAATACTTGTATGACATAACAAACCGTCATCAAAATATGACGGTGTAATAATATCAATGAAAAAACTTCAAGTGAATTATTGATTAATTGAAGTAACCACCATATCATTAGTTGCAAGACTAGTGCATTTTTGCTGGAACAATATGTGTTATTGAAAACTTTTGGGTAATAACTTTAATCTTTATTCAAAGCAGATTTACCTTGAACGTCAAATCCTGATAAAATTTGAATCTTTATAGCTCATTGTAGAAATCATCTAAGAAGAATCATTAATTCATTATAAACGTACTTAATTGAATCATATCAACATCCATTTGGTTGCTAGTTATAAAGTAAACTATACTAAATTAAAATGAAACATGAAATTTATTAAAACAAACGCTCCAAATGCTCAAAAATGAAGAAAAAGGGCTTCATACTTGCAAAATGCAAAACTGATCATGCAGAGAATGTACATGATATAATTCAAGCTAAGCACTTGATATTTATATAATATCAAGAGAGCCCTCATATGTTAAAATCTTACATAGAAAAGATCTTCAAATTGATCATAAGTACATAACATGATCAATAAACTCTCGAAATTTCCTGCTAATACAACAACTTGATAAATAAGCAATAGGGTTAACAAATTCCCACCACATAAACAAAATTGTGCATCTTTTTGACATTAAGGAAGCTCCCATAAACTCGATATTGCCATCAAAAGCGTGAAATCTACCTTAATTGTCTGTTTCTAATACCCAACATTCAGCAAAGTAGAGAATCCCCCGATTTTTTGGCTTCGACTTATATGTCTTGAAGTCTAAACACCAACATCACATGAAAGACATTTCATCGCACAATTCATGAACAAAAGCAAATTCTTAAATAATAACCAAATCAAAGAGAGAGATCGCAAGGGCATCAATGATCAAGAGAAAATTAGAGAAAAGGGCATACCATGAATTAATTTAGGGAACATGAATGCAATGCCAAAAGCTCCGAACTCCCTTTCCCTCCGAGACTTTCCGATTAAAAATCATGGTAGGCAAGATACAAAAGCTCACATAGTCGGTTGTCCAAAACCATTGATTCTTTTCAAGACATTATATCAAATAAAAAGGTTTTAGAAGTCTTAAATGAAATGGATGAATGGCAACAGATATTAAAGAATAATCATGAACTGCTCTCATTCAAGCAATCCTAAATTCCAAATTTGAGAAAGAAACCGAGATTCCAAAAAATGAATACAACATAATAGATTTTTGAAACAAATACATGATAAATAAGATGAAATTAAAACTTAAAGGTTGCAAGATAGTGGTAGTAACTGTTAGAAATAGTTTCAGAATAACAAACAATAATAAACGAACTATTATTATAGTTACCGAGTTATGACAACTACCGATCGATCCTACTCGATCAAATACGGTAAAGAAAGGTAGAAGAAGAGTGTTCCGTTATCGAACTATGAAAAACGATACACAAAGTAAAACCAACCTGAAATCGTTGATTTTAACGAATATAAACACGAAGAACCGCACGGATATGACTCCTGTCCTTAAAGGTGTTTACGTTGCTGTATTGCTGCAGCCTCTTTCGTAACAAACCCAGGATTATATGCAGCCTCAAGAACACGAAAAACACAGCACTGTTTTTGTGTATAATCTGGAAGAACGATGCAGAATACTGAGAGAGAGAGAGAGAGAGAGAGAGCTTTCTTTTTGATATTTTCAGTCTTTTCTTGTATTTTTTTAGAAGAGGCAGACTGGCCAGATATATAACCACAGCAGCCTGCCTAGTGGAATCTTCAATCACGGGAAGTGGATAGGGAAATCCGGGATTGGCTCAGTAAATCACGGATAGTGGAGCGTAAAGGAAGGGCGGCTCCCTTTTTTCCGTGGGTCTGACTCACCTCCCACTAAACCGATGAGATCGGATCCAACCCGACCCGATTCGCACCAACCGGATACCCGTAACCACAACCTGCTTTACCGAAAAATAAAAGCTCCTTAGCTCCTAGCGACGATGCGAAGTGCAAAGTGCGCCTACACGCGCCACTCGCGAGCACACGCGGCTCACGGCACACGGCTAGGCGCGCGTGTGGGGAATCCCCAACTGGACCCATACCATTTGGTAACCCCCACCATTTGGTATGAATACTAAGGGAGGGTAATCCCTTATATACTCACCAAAGTTTGCTCTCCCCTCCTATGTGGGACACAAAACTTGACAACATTCAAGTTTATGAACCCTCATAAATTCCAACAATCCCCCACCATGTTGGAAAGTTTTCTGTCATTCAGATATATGATATCACATAGGTGTCACAAAGATTAAACCTAGTTTGATGCAAGTGAACAAAGAGAAATCGATTCAATGGTATCCTATGGATTTAAACCAAGAACCTAGTGACCTCTCCGGATCACCTACACATATCACATAGTATCTCCCCGTTTTCACTGAGCGCTAATATGGCCATGCGCTATAAATCCTATTCATGACCCTCTAGAAGATCAACCACAAATCTTTATTCAAGGCGGCACCACCTCTAGATCATATAGGCAAAGTTTTACAACATCTTCGTTGCTTAGATGTCTCCAAAACTTTGTTAAGAGAGTAATCTCAATCTCATTCTCGGCAACGAACGTACTATCATTACCACACATGGATCTATCAAATTTGATAGTACCTTCTATCGATTAAGTGACTCGTTATTACCCTTTAAACTTGAGAGATAGGAGCACTAAATTCAAGTTGGGTTTCCATCACTAATCGATTCTAATTGGTTTTAGACTCATGTCTCTTGTGGTAGTTCCTACCAAATCTCTCGTCAGAGGTTTGGTAAGAGGATCTGCCAAGTTCTCACTCGACTTGACAAATACAACTTTGATGGTACCATTTTCAATAAGTTGTCTCACAGAATTGTGTCGAAGACCAACATGTCTCGACTTCCCATTATACACAGCATTGTATACTTTGGACAGTGTGGCCTCATTGTCACAGAACATGGGAATAGAAGGCATTGGAACATCCCACAGTTGAATGTCCAAGAATAGATCTCTAATCTACTCTGCCTCTTTGCCTGACGCGGCTAGAGCAATTAACTCGGCTTCCATAGTCGAGTGAGTTATACACGTCTGTTTCTTGCTTGCCCAAGAAATAGCTCTTCTAGCTAATGTAAAAATCCAACCACTTGTGGATTTTGAATCACTGGTTTGATCAATCCAGCTAGCATCGGAATACCCTTCAAGTATACCGTGAGAAGACGTGTATGTCAGTACCAAAGTACTAGTCCTTTTCAGGTAACCAAATACTCTGCTCACTGCTTTCCAGTGCTCTACACCAGGGTTGACAGTGTACTGACTCAGTTTGCTAACAGCAAATGCGATGTCAGGTCGAGTGCAATGCATAGCATACATCATACTACCGATTGCACTCGCATACTCTAGTTGAGCCACTGCTCGACCAGAGTTCACATTAAGTTTCACACTTGAATCGAAAGGAGTATTAAATTCCTTTATATTCAGATGTTGAAACCTTTCCAAAATTTTCTCTATGTAGTGAGATTGACTTAGAGAAATCTGATTGCCTGTTCGTTTCACCTTAATACCAAGAATGGTATCTACTTCTCCAAGATCTTTCATCTTAAAGTTCGAGGAGAGGTATTTCTTCGTCTCAGAAATACCTTCTAGGTGATTGCTAACGATCAACATATCGTCAACATACAAGCAAATGATGACTGTGTAATCAGAAGTGCACTTGGTATAAATGCACCTATCAGCACCGTTGTACCGAAAACCGAAAACAGTCACAGTGGTATCAAATCTCTCATGCCACTGTTTAGGAGCTTGCTTAAGTCCGTACAAGGATTTAATAAGTCTACACACTTTGTTTTCCTGTCCGGGTATCACAAACCCCTCGGGTTGCTCCAAATAAATCTCCTCATTTAATTATCCGTTAAGAAAGGCTGTCTTCACATCCATTTGATGAATGTACAATCCTTTCAAAACAGATATTGCTATAAGAGTTCTAATAGAACTAATTCTAGCAACTGGAGCATAGGTATCGAAATAATCGATGCCTTCTCTCTGCCTATATCCCTTAACACCTAATCTTCCTTTATAGGCAGATATGGATCCATTTGGGTGGTATTTCCTCTTAAATATCCACTTGGATCCAATGGGTTTCTTTCCCTTGGGAAGATCAGCTAACTCCCAAGTTCCATTACCCAAGATTGAGTCCATTTCATCATTGATAGCTTCCTTCCACAAAGGAGCATCTCTAGATGACATGGCCTCATCAAAGGTCTTAGGATCATCATCCAAATTAATGGCGAAAATGACCTGTCTCGTCACTTTCTTTTGTGTCCCTTCAACCAAATAAGATAAGAAATCATCTCCAAGATTTCTTTCTTTTCTAACTCTAGTACTTCTCCTTGGCTCTTCTATAACTCGAGAAGGCTCCGGAACATCTCGAGAAGTACTAGGAGTTAAAGTGGGGTTTGAGTTTTCAACATCTTTTGAAAACTTGTCTTCAAAGAATTTCACATCTCTGGATTCTACTATGACACTTGATTCATTATCCAAAAGTCGGTAGGCTTTGCTATTAATTGCATAACCAACAAATATGCTTTTAATAGCTCTGTCTTCTAGTTTGGATCTCTTAGGATCAGGCGTACGATAGTAAGTCAAACACCCCCAGACTCTCATATAGTCGATGTTTGGTTTTCTACCTTTCCATAACTCATATGGACTCATAGGAATCACACGACTAGTGATCCTATTGTGAACATGGCATGCAGTAAGAAGTGCCTCACCCCACAGATTAGTTGGCAAACCCGATTGGTTCAACATACAGTTGACCATCTCAACAAGGGTTCTATTCTTTCTTTCAGCCAAACCATTCTGTTGGGGAGTGAATGGTGAGGTTCGTTCATGTTTAATGTCATTCTCTTCGCAGAATGTATCAAACTCTCTAGAGAAGTATTCACCTCCTCTATCAAAACGAAGTATTTTGATTCGTTTCTCTAGTTGATTCTCTACTTCTGCCTTATATATTTATCAAAAGCTTCATCTTTTGATCTCAGCAAATAAACATATAAATAACGGCTAGAGTCATCGCAAAATGTGATGAAATACCTTCTACCTCCTCGAGTAAGTATTCCATTAAGTTCACATATATCTGAATGAATCAACTCAAGTAATGATGTATTTCTTTTGACATAAGGAAATGGTCTCTTTGTAAATTTTGATTTAACACAAGTTTCACATTTACCAAAATCTTCTTTGTCAAATTTTAACAATCCCTTAGTTTGCATTTTTTCAATATTTCTCATATTTGTGTGAGCTAAACGTTTATGCCATAAAGAAATAGAACAAACAAAATAATCAGAAAAATCAACTTCATTAGCAAAAGGGAATGTTACAACATTACTTCCAACACTGGAAGTTACATCATTACTAGAAACAATAACATTATTAACCTCATTATCACTAGCAAGACTTAAACAATACATACCACACAATGACGCAGCCTTACCAATGTAAATTCCGTTCTTACTGATGTGAATGCGGCCCCTTTCAAGCACCATCTTGAACCCGCCCTTGTCAAACTTATGTGCAGAAACAAGACCTTTGGAAATAGTAGGAACATGAAGTGCCTCTTTTATGGTGACCGAGCAACCATTTTTAAACCTCAAAGTTATGTCACCGAACCCCAACACCTCAGCCCTATGACCATCAGCACATACCACAACAGTCCCCGGAGGAGCAGGGCGGTAGGTGCAAGTTAGATTATGTGCAGAGATAGATAACATGTACCATCGTGTCCAATACTATGTGACACTAAAGGATCACACTGCTACACACTTAATTAGAACCTTTTGTATTTTACCTAATTGTGTATAACAATAATTAATAGTTTAATTAATTATTGAGAGGAAAAATAATAATAGTTATTTATTATTTAAAAAGGAGAAGTTAATATTTAGTTTAAATATTAACGGGACCAATTAATTAATAGTTATTAATTAATTAGAAAGGTCGAGGGTATTTTATGTAATTGATTGATAGTTTAATTAAAGCTGGGCTTTAGTTAAACGGGCTTAGGTCTAATAAGGGTTATTATATATATAAACCTTATTTAGTTCTAGATGAATCATAAGTCAATTACAAACCCTAAGATTATCCTAATCTCTCTCCTCTATCTCTCAAATCGGCGCAAGGCCGAGAACCCTTTTTGGGGTTTGCGACGTCGATCACGCAGACACACACAAGGAACGAGTTTTTGATCCAAGGTTTAATCCTTAGGCGGTCTAGCAGCCAGTTCAAGGTGGTGCAGTAGCGGTGGATAACCTGCAGCTGTCTAGAGGTTTAAAGAAAAAGTTTTTGGGTTTGCTCAAGGTATAACTTTTTAATCTTTTATCCCTTTTTAGTTTCTGTACGAGTTAGATGAGATCACTGGAGTGGGTTTTTAATTTCCGCTGTGCATGTTTAATAATATGTTTTTTATACCCTACTAAACCCTTCAGTTGTATCAGAACCACTTCTAACCTCGTAGGAGACTAGGTAGGATTCTTTTTATCATGATGAATGTTTTTTCTTTTTATCAAGGATTAACTTTTTCTTTTCTTTATCCAAGTAATTTGAAAATCAAGTTTTGATTTCTAAATGGATAACAAAAATTAGTTATGATAAAAGGATAAGGTTTAAGGTTTAAATTTAATTGTTAATTTAAAGTTATTATTTTTATTATTGTTTGCGTCGGAATAATGGCCGGCAGCGGTTAAGCCACCGTTAGACGGCGGCTATGTGCGACGAGGACCACCGAGGTGGCGGCGCCAGCGATCAGCCATGGTTGGTTGGCGTCGGCTGTCCATATGCTGCCACCAGTGTGAGTCGGCGGCGAATGGTGGTCGGTGGCAAGGTAGTCGGCGGCGGGAACGAGGGCGTAGGGGCGGCCCAGCCGAGGCCTGCTGCCTGCGGCCCAGTCCTATTCGGCCCAGTAAGGTGGTCGGCCCATGTTTTTATCTTTTGGCCCAGTTTTGAGGCCCAAAGGTTATTTTAGTTTTAGTTTAGGGTAATACCTAACAGGATAAAACTAAAAAGGTTACTATAAGTTTTTATTTTGTAAAAACTTATATTTAAAGTTTCTTAATTTTAATCATGGTTATTATTGCAATAATTAAGTGTTGGTTAAAATTAAAATTTTTTTACGCATAACAATAATTAATATATAATGTGACAATTATTAAACCAAGTGATTTTAACAGTTAGTTAAAGTCAGGATAATTCATCAAGATATGATAATTAGAATCAGTTGTTGTATGTATTTAGTTTTAATACATGTTTGGGATGTCATAGCCGAGCCTTTTAGACCTTGTGGATTGTTTACTTTTCTGCACTTGTGGTTGTGATTGGCTTTATTATTCTATGGTGTGGGGAGGCCTGCGTGCCACTTACAACCCCTATTCTATTTTGTAAAGTACTAGAATTAGTGGGTCTGCGTGCCTTTGATTATCTTGTATTTTTTTTATTATTTCTAGTTTTTTAGACAATATAATAGAATGTTTTTTTTTAGATTAAATATGAAGCCGATACAAGAACCAAGGAGCAGGATTGGATGCTGGAGCCAGTGGGAGCTTTCAGAATGTCATGCCATGTGTGTTGTTTTTCCACTTAGGTTTTGACCGTCGGGTTTTTCGTGTGGCTCACGAAACCGACATTAGTTAAGGGCAAGGCTAAGGCATAGTTGTTTGTGGTTGTTTTATTTATTTACATATTATATATGCATGGTTGTGATTCTCACGATGAAATAAAACAAGCGTTTTAATAATAGTTAATTATTAAACAGATGTTTTTTTAAAAAAGAAAACTGGCATTAAAGTTTTTCTCGTCAAAAACTTGGAAATCCTTTTTAGAAAAATCTTAGATCAGTGTGCTACCCACCTAATGGTACACCTTTCCTGTTAAACGGTACTCGGGTGTCGGAAGTGCCCAAACCTTGCATCGGGAAATGTGAAATATGGATCCTAGTCTAATAATTTTTTAAAAAGGTAATAATTATTAGAAGATATAATCAATACTGAATCGGTTTTATCTTTTTCTTTTTCTTTTTCTGTAGATGTCTATTTTATCTGTTATACCGATTTATTCACCAAAGGAATCTCTAAGCCTCATCAACGGCAAATGGAAGCTTTCAGGTCCGAACTTTGCTGTTTGGAAGATGCATCTAAAGAATGTTTTGGATGCACAGGGAAAGCTTCATGTCATTGAGACATTACCTCCAGAGCGACCAGGAGTAGATGCCCAGGATAGTGAGTATGACACTTACTATCAGTATCTGGCTGACGAATATTCTCACAGCGTCATCCGAGTTTACGGATGATCTTCGTGAGAAATCATCTTATGAGGAACGGATATTCTTACTATCAAGTATAGTGAACGGATATGTCGCATCCTGCTGATGAAGGAAATTCTTTCAACAAAAATGAAAGAAAACCAGCCGATTAGCGATCATCTCATTAATATGAGAAGACTCTTGGATTGCTATGAAAGTTTTGGGTCAAAATCAAAACCACATGAGCTAGTTATGATTTTGTTCGGTTCTCTGTCGGACTATTACTAGAGGAGGGTAATGTATGTCCTCGGTGATTTTGAGATGACTGTCGCAGGGTTGCACGAAATCCTTATGTGCATCAGCGATCCAAAGCAGCTAGAGTCAACAGTTGTAGACCCTATGCAGAAAGATGACTGGTTGGAAGAACTTGGAGAAATTTGTTGCCCAGACTGTGGTAGCAAGGATTCATGCGAGCACTCACTCGACATAGATCAGCTGGACATTGGTTTGCCCAATGAGTCAGGTATCTTTATGATAGATTGTCTTATTACTTCTTATGAATCATGGGTATTGGATACCGGATGTGGTCATCACATATGCAATCATTTGCAGGGATTCAAGAGAAGTAAGAAGCTGAGACAAGGAGATATGGACCTACGGGTAGGCGAAGGCTCCATGGTTGGTGCTGAAGCTGTAGGAACATATTGTCTTAGTTTGCACTCAGGCATGGTCTTAGAACTAGAACCTTGTTACTATGTTCCTAGACTTATTAAAAATGTTATCTCGTTTGATTTGCTTATAGACTATGGTTTTAATTATGTTTTGAATGAAAAGATTATTTCATGTTTCAAAAACGATGTTTTCTATTTTAAAGCTACTCCAGAGAATGGTCTATATACGCTAAATCTAGATAACAATGACATCTATCATATAAGTAAGAGATCCAAGAGTAACTTGAATCAAACTTACCTCTGGCATTGTCGTTTAGGACATATAAATGAGAAACGCATTGAGAAACTCCGAGATGACGGAATTCTAGAACCATTTGACTTAGAGTCATATGATATTTGTGAATCTTGTTTGTCTGGTAAAATGACAAAGCAGCCTTTCAACAGTGAAAATGAAAGGGCTAGTGAGTTATTAGGGATTATACATACAGATGTGTGTGGACCCTATACTCCAGAAGCTAGAGGAGGATACCAGTATTTCATAACCTTTACTGATGCCTTCAGTAGATTCGGTTATGTCTACCTCATGAGACTTAAATCTGAAAGTTTTGACAAGTTCAAACAGTTTCAGAATGAGTTACAAAATCAGCTGGACAAGAAGATAAAGTCTCTTCGGTCGGATCGAGGTAGCGAATATCTGAGTCAGGAATTCGACGATCATTTGAAGGAATGTGGGATTGTTTCACAACTCACACTTCCGTATACACCTCAGATGAATGGTGTATCGGAAAGGAGAAATCGTACACTGCTTGACATGGTACAATCAATGATGAGTCGAAGTTCACTGCCATTGTCATTTTTGGGGTACGCACTCGAGACAACGGCGTTCATGCTGAACCGGGTTCCGACCAAATCGGTTGAAAAGACACCGTTCGAGATATGGACGGGGAAAAAGCCTAAATTGTCTTTTCTCAAAGTTTGGGGATGTGAGGTGTATGTTAAGCGAACATTCACAGATAAACTCAATCCCAAATCAGATAAGTGTATCTTCGTGGGTTATCCCAAGAAAACCATGGGATACTATTTCTATAACCCAGATGAGAACAAAGTATTTGTTGCTCGTAAAGGGGTGTTCTTGGAGGAGAAATTTATCAACTCAGAAACTCCAAGAAAAGAAATAGAGCTTTAAGAAATTGAAGAGGAGGAGATAACACCACCACCGATAATTGAACCCGTGGTTCAACAAAGAATTGTTGAATCCCAACCCGAGTCTGTGGTTGAGGAAGAAGTGGAAACACAAGACCTTCGCAGGTCTAGTAGGCCTCGTCATGAACCAGATAGGTATCTGGGATTCCTAGTTGCTCAAGACGAAGGGGATCTTTTAGAACCCACCACCTACCAAGATGCTGCCTCAGTTTTAGAATCTGAGAAATGGCTAAAAGCCATGAAGGCAGAGATGCAATCCATGTATGACAACCAAGTTTGGGACATAGTAGATTTGCCTCAACACAGTAAAGTTGTTGGGTGCAAGTGGGTCTTCAAAAAGAAGACAGGCATGGATGGAAATGTACATACTTTTAAAGCATAGCTAGTGGCAAAAGGTTTCACGCAAACTCATGGCGTTGACTATGATGAAACTTTTTCCCCGGTAGCAATGCTTAAAACTATTAGGATTCTTATGGCCATATCAGCATATTTTGACTATGAGATATGACAGATGGATGTCAAAACCGCTTTCCTTAACGGGAAACTAACAGAGGATGTATACATGATACAACCGGTTGGTCTTTCGGATCCAAAGAACCCTAATAAACTATGCAAGTTGCTTAAATCCATCTATGGACTAAAGCAAGCATCTAGTAGCTGGAACTTACACTTTGATGAGCGCATCAAAGAGTTTGGTTTTACCAAAAGTGAGTTCGAGTCGTGTGTTTACACTAAATTCAGTGGGAGCGCGGTAACCTTCCTAGTCTTGTATGTAGACGACATACTATTAATAGGAAACAGTATACCAGTGTTACAAGGAGTAAAATCCTGGTTAGGTAAATGTTTCAAGATGAAAGACTTGGGAGAAGCTGCTTATATACTGCCTATAAAGATCTATAGGAATAGATCTAAGCGGCTTATCGGACTTAGTCAAAGTGCGTACATTGACAAAGTCGTGAAAAGATTCAAGATGGGTGGATCCAAGAAAGGATTTATTCCTATGCAATCTGGCGCGATTTTGAGCAAGGCTCAGTGTCCTGTGTCTAGTCAAGATCAGGACAAAATGAAATTGATACCATATGCCTTGGCAGTTGGTTGAATCATGTATGTCATGCTGTGTACTGGACCCGACGTTGCCTATTCTATCAGTGTCACGAGTAGATATCAGCAAAATCCTGGTGAAGCTCATTGGGTAGCCGTCAAGAATATTCTCAAGTACCCGAGAAGGACGAAAGACATATTCCTAGTGTATGGAGGTTCGATGGATGAGCTCAGTGTAACTGGTTACACTGATGCTAGTTTCCAGACCGACATGGACGACTTTAGGTCGCAGTCAGGTTTTTTCTTTACCCTAAACGGAGGAGCCATATCTTGGAAAAGTCAGAAGCAAGATACAATAGCAGATTCCACTACAGAAGCAGAGTATATTGCGGCAAGTGATGCGGCAAAGGAAGCTGTCTGGCTGAAGAATTTTATCTCGGATCTTAGAGTTGTTGCCAGTATCTCTAGACCGATCGATATATTCTGTGACAACTCAGGGGCTGTGGCGCAAGCTAAAGAGCCTAGAGATCATCAGCGGACTAGGCACGTACTCAGGAAATATCACCTCATCCGAGAGATCATTGGAAGAGATGATATTAGATTGCAAAAGATACCGACGGACGACAACGTTGTTGACCCGTTGACGAAGCCGCTAGCTAGGGCTAAGCATGAGAGGCATGCGAGTTCTATAGGAATGCAGTACTTAGAACATAGCAGCTAGTTCAAGATTTTTGATTATTACTATGGATGTAACTTGAAACTCTATTATTATGTATTTACATTTCATGGGAATGAAATATGAGGTATTTGCATAATGTTTCGTAGTTATCCATTTTTAGCATGTTTAACCTATCCGTGACAAGTCAAGTTATGAATTGTCTAAATGCCCGTAGCTACTTAATGTAGTGGGAGCTGCATTAGGGAGGTAACGCTATTATGGATATTTGATGATTTATTCGGGGATGAATAAAAGCATAAGGCTGTGACCAAATATTCATAGATATTTATCAGGGGATAAATATTGGGGTGATCTGCATCGAGTTTACTTCATGGAGCGTTAACATAAGTAAACTTGATAGGTTGTCCTTAGACCTGAGATATTTGGTTTGGGGCGTGGTAACTTCTGTACTTTAGCGTGTTCTAACGTCACGCCGTAACAGGGTGATTATAAGGGGCATGTCTAGGTGCAGCGGAAGCCATGTGCTCAAATTGCAAATAGTCAAGATAGGATTTGCACCTCTTTTTTAGGAGAGATATTTTCTGAGCTCCTCGACGATTAAGACTACTGAAAATGTGTGGCCGCGCTGGGTTAGAATGATAGTTATTCGTTCGGCAAACCGTAACTGCAGAGTGTCGAAATCAGAGTCGAGAAAATCTGAGTATTTAATGAGATCCCTGCTCCATGTCTAATACTCACATTACGGAATATCGTGATGCAAAAGGAAAAGCCTAGATAATCCAAGGTATGGATTATATCTCTAGATGTAAGAGATCCCATAGTCTGGTTAACCTAAGCGTCTGGCTAGGGACCTCCTTAGGCCAACGATGTACAAGGAGTATTACTTATCTTGCACAAGTGGGAGTCTGTTAGATTATGTGCAGAGATAGATAACATGTACCATCGTGTCCAATACTATGTGACACTAAAGGATCACACTGCTACACACTCAAATAGAACCTTTTGGATTTTACCTAATTGTGTATAACCATAATTAATAGTTTAATTAATTATTGAGAGGAAAAATAATAATAGTTATTTATTATATAAAAAGGAGAAGTTAATATTTAGTTTAAATATTAACGGGACCAATTAATTAATAGTTATTAATTAATTAGAAAGGTCGAGGGTATTTTCTGTAATTGATTGATAGTTTAATTAAAGCTGGGCTTTAATTAAACGGGCTTGGGTCTAATAAGGGTTATTATATATATAAACCTTATTTAGTTCTAGAAGAATCATAAGTCAATTACAAACCCTAAGATTATCCTAATCTCTCTTCTCTCTCTCTCAAATCAGCGCAAGGCCGAGAACCCCTTTTGGGGTTTGCAACGTCGATCACGCAGACACACACAAGGATCGAGTTTTGGATCCAAGGTTTAATCCTTAGGCGGTCTAGCAGCCAGTTCAAGGTGGTGCAGTAGCGGTGGATAACCTGTAGCTGTCTAGAGGTTTAAAGAAAAAGTTTTTGGGTTTGCTCAAGGTATAACTTTTTAATCCTTTACCCCTTTTTAGTTTTTGTACGAGTTAGATGAGATCACTGGATGGGGGTTTTAATTTCCGCTGTGCATGTTTAATACTATGTTTTTTATACCCTACTAAACCCTTCAGTGCAAAATTCATTCCTCTGTCCGCTAACATCTATTGTGGCCCCAGTGTCCACGAACCAACCACGAGCCGCAGTCACTAGGGTCATTGAAGAAATCATATAGATTTCTCCCTGGTTCACATTAGCAACCAGATTTTCCTCTTTTTCAACCAAATTCGCAGCAGGTCTGGACTTTCTATCTTTGCAATCTCTTGCATAGTGTCCAGTCTCTCCGCAGACATGACACTGTCCAGTCCTATTTGGTTGTTTAGTGGAGTTGGTCTTGTTTTGCTGATTAATTTGTTTTTTAAAGTTTTGTTTATTAGGTCCAAGATTCTTACCCTTATTCTGGCCCCATGGCTGCTTGTTTTTCTACCCAGAGCCTTCAGCAACATGATGCACACTCGAACTAGCCTTATTACGCTTGTCCATGTTGCGCGTTTCCTCCTCGATACGGAGGTGCTTCAACAGATCATCCAAGCTGTAATCTTCAGACTTGTGCATCATACGCTTGGAAAAATCTTTCCAAGAAGGTGGCAATTTTGCAATGATTGCACCAACCTGAAAAAGTTCTGGTAGGACAATTGAAAGCGCATTTAATTTGTTAACTAGAACCTGGAGCACATGCACTTGCTCCAATATCGGTTTATCGTCAACCATATTAAAGTCTAAGTATTTCGACACAAGATACTTGTTAGTACCTTCTTCATGTGCCTTATACTTTAACTCTAAAGCTTTCCACAAGTCCCTTGGATCTGTAACCTACGCGTACATATCGAACAAGCGGTAAGAAAGTGAGTTCTTTATGTGTCCCAAACACAGATCCTCATCTTCCTTCCTTTTCATTCTCTGCTTTTCCAAATCAGAAATTTCTTTCTGATCCGGTACACTCCCCTCCTTGGGAATAGGATTTGCAGGAATAGGAGGTAAACTCGGGTCCAGAATATAGTAAAGTTTAAGAACCATCAGCATAAACTTTACTTTCTCCACCCATCGGGTATAGTTTTGGCCATCAAAACGATCAAGTTTGACAAACTCTTGATTCAACAAACGGAAGTTAGCAGAAGGTAATTCAGAGTCCATTAGATGTTGTTAATCTGAAATCGAACAACAATAGTTTCACAAATAAAACTATCAAAAGATAAACACCTTTAAGATTGTTGGAAATAGTTTCAGAATAACAAACAATAATAAACGAACTATTATTATAGTTACCGAGTTATGACAACTACCGATCGATCCTACTCGATCAAATACGGTAAAGAAAGGTAGAAGAAGAGTGTTCCGTTATCGAACTATGAAAATACGATACACAAAGTAAAACCAACCTGAAATCGTTGATTTTAACGAATATAAACACGAAGAACCGCACGGATATGACTCCTGTCCTTAAAGGTGTTTACGTTGCTGTATTGCTGCAGCCTCTTTCGTAACAAACCCAGGATTATATGCAGCCTCAAGAACACGAAAAACACAGCACTGTTTTTGTGTATAATCTGGAAGAACGATGCAGAATACTGAGAGAGAGAGAGAGAGCTTTCTTTTTGATATTTTCAGTCTTTTCTTGTATTTTTTTAGAAGAGGCAGACAGGCCAGATATATAACCACAGCAGCCTGCCTAGTGGAATCTTCAATCACGGGAAGTGGATAGGGAAATCCGGGATTGGCTCAGTAAATCACGGATAGTGGAGCGTAAAGGAAGGGCGGCTCCCTTTTTTCCGTGGGTCTGACTCACCTCCCACTAAACCGATGAGATCGGATCCAACCCGACCCGATTCGCACCAACCGGATACCCGTAACCACAACCTGCTTTACCGAAAAATAAAAGCTCCTTAGCTCCTAGCGACGATGCGAAGTGCAAAGTGCGCCTACACGCGCCACTCGCGAGCACACGCGGCTCACGCGCCACTCGCGGCCACGCGGCTCACGGCACACGGCTAGGCGAGCGTGTGGGGAATCCCCGAGTGGATCCATACCATTTGGTAACCCCCACCATTTGGTATGAATACTAAGGGAGGGTAATCCCTTATATACTCACCAAAGTTTGCTCTCCCCTCCTATGTGGGACACAAAACTTGACAACATTAAAGTTTATGAACCCTCATAAATTCCAACAGTAACACCCCAAAAAGCAGAGCCTTCACTCGAGGTAGTATGAGGACAAAAAAAAAAGAAACGCAAGACAGTAGGCAAGAGAAAAAGAAAAGTAAGAAGGAAACCAAAATATTGTAAGGTAGTGTTTGGTTGGATGGATTTCTTAGGAATTGGTGGGAATTGGAATCCAATTCTAATCAAATCATGTGTTTGGTTCAAAAATAAGAAAGAAAAAGGACTTTGGAAGATAGAAAACATTCCCCTATTTGATAGATTTTAAAATCCTTCCCTTACCCCATGGATTCTAAATTCCCGAATTTATTTTCGCTTGGATAAACAACATCGACCAGAGGGCAACGACTAAAGGGCTTCAACTGTGGGCCTTCGACGGCGACCAAAGGGCAACGTCTAAAGGGCGACGACGATGAGTGATGGCGTATTTTGACAGAGCTAGGGATACATGCGACCAAAGGGCGACGGCGATTTTCGACAGAGCTAGGGCAACGACAGTGGCCTTCGACCTGCGACAGAGCTAGGGTTTGCGGCGGACGACAATCGGCGTTTGCGGCGGCGACGGTGGGGCTAAGATTTTCGACAGAGCGCTTCAACAATTGACGGTAGGATTTCCAAATCTTGACACTACCAAACACGTGAGGTAAGGAATTAGATTCCAATTCTAAATCCTTCACAATCCAATTCCTTGAAGGATTCCTTTTCCATTGAAACAAAACCAGCCAACCAAACAGCCCCTTAATTATATCATATTGCGAATTTAAAGTAATTTTACCATAATAACCTTCAATTTCTTGTGAAAATATGTTTATTTAGTTCTTCGATTGGTAGATATAAGAATAAAGTCTCATTTGTCAAGTTTTGCTTCTCAAATTGACACATATAAGTACTTTGTATGTCTCATTGGTAGACCATTTTGTTTGATTATGCATCTTATGTGTTATATTAAGTTTTTATTTATTTTCATACTGCCATTTGATCAAGAGCGGACCCAGGATTTTTTTTCTGGTGGCACCATATACCGACAAAAATAAAAGTAATTAAAATTGAGTGTGTTGTTCGAAATTTTTTCTGGTTTTCAGTTAATCGGGTCAGATTAACTAGGTTTCAGTTTTTGTTCCTGTATTTTAGGGCCAATTTTATACAAAACACAATTAATATGAAGCAATGTTAATTAAATTGCTATTTTTAAAGTTAACTAAAATATTTTAAAAGTATAAATCGAAGACTGACTATATCTAATTTTTTTTTTCTTTTTTCATTAGATTTTTATGGCATAAAAAAGTCACTGGTTGCACCGGTTAGTAAACGTTGAAATTTTCCTCTCCGTTTGCAATATTGACTGGTGTCCCGTGCCACCACCTCTTTATACTAAGACCCGCCCTTGCATTTGGCTCAACTACATTTTCTTTCTTTAAGACACGTATCCAAGCTGAAGTCTCGGATCAAGAGAATAAGAGTCGACCAAGATAAAAGAAATTTAGATGTGACAACTACTGATTACTTTAGAAATATTTAATGTAACCTTATACTACGTTTTAAAAGGAGAGTTTACATTACCCCCTTCTATGATTTGTAATGAGTTGGTCTAGCCCGCGCGATGCAGCGGTAAACAAACTAACATTCAGACATAAACGTTTAAAATAAATTGGGAAAAAAAATCTAAACATTAAATGTGGTGAATTAATAGAGAGAATTGTTATGCACTCATGCTATTAGGTTTAGATTCAAATGGATATAGGTTTTATAAATTAGTACTACGTTCAATATCATATTTATTAATCCTTACTCCAAAGAGATATATTTACAAAATAAAAGAAAAAATTATGATAAAACTATTTTATTTTTTGTCGAAAATATAAAAATTAAACTTTAAAATTTTCTAACTTTTTATCTAAAAACATAAAATTTAAATTTAAATAAAACTATTCATGACATAATTTGTTAAATTTAAAAAAAAAAAAAAACTTAAACTGGAAAATATGGCATTGAGGTTGATATAATTGAGGGCTACATTAAAAAGCATTAATCTTCTAATATATATAAAAGACTAATTTGAAACAAATTATTAGATAATCTGGATCCTTCATTTAATAAAAGATTTAATCTTAGCCGTTAATTTATTTAATTCTAAAATTTTGATTTTGACTTTTTAGAGTCAAACTAATGTGAATTAGACAAATATAACACTTAATTAATTCAATAATAAATTTCAAAAATTTATCTTGAATCATTAATCTAACATCTAACATATTTAAAAAATCAAAAAGCAAAAAAAGGATACATCCATCGATCCATTAATTCTATCGCTTTATTTTGAATTACTTCATAGATATTTAATATTTATGGTTGTTTACAAAAAAAATGTATTTAAACTATTTAATAGATAACTTTTTCATGGTTATTTATATAGACACGTAGACTAATTTGATTAAATTAATACATTGAATTTTATTATTGGCTTTGTCATAATATTTTATTTTAGAAATCATTTCGAAAATGATGTCATAACATATCACTTCAAGTACCTTCTTTCTTTGTTATTTTGTTTGCTATCGTAATTTGTTATTATATTTTACGTTATTATTTATATATGGGGTATTTGTTATCGATATGTGTATTTATACATGGGGTATTATTTATTTAATTATTTGTTTATAATTTTTGTATGTTTTACAATATAGAAAATGTAAAATTCACTTTAATCATCTCCGTGTTTATACACGGGGTATTAAACTAGTCCATACTATAATAAGAATAATAAGGGGTACATCAAAGAGGAAAAAAAATTCCGAAACAAAATGTAAGTTATCAAGTATTGAACTCATGACTTCCTCTTTAGATACCAAATGCTTTACCTACAAGCCAAGCAAAACTTTGTTATAATTGGCAGATTTTTAACATATAACATTACCAGGAGTAGTTACGGTTCATAATCCCTGATAAATGTTATACATATATAATGACATTCCTTTTCTGTAGGAAAGGGGTGTTACATAACTAATGACATTGCACTAATTGGCTTTCTTAGGCTTATATAAATGCTCATATTTAGTTTTATAACCATGCGCTTTTAAAATCTAGACTCTAAACCAAACTTTTTGCTGCATTCGGGTAAAAATATTGGTTTTGGTTTAAAATCGTATTCGAATAACCTGAAAAATTAACAAGCTTTTTTTCCTAACCCTTTCCCTCCTTGAACACCCCTCATTTACAATGCTCTATAAATGGAAATCTCAAATATGATATACTGTTGGACATTGTTACAGGTTGCAGGTGGTATCCTTGATTCACTTCATGTTTAGGTTTATCTCATAGCACCTTAATTCTCCTTTGAGTATGACAGTATGTATCCGAGTTCTTCAACATGCCTTAGATATTTTTATTTACCTACATGTCTATGTAGGAAAATCACGTAAACCACAGACCATGAGCCCAACACGCATAGTGTGCCTGATCGTTAAGCAACTATATAAGGCCTAATGTCCAAACATTAATAAGTTACGGTAATTAGCACAGGTGGATCCAAGATCTTTATTGACTTATTGCACTATATTATAATGACGAAAATAAAATTAAATAAAATTGAGGGTGTTGTTCGGGTTTCCATTTAATCGGGTCGCATTAACGAGGTTTCGGCTGTTGTTCTGGTATTCTAGGACCAAAATTTAAAACAAAACACAATTAATATGAAACCATGTTAACTAAAATGTTATTTTCAAGTAAACTAAAGTATTTTAAAGGAATAAATTGAATATTGAACTATATCTATTTTTTTTTAATTTAGTTTTCCTTTGTTTTTTGTGGCATCAAAAAATTACTGGTGGCAACCTATAATTTGACTGGTGACACCGGCTCGAAAACATCAAATTTTACACCGCGTCTGTAAAATTGACTGGTGTCGTGTGCCACTCCCGACTAACACTAAGTTCCGCCCCTGGTCATTAGTTCAAAAACCTGATATATACAAGTTTGGTAGTTTAAATTACACGTTAAGATCCTCTCATGTTGTGTTAAAATTTGATTCATCATGTTTTTCCACAAACAGGGAGTGTCACTTACAAAGAGATCTATTCTTGACTTAAAAGAATAAGTCATGTTTGACCACAAATGCGAGGATTAACTCTTTAATTACTTCCACCATGATGTTGGCCATAAAGCTTTCTCACGTAATTAAACGAAGAACCAATCGGGCTTTGAATCTAATGAACTAGTATTCAATGTTCCAAACAAAAAGGAAAAAATGTACAAATTCGTAAACATGGTTCCTTAGATTTAACCGCAGACACAGTAACATAAATGAAAAACAGATATATAGATACATATAAATGTCGTAGCACACCGATAAGTTAGACAGTCGGGTCAATGAGTTCACCATTCAAGAACTCACGGTAAGCAGCAACAGGCCAGCTGAAGCCACGGAATACCAGCCGAGAAGCCAAAGGAACATCGATGATGATCTCCTTCTGTGTCGGCTTCTTTTCATCACGAATGGCAATCAAGTAACTCCTTCCAACCCACCCGATCCATCCAGCTATGTACAGAAACAGAATCCCAGGAGTAATGAATTCGCCCCAATGTCTTTGATCACCGCTCACAATCAAGTGTGGCAACCCATCAGACCCGCACAACAATCCTTGCTTTCCGTAGTTGTCAAATCTACATGTTTAATTCATGTTTCTTTCAGATTCAACAATCGTAAGAGGATAATAAGTGAATCAGTTATCCAAATTTGAATTTGAGTATGGCAAGAAATTACCTGCGCTTAGTCTTCTCCATGGTAGCTTTGATAGCAAGAGCAGGAGCACTGTCAGGGGCGTAAAGCTTGAGAGAATTTCCAAGCTTCTTGAGCTGCTGCTTCTCCCTCTTGGCGAACTGCTTAGAGTCTTTACACGGAGTGAGGCCGGAGATATCGGCCGCCGCCGGTAGCGCAGGTACGGTCGACGAAACCAGGATCGAAGAGAGTGCGAGTGCTGCTGACAACGCCTTTAACGATCCCTTACCATCGGTGTTGTTGTTGTTGTTGTCTTGTGTAGCTCCAGAACACACGATAGTTGGACTAATGAGCTTAGATCTGGACCCAACCTGCGATGATTTCAAGTTGGATACCTCGAGTGGCTGGAAGAAACTTGTGGAGATTGTGAACGACATCTTTGATGGATGTCTGCAGATGGATGTGTTGTTTGAGAGGATGACGATGAACTGAAAGTTGAAAGTATTTTATGAAGAATATAGATATGGATGGAGGTATGAAATCTGTTAGATAAGATGGGAAGCTGACGTGGGTGATTGTTATTGGGCGACGATGGTGTTGTTAGTGGTTGTGGTTACTTTGCAATCCGTTGAAGTGGATCATAATATCATATCGTGTGCTCACAAAACGTACGCTTTTTAAAATTGTTTATTAGCTTATATCTTGTGTCTTACCTTGTTAAACTTTTGAATAAGTTACTAGTATGGTACCCGCGCAATGCTGCGGAGGATAATAGTTTTTCGTTTTACAACATGTCACTTTCAATAATTTAGTAACATGTTATTCGCGCAATTTAATGTCTTAAAAAGATTTTTACAACAATATGTCCGTCTTTTTTCAAATTTTCTTTTATTTGCATCTAACTATTTTATGAATTTAGCGATGTATTCTAAAAGAAAATTAAAATACGAATTTTTTATATTGATGAAATAAAGAGAGAGAAGTTAATAAGATTTTGAAAATTATGTTGGTTTGGTGGATAATTTTGTTTGTTTGAGAAAAAGTGTTAGTGTTAGAGAATATATTTTAAATGATTTAAAGATTAAAGTAATTAGGAGAGAGAATTGAATGGTTAAAGATTGAGTGATTGAGATTAATTTAGATAGAATGAATGGTCAAGATTTTTTGATTGAATTTTAAGAAGTCTTAAAATTTAAGAGGAGAGAGAGTGTTAAATGGTTTATATAGTAGTATAGATAATCACTAAACTTTAACTTATGAGTTTATTAACTTAAATTTGATCTTTAAATTTACAATTTTTATATATGTTCGTAATTCATTAAATAATTACTTAGAAATTTATTTAAAATCTTCCAATATAGATAAGTTAATCATTGTACTAATGTAGTAAAAGTAGAGTTAAGATCCTCCCATATTGTGATCAAATATAATCTATAATGTATTCTTACAAACATGCGAGCGATCTCTTATTTTACGTGCAAATGAAGAGGTGTGGGGTTCATCGCTTCACCATAACGGGTGCTTCTATATCATACTAACAACTTCTCAATACGAATTATTTCGGTTAAACACTGTTGGAAAATTTAGTAAAAATATATGTGTTTTTACTAACTTTGGACACAACTAAATACATGAATATGTGTTATATATAGGTAACTCTTAGTGGGTTTGTGTTCTCCTTTATGAGAGCTTTGAAACGATATATAATGTGTCAAAAACGGAGAATGTGTGAATGAGATATCGACACTCAAAGTTGAGCACTTGAAATGAAAATTGGCAAAAAAAAGTGAGTGTGGGAAGTGTCCCACATAGGAGGGAGGAGTAAACTTTAAGGGGTTTATAACCTTGAAGGTGTAAAGGGCTTACAAGCTTCTTGTGGGGTTTTACTCCAAGTCCTACCCGCGCGCAGGGGGGTTGCTGATGGTGGATTTCGTAGGCTAAATTTACCGAACTCGTGTGTGGGTGCAACCTGCGGACACGAATGCAGCTCCGAAATCGTTAGAAACGCGCAAGCTAAGTTTTGCTGTTTTTTGTTTCAGCTTAACGTTCTGTAGCTGATCAGTTTCAGTTTTGTAACTGATGTGTTTTAATAGAAATAAATGATAATTAATTCGTTTAATTATCAGAAATAATGATGATTAATTTGTTTAATTACAAATTAATCATTAATTTATTATTTTAGTTTCTATTATCACTATAAAATGAACCTATGGTCTCATTCCAAGATGAACGAACACACAAATCTCTCTTTCTCTGTTGCATACGTACTCCAGCGAACTTTTCATGCAAGTCGTCATCTCCGGCAGCTTGACTGCTTCGGTTGTCGTACCCTGGGAACAGACAGGAAATCTGTTTAAGGGCATCGTATCCAATACGAGCTTCAACCACGTTTTGTCTTCTTATTCCGTTATCTTATTTATTTCTTATTTTTACTGCAGTTTATATATACATTGTACTAACAAACACAATGGTAATTAAATATATATGTAAAATAGATGAACTATTTTGTATTCTCTTACTTAGTATTCTACATATTATGCTATTTACAAGATTAAGATATGTGTCAAATTCAAGAGAGATAATAAAAAGAAAATTAATAGATTTCATATATTATTATTCGGTAGATAGGAAGATGAAATAGAAATAAAAGGCTAGTAAACTTATATATAAACTAGGTTATAAGCCCGCATAAATGCGAGATTCTATATTAGGTTTTATTGGTTAACATTTCATTTAATTAGACTTAAAAAATAAACTTTATAATTTTAGTATTTGATCAATTATATCTCAAAGATCTGCAAATATTTAATCAACAAAATATAGTAATTGAAATCAAAACCTCATACGAACATTAAAATTATTGCCGCTTTCAGTGATAGTTCAGTGTGTTTAGTTCTAGAAATTCCGACCTATTAAGTGATGCATAGGTTAGTACTTAAGTTATTAAAATCCTAAGCTATAAGCTCATGGTATCTTCATTTGTTGATAGAGTCTAAATTTTGTGCATTCAAATTCGATTGTATTATCTAACTTCGTCAATGAATAGAAAACATTTTACAAAAATAATGATCATCAGCTGCCTAAAATATGTTTAGGAAACAATACCAACATGACAAAAGTTCATGCGAGAACTGTTGTTAGCGCGAGAACCGCGAGAACCAATCTAAGCCGTCTAATTCCCTCTCCTTCAATGTCATTGCCCACCCATGAAATCCTCACATGCACCCTGCCACACTCTATCCCTCCACGCTCTCCATCCATGTTACTTCCCATATCCAAGGAACAGCTGAGATTGGTTCTCGCGGTTCTCGCACTAACAACGGTTCTCGCATAAACCCTCCCCTATATATATATATGTATATATATATATATACACACACATAATAATATGAAAATAGATAGTTAACTGATTAACCATGTTAACTACAAAAAAAACGAATTTGTTTTAATAAAATAAAAAATTAATTTGGAATTTTCACATAGGCTAAATATCAAGTTTTCATCTTGCTTGACCCAATTGCACTGTTTTGAAAACCGGACCGGACCAGCCGTTTGAACCGGTTCAACCATGAACTGTGATTAAATCCGGTTCAAAAGTAGCGACTAAACCGGGCAACTGTGAACCGGACGGTTTCACTAAAATCAGAATAAAACCATTGAACACATCATATTTTAATAAAACCATTGACAACCAAAACACCTAATTGAATACCACATCAGATTTTAAGAATCGATAATAGGGCTTAATTGAAGATTTGGAGAAAGAATAAGCATGTCACATGAGATTCAAACATTCTTCATTTAGTTAACTGATTAACCATGTTAACTGCCAAAAAACCGTATTTGTTTTAATAAAATAAAAAATTAATTCGGAATTTTCACATAGGCTAAATATAAAGTTATCATCTTGCTTGACCCAACTGTGAACCGGACGGTTTACCTAAAACCAGAATAAAACCATTGAACTGAAGCAACCTGCATCGTACCCGCCTTTACTAAAGCTTTTTAACTAAAATCAATAGATGATGGAAGACCTAAATTTAGGCAAAGACATCATTTGGTTTGTTTCGTAGAAGTAATGTGGGATCATAATATATATATATATATATATATATATATATATATATATATATGGAGATCTCCTACTTTTGCCTAAGCTAGGGATGTGGGACAACCAAAACACCTAATTGAATACCACATCAGATTTTACGAATCGATAATAGGGCTTAATTGAAGATTTGGAGAAAGAATAAGCATGCCACATGAGATTCAAACATTCTTCATTTAGTTAACTGATTAACCATGTTAACTGCCAAAAAACCGTATCTGTTTTAATAAAATAAAAAATTAATTCGGAATTTTCACATAGGCTAAATATCAAGTTATCATCTTGCTTGACCCAACTGCACTGTTTTGAAAACCGGACTGAACCATCCGTTTGAACCGGTTCAACCATGAACCGTGATTAAATCTTGTTCAAAAGTAGCGACTAAACCGGGCAACTGTGAGCCGGGCGGTTTCACTAAAACCGGAATAAAACCGTTAAACTGGAGCAACCCGCATCGTAGCGGCCTTTACTAAAGCTTTTTAACTAAAATCAAAATATGATGGAAGACCTATATATAGGCAAGAACATCATTTGTTTTGTTTCTTAGAAACAATGTGAGATCATAATATATATATATATATATATATATATATATATGTATATATATATATATATATGGAGATCTCCTAGTTCTGCCTAAGCTAGCGATGTGGGACAACTAAAACACTTAATTGAGTGTCACATCAGATTTTAAGAATCAATAATATGGCTTAATTGAAGATTTGGAGGAAGAATAAGAATGCCATATGTAGAGGTGCACAAAAAATCCGAATATCCGATTTTGTGCAAAAACTATCCGAACTGGTTTTTGTAAAACCGGTTTTTTTTAAACCGGAGCGGATTTAACCGGTTTTATCCGATCCGATCCGGTTTTAATCCGATCCGAAACCAGTTAAACCGGTTACACTTTTATCCGAGAAAATCCAGTTTTAATCCGTACGAAACCGGTTACACCTCTGTCCGAGAAAATCCGGTTACAATCCGAAAATCCGGTCCCAAAAAACCGAAAAAATCGGATCCGGATCGGATTAAAATCCGAAGATGTGCACCTCTAGCCACATGGGATTCAAACATTCTTCATTTAGTATAGATATAGATAGTTTTGAAAACCGGACCGGACCAGCCGTTTGAACCGGTTCAACCGTGAACCGTGATTAAATCCGGTACAAAAGTAGCGACTAAACCGGGCAACTGTGAACTGGACGATTTTACTAAAACCGGAATAAAACCATTGAACTGAAGCAACCCGCATCGTACCGACCTTTACTAAAGTTTTTTAACTAAAATCAATAGATAATGGAAGACCTAAATATAGGCAAGGACATCCTTTGGTTTGTTTCTTCATTTAGTTAACTGATTAACCATGTTTAAATTTTGTGCATTATAATTTGATTGTATTATCTAACTTCGTCAATGAATAGAAAACATATTTACAAAATAATGATGATCAGCTGCCTAAAATATGTTTAGGAAACAATACCAACATCAACAAAATTTAAATATAGTCATAGAATTTAATCAAAAAACAGTGTGTTCAGGGGTGTTCTTCTTTTCTGTTTTGCCCAGAACGTAGGACACATATATATACACAATAATCAGAAAACAGATAATTAACTGATTAACCATGTTAACTGCTAAAAAACGAATTTGTTTTAATAAAATAAAAAATTAATTTGAAATTTTCACATAGGCTAAATATCAGGTTTTCATCTTGCTTGACCCAATTGCACTGTTTTGAAAACTGGACCGGACCAGCCGTTTGAACCGGTTCAACCATGACCCGTGATTAAATCCGTTTCAAAAATAGCGACTAAACCGGACAATTGTGATCCAGACGGTTTCACTAAAACCGGAATAAAACCATTAAACCGGAGCAACCCGCATCGTAGCGGCCTTTACTAAAACTTTTTAACTAAAATCAAAAGATGATGAAAGACCTATATATAGGCAATAACATCCTTTGTTTTGTTTTTTAGAAGCAATGTGGGATCATAATATAAATATATATATATATATATATATATATATATATATATATATATATATATAGACAAAAGTTAATGCGAGAACCGTTGTTAGCGCGAGAACCGCGAGAACCAATCTAAGCCGTCCAATTCCCCCTCCTTCATTGTCATTGTCCACCCATGAATTCCTCACATGCACCCTGCCACACCCTATCCCTCCACACTCTCCATCCATGATACTTCCCATATCCAAGGAACGGCTGAGATTGGTTCTCGCGGTTTTCGCACTAACAACGGTTCTCGTATGAACCATCCCCTATATATATATATAGATATGGAGATCTTCTACTTTTGCCTAAGCTAGCGATGTGGGACAACTAAAACACCTAATTGAGTGTCACATTAGATTTCCTCAATCACTAAGAGGGCTTAATTGAAGATTTGGAGAAAGATTAATCATGGCACATGGGATTCAATAGATATTGTTTTAGTATAGATATAGATATAAACGACTAAAAAGATAACAAAAATGATTTTTGCAACATTTATTTTTATAAATAGAATGGAAAACCGGCGGTCAAAACTCGAAACCAGCCAAAACCATCGTTCCCGCGGGTCGGTTGATGCTCCGCCACGTGCTATGAAAGGTGGCATGAACTCCATACACCCCAGACCTCAGTCGGTCTCGATCAGCCTGCAAAAATCATCCGTCATCCTTCCGCCTAACGCCGGAGATCCAAACAAACTAATGAAATGACGCCGGAGAGCTTATTAGCATCGGCCGGAATCAACATTGGGCTTGCAATCGTCATCCTCTGTCTCTTCTCCGTCCTCCGAAAACAGCATTCCAATGCCAACATTTACTACTCTCGCCGTCTCTCTCTTCACCATCCCATTTCCTTTGAACGTTCCTTTACACTTAACCGCTTTCTTCCCTCCGTTGATTGGATCCGTGACGCCGTTAGGGTTTCCGAGGACGAAATCCTTTGTAACTCCGGCCTTGATGCACTCGTTCTCATACGTTTCTTCAAACTTGGGTTAGCACAACTCTCACCCTTTTGTAATTTTATCTTCAGTATGGTTGAATTCGTGCTTTATATCACCTATTTGAATAATTTCTCCTTTGAATACGTTTCATAATCCCAAAAACAATCCCAAACACCGTCAAATTACTTGGACTACTGTATCTAATATGTTATAAGAAGATAAGTATTTGATTTCTCATAAGCAGTTTCCAAACACCCCTTAGGATTACTGAAATTCAATTTATAGAAGTCTTGCTTGAATTCACTTGGCAGGATAAAGTTTTTTGTGGTGTGCTCTACTGTTGGATTGATGGTTCTTTTGCCACTCAATTGTTCTGCCTCCTATGATCTATATTCAAGCTCTCGTTCCATGGATTCTCTCACAATTTCCAGTATTCCTAAAGGATCAAACAGGTATGGTTTGAATGTATGATCATCAAAATGTTCTTAGAAGTGACCTATTTTAATTTTTTCATGTATTAATTCACTTCTTTCTACTTCACAGGCTTTGGGTACACTTTTCATCGTTGTGCTTTATATCTTTTTCAGGAATATATCTGCTTCACAAGGTATTTTCTTTAGTTCTTTTTTTCTTTTGCTGTACTGTATTCGGGAAGGTAATTATATATTTCATTTGTACATTTTCATGAGGTTTATAACAGGTGACCTCCTACCCATGTGATCCCTAGGAATACAAAATTATTCTCGTGAAAAGAGTTCAACAATTGCGTAACCTGAGGCATCAGCCAAGTCAAATTACTGTTTTGGTTCGGCAAATTCCTTTATGTGATGAACACAAGGCTCTTAGTTGCAATATCGATCATTTCTTCTCTAAATACCATCCTCATGCTTACCATTCATATCAAATTCTATATGGTGGAAACCATCTTGAGGTACCGAGAACACGCTGTTTTTGTTGTTCCAAAAGAAGATTTTATAAAAACTGCTTGATTTGTAGCAAGCTAATCATAGTTAGTTTATACTTTGTAGGAGTTGCCAGTTGCTTTTGTTACGTTTAGGTCTCGCTGGGATGCAGCACTTGCTTCCCAGACACAACAACATCAAAATCCATTACTATGGATCACTCAAATGGCTCCAGAACCTAGAGATGTATTATGGAAGAATCTATCGATCCCTTATAAGCATCTGGTACTTTACAGAACCGCTGTATTTGTCACAGAAGTTCTTTTCACCATTTTCTTTGCAATCCCAGTAACCGCGGTCCAAGGAATAGCACAATATGAAAAACTAAAGAAATGGTTTCCTCCGGCCATGGCTGTGCAATTGATGTAAGTTTCCTTGTATTTGTATCTCCTTTTGTTACATGCAATCTCATTTAGCCAAAAGGAAGTTGCACTTTCAAACGGGTTATGTAATAGGTCCCATACACGAAAATCTTGGTACGGGGTCAAACGGGCCAGGCCAAGTTGGATTGATCTAAAACACTTTTTTTTACAATTTTATATGATTAATTAGTGTGTCGCATGTGAGTATAATAACTATAATTATAATCTAATTTTTTATGATTAATTAGTTCGACTTGTTTGATACGTTTCTTTAAAGTATTTTTTATTTTATTTAACCGGTGTGGCTGCTAGAAATGAAACTTAACCTAAATTTACCTAATCAGAAGCAAACAAGTAGAAATGGCCAGCTCCAGGAATAACTACCAAAATATAGTCATATACATACTTGTTTAGATTGTATATCATATTCTGGATGAAGGGATCATCATTCTTGATGTTGGTAATCAAAAGAACTTTGTCAAAAGTCAAATTTCTCTTATTCTTTTTCTCAACTATGTATTAATTCAAAATAGTTGTCTTCCACAGACCAGGATTGAGCTCAGTTGTCACAGGATATCTTCCAAGTGTGATTCTTAGTGGTTTTTTATATGTTGTTCCTTTCGTTATGAAAGCAATGGCAAGAGTAGCAGGTTATGTCTCAAGAAGTGAACAGGAACAAAAGGCTAGCAACATGGTTTTCTACTTTTTAATGGGAAACGTCTTCTTTATGAGTGTTTTGTCCGGAACTTTGCTTGATCAGATTGGAAAAACTTTTATTAACCCAAGGGATGTGCCAAGCCGTCTTGCAGGGGCTGTCTCTGCTCGAGTGAGTGTTCTTTTCTCTCGGTTTTCTGTACTTCTCTGTGTTTTCATTTAGAGGTAAAAAAATGGGTGGGGCAAATGGTAGGGCAATGGGTGAAAAAGAGCTCAAGTTTAAACAGTTTTTGATAAGCATGGACTGAAACGGGTTCGGATAGGAAAAAGAAAGCTGTTTTTAAGTTTTAACCCAGACTAGATCACCTCTGATTGGTTTGACACAAGCATTTTCTGTTCATTGTTTTTAAAATAGTTAATGCTTGAAATATGATTACAAAAAACTATGTTATTACATTAATGATTAAAGTAGAATGATTTTGGAGATGTATGCATTAAAAACACACTTTAGACATTGATTTGACCCATTAACCAATAACCATTTGACCAATTTATGGAAAATCATAACCAAATTGTGTTCATTAAAAACACCTCTAAATTTCATAGATTCTGATCCAAACTTGTGTTCATTAATTGCCTAATAGCTTTCTCATGATTTCTTGCGTCCAGTAAGGGATCTTTTACTTGACAGACTGAAGGAATTTTATTCTGCATTCTTCAGCTCCTTGTATTAGTTACTGAAACAAATGTTAAAAGTCTGTGGTACTTTCTTTATTCTGTGCTTAACCATATATTAGAGATGCTTTATATAAGATAATTAGTGAAGTATAGAATGATGGTAGTTTCATTACTTAATATTTCGTTAATAAATATAGATAATGATGTTATACATGTAATATGAAATATTGCGCGATATGTTTTGGTATACCTAAATGACATGAATTAGGATTGAATATATCATCCATGGAAGAAACAATTTTTCACCGTGGATCAATTCAAATATCCATTTTGTTTATTTTTCCTTTGTTTTCAATAAAAATTACATTTGAGTTTCATCATCCGAGCGAACTTATCTGTCAGATTACACATAGGTTACACATTGTTTTAAATATGATCCTAGTTATTTAGCTAGTCACTTAGTTGATCAGCTTCTTTTAGGATTTTTTGGCTAGCTTGTGAATAATTTTAAGTTTTACATTCATAGTGCTCACGATCATGACTTATTCATTCTTTTCTCTGTCCAGGCAGACTTCTTTTTGACATACATTTTGACGAGTGGTTTAGCTGGTTTCTCTTTGGAGATTCTTCAGCCCGGATTACTTACATGGGATACTATGAAATTGCATACATGGGGTCGAGGGAAAAAGAAAACAAATTACCTTTTTTCATTTCCTTATCATAGAACTATTCCCTTTGTTTCACTTTTTGTACTCGTTGGCACCGTATACGCAGTCATTGCACCATTGCTTCTCCCATTTCTAGTCATCTACTTCCTTCTAGGCTATGTGGTATACATCAATCAGGTTTGATTACTCATCATCTCACTTTAAAATTATGCATAAAAGATGTAACCAACATTGGTCTAGTTTCTGTTTGGGTAACCATCTTTATTTTCATTATTAAACCCTCAAAACTTATAAATTTTTTCATATAAAAACCTTTACACATATAGAGTTTTCGAATTAAGGTAATCCATACAGGTTACTAATGAGGCAGATGACAAGTCTATAAGATTGACCATTCTGACTTGGTGCCCAGAAAAGCGGCATTAAATATAGAGTTTTGAATGTTGGCTACACTTTAGTTGGTGAAAACAAATATGGATATTCTGAACAAATGTTTGACCAAAGTTATTTACTTTTTCTAGGTAGATTTTGTGTTAACCTTTGCTTTTTAGTATGGTAGATTTTATGATAACCATCAACCATGTAATGTGTGTTTTTACAGTTGCATGATGTGTATGAAACTACATACGAGACTTGCGGCCAGTATTGGCCCCACATTCATCATCATGTTGTTGTATCCATCATCATCATGCAAATCACTATGATTGGTCTCTTTGGACTTAAGTCGAAACCCTCTGCATCTATCGCGACGATTCCTCTCCTTGTTGTCACTGTTGCTTACAATGAGTACTGCAAATTCAGATTTCTTCCTACCTTTTACAAATGCTCTGTACAGGTATGCTTAATTTACAGCTCATAATATCTTATTAACCTACTTACTTATGGAGTGTCTGGATTTGTCTTTTGTCACTGATTACCACTTTTTTAGGAGCTAATTATCTGATCACATAATCAGTTTCAAAACACACATCCAAAAATGAAACATCCCCAAATGTTGTTATACATATTTTTTTACACCCGAATCGTTTCTACAATTTTGAATTTAAAAAGTAAACTTATGTGTTGACTGCTTTTGAAACACTTGTATTATATCATTGCTTAGGATGCAAAGGATAATGATCAACTTGACAAAGATGGCCCGAGTGACGCTGCTTGCTGCAAAGCAATAGAAGCATATCGACCGCCTTCCTTGCCTCAAGCATGTGTTAACATGGAAGAATCAACCTCCACACAACCATTATTATTAGCCACTCCTTAGTGGTTCTCTTTTTCTCTTTTGGGGTGGTTGAGGTGAGAAGAAGTTCCATTTCTTTGCATTCTTTTGTTCCTCTTTTTGTTGTTTGTTTTACTCATTATCCATAACAGAATTATCCGAAGCCGAAAAGCAGTTGTAGTCACAAATCTGGGCTTGGAACGAAGAAACTCATCCTAAATGTTTGGTTCATCAAGGATTTCACCTAGTCCACATCTCACCAGGAAGACAAATAATCATGGTACAAATGCATTATATGTCGAAGTCGTATTGAAAGCTTAAACATCATTATGTATACAGTGAGAGCATCATAGTTTCTGGTTCACATAATATCAATTTTCGATTTTTATAGTTTAATTAATAGATTTAAGGGAAAAGATCTACCCGAAACATATACTATATACATATTATTTCGCTCATATATGTACGAATAAACAACTTAAATCTCTGGTATGTCGACATCAAACGAGCTCCTTGTTCATCATCTTTAACTCCTGTGATTTCTTAATATTTAAGAAGAAATCAGTCATTAAAGACTCATAGGAAGGCAATTTCTCGTAGCCAGGGAAGTAATTTATATCAACTACAAGATACCCATCTCTTTTATCATCTCTAATCATATCGAAATTAAAAAGATGCAATCCAAGAGCCTCTCTCAAGCCTCTCGCCGCCTCAGCAATAAACTCCGGCTCGGGCATCTCTAGATTCTCGCCGGTGTTATCATTGCTCTGTCCATCGTCACCAGACATTACAGTTCCCGATATCTTGGAGAAACTCATAACCCCACCGGATTCTGACATCATCTTCTCCATGGACTCCTTTGAAACATCTGGCAACGAACTCCGTTTCACACATGTCACGTATTCATCGGCTACGTAAACCTTAAACATGGTCCCACCATGGTTCACAAACTGTTGTAGCACGATTGGTGGGTCCATCTTGAGCTCATTGGTTAACCCTTCGTGGTTGAACACTAATGACATATTATGCGCGGTGGCTGACCCATCAGCCAGCAGCGGTTTCACGATCACCGGAAAACCCAAATCGTCTGTAGTTTGGAGGGATTTTAAAGATTCGGAATCTTGAACGAGGAGTTGGTTCGGGATGTTGAGTTGGGGAATGTTGAGTTGAGATACGGGTTCGAGCATAGAGATACGGTTGTGGAGGCATTGTATGGCGGCGGGAGGGTCAATCACGGTGGCGTTAGGGTGGTTGATGGTGAAATTTTCAAGATTGAGGTCCCATTCACGGACGTAAAGCTTGTGAATTATGCAGTTGAAAGGACCTTGGTCGGTTAGCGGTTTTGAAACGTCGATTGGGATGAAATCAATGCCTCGTTCTTTGGCGTGATTGATGAATGACTCCACCATAAAAGCTTCGATCTTTCTTGCGGGTAACGCATAACCCACTCGAAAACGGTCTATTTCTTGTACAATTTCTGGCATTTTGTGGTCTTGTTTAAAACAGATGGATATTAATTTTATTTATGCATGAAAGAGTAGATTATACGAAATTGGAAGTCTGCTCATATTTGTTTGAATATGCACCCACAAATTCTACCGCTGAGAATTGTAGGGAGATAAAACCGTTTCCCTATCAGCGTTTTCAGGCTATTGTATTTTTCATACAAATTATCTTTGGGAATACAATACATGTGAGCTGCCAAAATCAGAAACACGAGGGTTATTTGGTAACTTCAATACTTAAATTATGTGTTAATATAACAATGCTCTTTTTTTTAACGCCAAAAAGATCTAGTCAGCGGCGAATCTAGAATAGAAGATCACGTGGTTGCCAGTATATCTATCAATATAAATAAGTAAACAATATTTGTGTCGGGTCGGAACGGGTCACTAAATTGAAATTTAAGCATATACAAAATAATGAATTAAAGATCTAATTTCATCTAATTGATTTACATGATAAGATTCCATACCTGGTTGTTCGAAGGGATCAACCACTATTGAGTTTAAATCAACATTTAAATATTATGTTGCATTTTTAGCCTATTTTCTAATACTACATTTTTTAGCCTATTTTCTAAAAAGGCACGATGTAGGGCTTCAAATTTGCTTACGTTAGTATTTTTTTCTAATTAGTATAAGTTTAAGTTGGGTTGGGTATTATGGTTATTCTTTTAAGTTGTGATATTATTTAAAAGATAAAAGTTTGGGCCATTTATTTTCTTTTTCTTAAATAAGGTAGTTCCTCTTAATTTTTTAAGATAGTTCCTAATTTTTTTCCTATATATATCTTAAAAAAACTTAAAATTTCTATAGGTCCTAGGACTTATCTTTCATATATATAAATTCGCCCATGATGCTAGTCATGGAACTTCGATATTGTCATTACCCTGTCAAGTGGACTCAAAGTTTTATTAATGAAACAACTAACAAGATACTAGATGCTAAGATTACAAACACCTTAGAAACGAGAATAGAGAGAATAACACCAATCTATCCATCTATTTTTATGCGTAACAATGCTCGAACGTTGTTTGAATCAAAAAACAAAAGAGCTTGAATTTAACTAAATACAGTTATTCTGATTTGTAACTGAGAACACCTTATCGTTTCTTGCCAAATCATCCAAAGAAACGTATATTAAATACCTATGAATGTTATCCTTCTACCACATTTAAGAGTCACTAATAACAAAGATGTTGCTGAGGCAGTAAGAGGGAAGGGTCAATACCCTACCAACCAAAGAAGTGTCAATACCCCGCTAATAAAAAATATAACATCACTCATCATATATGTTAGTTGCATTAATTTTTTTTAAAGCTAATTGATAATTTGATATGTGCGAACCGCTACATAATTATTATATAAATAATTTAGAGTACATATGGTATCATAAAAGTGGTTTCACGTTAAAAATAGACTACATGCGTGATAGGCAAGTATCACCTATCTGTACATAGTATAGCTTTTTTGGTAAGACCGAGTAACGAACTCAGGGAATGGAGGCTCCTAATAATCGGCCTACATTTTTATCTAGTCTACAGCAAGGCACGATGCGAAATAAAATAAAGAACTACAACTGAACAACAAAAAACACTAATATAAAGAAAGAAGTCACACGAACATGCAACAGGAAGGAATTCAAAGCGGGAAGGTAATCATTCAGATTAGATACACTCTAGTCAGATGTATTAATATACATAATCATGTGACATGACTATATTAACTTATTAAGTACAGAGGATAAGAAGTATACACGTTTCAATTAAGAATTCATCTATAGACATAACAAATTACACCATAAATATAAGCATAACCTCTTTATGTGTAAGGGGGTGTTTGGTTCATTCTTTGATTTTGAGGGGAATGAGATTTATGGACGGGAATTGCATTTGGGGGGAATTCATTTGGTGGGATTTAGAATCCCATTCCCGTGTTTGGTTTACCATAAAACCCATCAACAATACCACCAACCTCCCACATACCTCTGTCGTCGGCGATTAGGAATTACGGCGACGCAAGCGACGGCGACGGCGACGAACGGCGACGCACCAGATCTGGGTTTCTGTGACAGACGAAGACGAAGACGAACGGAATAGGGTTTGCGAAGACAAAGACGGTGACTAGGGTCGAAGACGAAGGTCGATTAGGGTTTCTGCCGTCGGAGGTCGACGAAAGCTAGGGTTTCAGACAGAGGTCGAAGACGAAGGCTAGGGTTTCAGACGGAGGTCGACGCAAACCCTAGGGTTTCTGGAACGACGAAGGTCGACGAAGGCTATGGTTTCAGACGAAGGTCGAAGACGAAGGCTAGGGTTTCAGACGGAGAAGAAGACGAAGACGAGACGAGATCGCCGAAGAAGGAGACGAAGACGAGATGAAGGCTAGGGTTTGTTGTTCGCCGGAATGTTAGCCGGAAGGGTCGTCGGAGGTCGTCGGAGCAAATCCACAAATGTGGGATTTCAAAATACCATGGGGGTGGGAGGATTTACAAATGCTTCATTCATGGGATTCTATAAAATCCATGGATTTTGATTTCCAAGTCACTTTTGCAAACCAAACACCTTATTTCATGGGATTTAAATTCCATTCCCCCCAAATCCCTCCAAATCCCCCCAACCAAACACCCCTAAGGCTTTAAACTGGAAAATAATACTAAATCACCGATCATAAATGAAGATAAGATATCATGATTCAATCCGTGATTAGCCAAATCATAAGAATAACCTCTTGATGATTCAAACAATACACCTAACACATTGAGCATAACTTCTCATAGTATAAGGACATATACTTGGTTTAATACCCAACATCCAAACCATCATCCACACACCTCATGTAATGCCACAATGCACATATCAAGTTTAATCACACCAGTCCCATACACTAGCATCGGGTATTCCATTACTAAATGGCTATTGTGGTTTCGGGTATGGGGTATCTCATTTGTATTGTTAGTTAATTAAAAAAAATTCAAATAAGATTTCATTTCGTAGAACTTCATGTGAATCGCGTCAAACAATGAGTTGGATTTTTTTTAAACTTTTATTTTCTCGCAACATCGGCATTCAACATGATGTTTAATTAATGTGATACAATCACCATACAAATTTTAACCTATATGAACTGCATGATAATCTAATATAAATCGTTACATGAAAATGAAATGACATTTTTACCGAAGTGTCTAAAAGAAGTGGGAATTATTAGTCTTCTTATTTCTATTATTCTATGTATTAAGAACATTGTAATATGTATTATATTAATAATAAAACTGCAAGAATATAAAGGATTCAAATTGGTATATGGGATCATGTAGTTAATGGATATTAACTAAAACCATAACTGTTTCAAACTGGCAAATTTTTCTAAAAGAAATTTCATACCCAATCCATAACCAACCCGACCTAAGTTCTTAAAATCCTAGAATCAACTTTCCTTAAAGTAGTTTGTGCCCCTATGATCTAAAATCCTGGATCCATTGGGTGAATCGAAAGAGGATCTCAAATAAGTCATATGTTTATAACTGATTAAGTTAATTGTCAAATTTGTCCTTTAACTTTACCATTTCTTCCGATTTAGTCATTTAACTTCAAAATTAACTAGGATGGTCCTTTAAGATCCATTTTCTACCGAAAAATGACCTTTCATTAGTTGACCATTAGTCAACTCTGTTAAGTGAAGGCAAAATGAAAATTGTACCCTTATTTTTTTCATTAAAACTAAATTATGAATGTTTATTAATGTCCGAATCTATTAATGGTCTCATGAGTTAATGTCACATACAAACACACACACTCTCTCTCTAGACAACCACCAGCACCACCACCCCGCCGCCACAGCCCTATCACCGGTCATAACCACCACCACTGTAATGGTAAAAGCAATTGGGTCAAATAACCGAGAAAAGAAAGAGAGACGTAGTGAAAGCACCACAAGTGTAACCACCACCACTTTAACCACCTTTGAGCACACCTGTCGTTGCCGGCTCATCTCCCTCTCTTTCTTGCTGTGATAGCACCGTCATCGCTTGCTCTATCTTTCTCTCTCCATCTCTCTCTCTCTCTTTCTCGGTGAAACCGCTAACCACCGCCGCCTAGGCTTCGAACACATCTAGGATTTTTACAAGATTTGGAAATAGATCTAGGGTTTTCACATGATTTAGGTACAAATTAGGTTTTTTGTTGCAGAAAGGCATCGATGGGATTTTTCGTGATGGTGTCTAGGGTTTTCTATGATGTTGGTATATGGAGAAGTGGTGGAGTTAGGAATCTGCGGTGGCAGAGTGCGAGAGAGAGAGTAAGAGACTAAGATAGCGGATGGAGGTGGTGGTTGCGAAAACTGTGCTCAAAGGGTGGTGGGGGCGGTGGTAATCGAAGGTGTAGGGAGGAGAGACGAGTGAGAGAATGAGAAAGGGGAGATAGAAAGAGAGAGAGGATGTGTGTGTCTATATATATATATATATATATATATATATATGAAAAAGTTCTTGCGACAACCATTCTTAGTGTGAGAACCACGAGAACCAATCTGAACCGTCCAATTCACCCTCCTTCAATGTCATTGCCCACCCATGAATTCCTCATATGCACTCTGCCACACTCTATCCCTCCACGCTCACCATCCATGAAACTTCTCATATCCAAGGAACGGCCGAGATTGGTTCTCGCGGTTTTCGCACTAACAACGGTTCTCGCATGAACTCTCCCCTATATATATATATATATATATATATATATATATATATATATATATATATATATATATATATATATATAGGTAAAAGTTTAAACGAGAACTGTAAGAACCAATCTGAGCTGTCCAATTTCCCCTCTTTCAATGTCATTGTCCACCCATGAATTCCTCACATGCACCATGTCACACTTGCTCCCCTCCACGCTCTCCATCCATAAACTTCCCATATCCAAGGAACGACTGAGATTGGTTCTCGCAGTTCTCGTACGAAAAACAGTTCTCGTTTGAACCCTCCCTAATATATATATATATAGGCAAAAGTTCAAACGAGAACTGTTTTTCGTACGAGAACCGCGAGAACCAATCTGAGCCGTTCAATTTCCCCTCCTTCAATGTCATTGCCCACCCATGAATTCATCACATGCACCCTGCCACACTTGATCCCCCACGCTCCACATCCATGAGTTCCACTTTATCAAATCAACGGCTAAGATTAGTTCTCGCAGTTTTCAGACGAAAAACAGTTCTTGTTTGAACCGTCCCATATATATATATATATATATATATATATATATATATGAAGAGAAGATAATATATTTTTATATATTTTAAAAATAAGAGTTAACTAATAATTAATTCTAAAAATAATTAATAATTATTTTAATTAATAAAAAATAGAAAAAAATGATTAAAGGGCCAAAGTATTCTTCACTTAAAAGAGTTAACTAACGGTCAACTAACGAAATGAACTTTTTCGCCATAAAATGAATATTAAAGGACCATATTAGTCGCTTTTGAAATTAAATGATCAAATCGAAGGAAATGGTAAAGTTAAATAACGAAATTGACAACTAACTCTATATGATTTGACTAATAAGTGGCTGTTTGTTAAAACAAAATAATTAAGCGCCGAACGATTTTGTGGTCTGAATAATTCAAAGGCTCTGAATGCATCTGCATCTGAATGTAACATGTTGTTTGATAAAGGTTCTGAATGAACAATCTTCATGATGCAAATTTCCATTTTAACCTTAATAGTGATATATTATATTATAATATAAGATATATGATTGTTTAACAAGACAACATGTGACAAGAGTATTAAGTAAAATACTTGCTGCTTAATGATTCAGAATGTACTTTAAGGTAGCATGATTTAGCAGCATTTTTCTGTTTCATTCAGCACAGTCTTTATTCAGAGACAGTAATCAAACACACTGAATACTGAATGATTCAGCATTCAGCGTAAAATTGTTTCATTAAACAGCAAACAAACAGCCCGTAAGTCTATATCTTTGGGGATTTGTGTCTAAGTGAACTATATTTTCTTATTTATTTGTTGTTCTTATTATTTGACCAGGTGTGTGTGTGTGTGTGTTTTGTAAATGTATTCTTCATTATTATGGGCTCTTATTATGAGTCATGCATCTTAATCCATTTTGTTTTCATAAACCTAATCTATGTATGTGAAAGTTATTATTGGATTAAAACTCGGACTTTTTCTGTTTTCTATATATGCATTGACTAAACTTAATTAGATAACTTAAATAAGATATTAGTATATTAGGGTGTAAATAATAACACCCTAAGTTAATTCGTAATGATTTATTTATTCTAGTAAGCTTTATTAATTATTTTGTATAAAAACAACGCATGAATTTGTCCTTGCTACAATATTAGGCGATAAAGTTATACTTGCATGTTACATAGATGAAACCTTGGATGGATAAATGAAGTGGATCCCTAGAAAAAACTTTTAGGGGGTTAACCACTGAGCTCGAGTTTTCTTGCATTTCGTCTGTCAACTTAGAACATGACTTTGCCACTGGATTTCTGGGTTCACAATTTCACGCCAATGGATTTGTGGGTTTATATCTAAAATTTAGTTGATTCTCATACAAAATTATTAAACATTTTACATATATAATTGATTTTTTTTTTAAAATGGTTGGTTCACCGCCACCCGATGACTCTCAAATAGATCCGCCCCTGGATACATGAACAAGACCAAGTTGGTGAAACATAGTGCTGTTCTTTATTTATTTGTTTTCATTATCATTAAACAATTATATTGTAAAGAAGAGAAAACATATTAGTATCCACATTATCATATAAATGTAGTCGCGTCATCAGATAACTTGGTACCAGCTTTGATACATCAAATAATAATTTCAAAACTTTAAAACATCAAAAAGTAACTTTGAAAAGTTAATATCAATAATTATAAACGTTAAAAGTTTACCACATTCTAATAAACAAAACGCTATATAATTTAAAAACCAATATTAATAAAATATATCCAGATATATGAGATATAATATACACCCGTAAGTTTTTAAAAAGAGTACTTTTAACACTGCTTTTTGTAAAACTGTTAGCATTTTAAGTGTTGTAGCTAGTTTTTCCGCAAACCATGTTCTCTTAAAAGTGCTAATTTTAAGTAATAGAGTTTTAAAAGCTATTTTAGAAAAGTGGTGTTACAGGTTAGAGTAGAATATCAGAAATTTTATGAAAAGTAGCAGTTAGATATAAAATGACAGTATAATGATTTAGATAGAGATACTTGGTTATCTTTACGTTCTGGAGTAAATTTCAGAAAGATATGAGAACTAAGTTATATCCTAGCACAATATTCCACCCTTGTGAGGTTGGGCAGAGTAAGAGGAATATATCAACACAGAGAGATATGCTCAGAGCATTTATTATTGATTTTAGTGGCAGTTGAGATACGTATATACGTTAATAGAGTTCCAGTATGATCACAGTTACGTTTGAGTAGTAGCATATCTAATACCAGATGATGTATGATAGGAAGTATAGAACTCCTATTTGCTGGGACGAGGTTGATTAGAATTAGAGGACTCAACACACGATCGAATGTAAAGATAGTATCATAGTTATGTGAGCGGCTTAGAGCTGCTCAAGATAAACAGAACAGTTATGTGATAAGAAAAGATTATTAATAGAGCTTCAGATTGGAAGCTATGTATTATTAAAAGTGTCATGGTGGATATGGGTGAACAGATTCAGAAAGAAAGATAATCTAGGATAGTAGTTTATTGGTCCTTTGAGGATTATCTCAAGGATAGAGAGAGTAATGTATATGCCAGAATTTATAGTAAAGGTGTCTTAGATAGTATAACATGTATAACTACCATTGTAAGTATGTATCAGAGGCACCAGTAGTTGTTCGGACGAGACAAGAGATGACAAATCCTGTTGCATAGAATAGTCGGTGGTTGTATTTTTAGAGAAAGTTGAGAATTTTGTAGTAGACAGATGAGATAGTAAAGATACAGTAGAAGCATGAGAAAGGATTAGATTACACTTAGGTGTAATTATACTATGTTGTGTATGTAATACTCGATTTATGCTCAGTATGCAGTAGACCTTCTACTTTAATAGCAGGTAGAGATGCAAAAGTATATAGAGATAAAGAGATGTAAGACTACCGTTAGTGCGCTACGGTAGCATTCAGTATGATTTGAAGCACATTTAATAGCTTTATTGAAAAGAAAAATTACGAGTTTGTGTAACAAATAGATAAGATTGGTAAGGTTACAGTGAAGATACTGAAAGAGATCAGATACACCTAGGTGTATACATGTTCTATGTATGTTATGTTTATGATATTCTACTTTATGTTCAGTATGTGATAGACCTTCTACGTTAGTAGCGAGTAGATGTGTGATGTATAACTATCGTCAGTGCGCTGCGATAGTATTTAGAGTTGAGGAGATGTAAGACTGCCACTAGTGCGCTATGGTAGCATTCAGTTTGTTATGATGTTAAAGTTCTATGTGTACAGTTGATTTCGGGGACGAAATCATTCCAAGTGGGGAAGAGTTGTAACATCCCAAAGTTTGAAGTCCCTTTTTATTGGTAAGTGTTGTATGTGTGTTTAGTAAGTTGCCCTTTTTGTGTGTTCATGTGATTTAATAGTAGAGGGGCTAAAGTTGTCAAGTATGCAAAGTTATAGAAGTCCAGGGGCTGTTTTGTTAATTGCCCAAAGATATAGATATGTGAAGGTTTTCTTTTGACTTTGTGTAGTCAAAAACCTTCTTCCATATACATACTCACGACACACACACTATCACAATCTGATGCTTCGATTTTTGAACAAGGAATCAGAAGTTTGATAGTTGAATTCGTTCCTAAAGTGAAGTAGTAGCAAGAGCTGTGTGTTTTTCTTGGTTTCTTTGAGTTGTGAGTCAAGAAGGGGATTCAAGAGTTGAATCCTTGTTAGTAGCATGTTTGTAGTGTTTTTGAAGTTGTTATGATGCTTTAATAGCTACTACATATTAAAGAAGTAGTGGGAATGTTTGAATCTGAATTTCTGTGGTTTTATATGTGAAAAACCCGAGTTTTAGTTGTTGTCGTCGAACAGAGTAGATGAGCCTGCAGTGCCGACTGTCCTTGCGGCCGTGCGACCGTAAGGCAGTGGTTAAGTGTTTTGGTTGTTTTTCCCCTTGCGGTCGTCAGCGAAGTTACTTGCGACCGTAAGGGTGTGTTTTATGAGATAACTTAGAAAGGACCCTTGCGATCGCATAGGACTTTCCTTGCGATCGTAAAGAGGTAGATAGGACCCTTGCGGTCGCATGGCTTAATGCTTGCGGTCGCAAGCAGTCGTCCAGGTTTCAGTTTAGTGTTTGATCAGTATCTTTCGCAAGTTGAGTACAGATGTTTATGTAGTATGGTTTATTGCTTGTAGGCAATAAGAGTTGACGTTTCGGTGATTGAGAATAGCTGTTTAATTGATATTAAGGTGAGTGTACTTACCCTTAATCAGATTAGTATATGTTTGTGCACTAAGTGATTAGTATATCAATTGTATGTTTGATGTGTAAAGTTAAAGGCTGTTGTTCAGATGTTCAGTAGCACTATGTTATAGTATTTGATATGAGTAGTAAGCATTTATGTACAAAGTGAACAGTATGATATATGTGTTGTGATGTGTGTTATGTATGTGCACGAGTACAGGAAGTACCTGGCTTAGAGAAGCCTTGTACAAAGAAAAGCGGATACTATGTATCCAGGAAAGTGAAAGGGGTATATTGAGATCCTTATACCCAAGTAAAGCGTCAAAGGCTCAGTGTTTGTATCCAGGCAAATGAAAGGGGTTTATTGAGATCCTTATACCCAAGTAAAGCGTCAGGGGCTGGTTACGCGCGAGGTGTGACCATACCCCGGGACAAGTTAACAGTTTGATTGTTTTGCAGATTAAAGTTGGGATGTGAGACATCCTGAGAAGAAATACTCATGCTATATGTGCTTATTAGTTTAGTAGTATGCTCACTAAGCGAAAGCTTACGTTTTAATATGTTGTGCATGCAGGTAACCAGTTCCAGCAAGGGTAAGGCCCTGGTGCTCCGCAGAGTTGGATAGCTCCCAGTTTTTAAAAAGAGTACTTTTAACATTGCTTTTTGTAAAACTGTTAGCATTTTTAGTGTTGTAGCTAGTTTTTCCGCAAACCATGTTCTCTTAAAAGTGCTAATTTTAAGTAATAGAGTTTTAAAAGCTATTTTAGAAAAGTGGTGTTACACAAAAGGGTGTAACTCATCATTTATAACTCTAATTCCAAAAGTGAATGACCCATTAGTGTTTAGCGAATATAGACCGATCAACTTGATTGGGTGTTATTAAAAGATACTCTCAAAGGTGTTGGCAAATAGACTAAAAATGGTGATTCCAAAGTTAATAGGAAAGGAACAATCGGCTTTTTTGAAAAATAGATCAATCTTGGATGGGATCTTAATTGTGGGGGAAGTGTTAAGAGAGTTAAAGGTAAAAAAAGAGAAATGAATGGTGTTAAAACTTGACTTTGAAAAGGCATACGATAGTGTAGATTGGTGCTTTCTTTTCGATACAATGAAACAAATGGGATTCGGGATCAAGTGGATCAATTGGATTAAAGCCTCTTTAATGTCATCATCTATGTCGGTTCTCATTAATGGATCACCCACTAGTGAATTCAAACCGGAGAGGGGGATACGGCAAGGTGACCCTTTGGCACCATATCTCTTTTTGGTTGTGGCGGAAGCCTTGAACGTAATGCTTAAACAGGCAAGTTTGGCAAGGATACTAAAAGGGGTTGAAGTGGCGGTTGACAAGATTAAAGTTTCCCATTTACAATATGCGGATGACACCGTAATTATTGGTAAATGGTGTAGGAGAAATTTCAAACATGTAAAAACTTTGTTAAAGTGTTGGGAGGACTCTTCGGGATCAAAAGTAAATTGGAGGAAAAGTTCAATCACGGGAATCGGGGTGGAGCTAAACGAACAAGAGGAAATGGCTTCGTGGTTGGGATGCAAGGTTGGAGAGTCAAGTTTCAACTACCTAGGGGTACCAATCAATGCAAATATGAAGAAGAAAGCATCTTGGGATAAAGTAACTCAGAAAATGAAAGGAACATTGGCGGATTGGAAAAGTAGATGTCTATCCGTCGGGGGGAGATGGATCTTAACCAAAGCGGTTCTCTTAAGTCTACCTGTGTACTTCCTATCCGTGTTTCGTGCTCCTCGTTGTATCCTTTTGTTGCTAGAAAAACTTAGGATAGATTTCTTTTGGGGGGGCGGGGTTGGCGTGAAAAAGAAATTGCATTGGGTAAAGTGGGATCGTTTGATTCAATAGAGGGATAGGGGGTTTGGGTATCGGTAGTTTAAACACTTTCAAGTTTCAATATAAGTCTACTACTTAAATGGTAGGGTAGACTGCGAACCGAACCCGATGCTTTTTGGGTTCAAGTCATAAAAAGCATTTATGGTAGGGATGGGGGGTTGGGGTCAAACAAATCGTTTAAGTACTCGGCTATGTGGGGAGATATCACTAAATTAGGCAAAGAACTTTACAAAAAAGGAATTCAGATTAAAAATTTACATACTGTGAGGGTGGGGGACGGGTCCAATACGTTGTTCTGGAAAGATACTTGGATTGGCTCTTCATGCTTTGCAGATTTGTTTCCAAGGTTGTACAAAAAGCTGGGTGTAGACACTAAGCTGGTGAGTGACATGGGATCGTGGATGGAGGAACAATGGAGCTGGAATTTGGGGGTCATTAATCGAGTACCGGGAAGATTGGAAGCGGAAATAAAGGAATTACTAACCTTGCTTAATCAGTTTTCCATCACCAGAAACAAGAAAGACGAATGGATTTGGCAAGGAAGCATCAATGGTGTATACTGATATATGCGTTTTTATACATGTTTTACATGTTAGAATACCCCGTACTTAGCCCAAATACAAGGTGAATACTTCTAAAATGGATCTAATATGTTTAACATTCACCATGCAGGTTACAAGGAGCTTTAAGCAAGATAAATGGGCAAAACAAGGAAAGAATTGAAGAAAATAGAAGAATAGTGAAAAATGCTCTCTACGGCCGTAGGGATTATATCCTACGGCCGTAGGAAGCCCTCTTCTAGAATCCATCATTGCCTGCCAGATCTTGCGTGTCCCGGACAAATGGTTTAACGTGGCGTGTGTAGAAAATTCAGTCATGATTTCCTACGGCCGTAGTAGCTTTTTCCTACGGCCGTAGGAAGCTCACTTACAGCAGATTAAATTCAGAATTCTGCCATTTTGCAAGGGGTTACCATTTTCACCTCCACTCCGGAAAAACACTTCCATAAACCCTCTCTAAATATCCTAACACTCCAGGGGACTTCTCTTGGTGATTCTAAGGAGGAGAGCTTGGATCTTAAAGGCTTGGAACAACATTTGGAGCTTGGATTCATTAGTTATATCATTGCTAGCTTGGGTATACTCTTTCCATTTATTATATCAATCATGTACCCATGTGTTCCAGATGTTGTAATGTTACTATTATTGTATATGGATAACTAAACTCATTTCACTTGGGCCAAGATGATTCTTGGCTAAGTTATGGCAATATATTTGACTTTTATGATGACTTGATTCATATATGCATGTTAAATCTTGAATACAAATGTGTTTTATCAACTTAGTATGTTTAATCTAACCATGTTCATGTGTGACAATGTGTATATGATAACTCATTCATGTTTTAACATATGAATATTCAAGAATGATGGTTGATTTTATTAATTCCATGTTGAGTTTGTTATTAGAAATGATACATCTTGCATGGTTGTCATTAGATGTCATTTTTGGAATATGATTTGAATCATTTCAGGTTCATCCATTATTGGTTATGTTAATCATATGTTGGTTTTATGCATGCCTTATGATTATAGATGAAAATCTTGTTATTTGGTGTATTTATGGGTTAAACATGCTACTAATAATTAAAGGATTCACAAAGATGTTTGTTGGTATGTTTAGATGGTGAAATGAACTCACATGTATGCCTTTGTTATGCTTGTCTTAGTGTTCAATGTGCGTATCACATGATTCATGTTTTAAGAAGTGTTGGCTATACTAGAAATGGTAGGTTTAACATGTTCATATCTTTAGAAATCATGTGACTAAACATTAAGAATCCCTTAATTGTGAGGTTTGAGTTTAGATGAGTTTATGACCCCATTGTACCAGTTTACATGTGTTTATGATCTGAGATTAAAGTCTAGATTGTAATTTGTTGTTGAATGCCTTTATGTTAGATTTGAATGTTCTGTCGGATGGGTCCCTACGGCCGTAGGAATAAATCCCTACAACCGTAGGACTATCCAGACTGCTACGACCGTAGTAAATAATTACTACGGCCGTAGGAGCCATTTTCACCACCAGTGTGCTGTTTTTGCTTGTTTTAACTAATTTAACCACTTTAACACCTTTTTGGGTTCTGAGGACTACTGGATATGTCATTTGAAAAGATGTATGTCTTTGTAGTGTGATTTGGACGTGATCTGGTGGATCTGTAGTTAAATCCTTATATGCCGTTGCTTGCCTGATTATGTTTAATTGCTAAGTCTGAGTCTTGATAACTCGAGTGAAGATTTGTGCATGATAATATGGTTTTGTCAAGTATTAGAACAGCTTGCTATGCACTTAAACTATTCAAGTCCCCATATTATGTTTTGTATTGTGTCATTGCCATGACTAGTCTCGATGATTCGAAAGCCTGAGTGAATCTGTTATCCTGTCTGTTTGCCTTCAGTGTTAATCTGTTTTAGTTGTTGTATTTCCTGTTTAATTTAGTTCATTCTGTCACTTGCTTATTAATCCTGCTGATCAAACAACAATGAGACTTAAGTATTGGTAGCTTCCTGTCCTGGTGGAACGACATCCGGTCTTACCGAGTCTATACTACTATTGACCAGGTTATACTTGCCTGAGTCGTGTGTAGTATCTGCTTAGTAACATCGTTTTTATAAATTTAAAACGAGGTTGTGTCCCAAGATTTAATAACCAGAAAAACAAGCAGTCCTAGTACACACCAAGTTTTTGGCGCCGCTGCCGGGGACAGGAAATTCTAAGAAATAGTTTAATTGTTGATTTGATCTTGTCACTTGTTACTTAAATTAGGTGTGCCTGATTAGGTAGTCAATTGTTTTTTCTACCTCTTTCTCGCACCCTCTGTCAGTTTGTTCTATTCTGAACAAATTGAGTGTAGACACTAAGCTGGTGAGTGACATGGGATCGTGGATGGAGGAACAATGGAGCTGGAATTTGGGGGTCATTAATCGAGTACCGGGAAGATTGGAAGCGGAAATAAAGGAATTACTAACCTTGCTTAATCAGTTTTCCATCACCAGAAACAAGAAAGACGAATGGATTTGGCAAGGAAGCATCAATGGTGTATACTGATATATGCGTTTTTATACATGTTTTACATGTTAGAATACCCCGTACTTAGCCCAAATACAAGGTGAATACTTCTAAAATGGATCTAATATGTTTAACATTCACCATGCAGGTTACAAGGAGCTTTAAGCAAGATAAATGGGCAAAACAAGGAAAGAATTGAAGAAAATAGAAGAATAGTGAAAAATGCTCTCTACGGCCGTAGGGATTATATCCTACGGCCGTAGGAAGCCCTCTTCTAGAATCCATCATTGCCTGCCAGATCTTGCGTGTCCCGGACAAATGGTTTAACGTGGCGTGTGTAGAAAATTCAGTCATGATTTCCTACGGCCGTAGTAGCTTATTCCTACGGCCGTAGGAAGCTCACTTACAGCAGATTAAATTCAGAATTCTGCCATTTTGCAAGGGGTTACCATTTTCACCTCCACTCCGGAAAAACACTTCCATAAACCCTCTCTAAATATCCTAACACTCCAGGGGACTTCTCTTGGTGATTCTAAGGAGGAGAGCTTGGATCTTAAAGGCTTGGAACAACATTTGGAGCTTGGATTCATTAGTTATATCATTGCTAGCTTGGGTATACTCTTTCCATTTATTATATCAATCATGTACCCATGTGTTCCAGATGTTGTAATGTTACTATTATTGTATATGGATAACTAAACTCATTTCACTTGGGCCAAGATGATTCTTGGCTAAGTTATGGCAATATATTTGACTTTTATGATGACTTGATTCATATATGCATGTTAAATCTTGAATACAAATGTGTTTTATCAACTTAGTATGTTTAATCTAACCATGTTCATGTGTGACAATGTGTATATGATAACTCATTCATGTTTTAACATATGAATATTCAAGAATGATGGTTGATTTTATTAATTCCATGTTGAGTTTGTTATTAGAAATGATACATCTTGCATGGTTGTCATTAGATGTCATTTTTGGAATATGATTTGAATCATTTCAGGTTCATCCATTATTGGTTATGTTAATCATATGTTGGTTTTATGCATGCCTTATGATTATAGATGAAAATCTTGTTATTTGGTGTATTTATGGGTTAAACATGCTACTAATGATTAAAGGATTCACAAAGATGTTTGTTGGTATGTTTAGATGGTGAAATGAACTCACATGTATGCCTTTGTTATGCTTGTCTTAGTGTTCAATGTGCGTATCACATGATTCATGTTTTAAGAAGTGTTGGCTATACTAGAAATGGTAGGTTTAACATGTTCATATCTTTAGAAATCATGTGACTAAACATTAAGAATCCCTTAATTGTGAGGTTTGAGTTTAGATGAGTTTATGACCCCATTGTACCAGTTTACATGTGTTTATGATCTGAGATTAAAGTCTAGATTGTAATTTGTTGTTGAATGCCTTTATGTTAGATTTGAATGTTCTGTCGGATGGGTCCCTACGGCCGTAGGAAGAAATCCCTACAACCGTAGGACTATCCAGACTGCTACGACCGTAGTAAATAATTACTACGGCCGTAGGAGCCATTTTCACCACCAGTGTGCTGTTTTTGCTTGTTTTAACTAATTTAACCACTTTAACACCTTTTTAGGTTCTGAGGACTACTGGATATGTCATTTGAAAAGATGTATGTCTTTGTAGTGTGATTTGGACGTGATCTGGTGGATCTGTAGTTAAATCCTTATATGCCGTTGCTTGCCTGATTATGTTTAATTGCTAAGTCTGAGTCTTGATAACTCGAGTGAAGATTTGTGCATGATAATATGGTTTTGTCAAGTATTAGAACAGCTTGCTATGCACTTAAACTATTCAAGTCCCCATATTATGTTTTGTATTGTGTCATTGCCATGACTAGTCTCGATGATTCGAAAGCCTGAGTGAATCTGTTATCCTGTCTGTTTGCCTTCAGTGTTAATCTGTTTTAGTTGTTGTATTTCCTGTTTAATTTAGTTCATTCTGTCACTTGCTTATTAATCCTGCTGATCAAACAACAATGAGACTTAAGTATTGGTAGCTTCCTGTCCTGGTGGAACGACATCCGGTCTTACCGAGTCTATACTACTATTGACCAGGTTATACTTGCCTGAGTCGTGTGTAGTATCTGCTTAGTAACATCGTTTTTATAAATTTAAAACGAGGTTGTGTCCCAAGATTTAATAACCAGAAAAACAAGCAGTCCTAGTACACACCAAGTTTTTGGCGCCGCTGCCGGGGACAGGAAATTCTAAGAAATAGTTTAATTGTTGATTTGATCTTGTCACTTGTTACTTAAATTAGGTGTGCCTGATTAGGTAGTCAATTGTTTTTTCTACCTCTTTCTCGCACCCTCTGTCAGTTTGTTCTATTCTGAACAAATTGAGTGTAGACACTAAGCTGGTGAGTGACATGGGATCGTGGATGGAGGAACAATGGAGCTGGAATTTGGGGGTCATTAATCGAGTACCGGGAAGATTGGAAGCGGAAATAAAGGAATTACTAACCTTGCTTAATCAGTTTTCCATCACCAGAAACAAGAAAGACGAATGGATTTGGCAAGGAAGCATCAATGGTGTATACTCAGTGAAAATTATGCGTGCATTCTTGGAGAAAATTTGGGACACACGTCAACAACAAACTACAAATACATTCTGGTCCAAATTAGCACCAAAAAAAGTGTTAATCTTTGCCTATAAAGTTGATTTGGGTCGAATCCCGGTCAGAACGAAACTTGCCGATAGGGGAGTGGATGTACCGTCCACCTTATGCCCACGCTGTGAGCTGCAGGAAGAATCTATCTCGCATGCGATTTTCACATGTAGTAAAGTTCGACATGTGTGGGCTTTTATGTATAAGTGGTGGGGGTTTCCATTTCAAGTATGCGATAGCTTTGAAGGATTAGAACAAGCTGCATCAGAGTCGCTCACGCCTTGGAGTAAGAAAATCTGGGAAGTTTTAATTAGGATCACTGCGTATTATATTTGGAGACAAAGAAACTATCTTATATTCAGCATGAAGCCCAAAAGCAGAGACGTATCGTTTGAGGTTCAACTGATGAGTTTTAAATGGCTAAAGGCGAGAATCAACAAGGCGATGGGGTTCACTTGGGAGCGTTGGCTAACACAGCCAACAAGTATCAAAAAAGGTTAATGTTACATGCGAGTTAGGATACAAACCTGGAGGTCAGATGTTAAGATGATAAATGTAATAACCGTTTCATTTAATGTTTTAACAGTGCCCTCTTGGTTGTAGTTACCTGCAACACACCTTGTGGCGTAAGGTTGTTATCATTTTTGTACATGGTTTATCAATATTAATATAGTATTGCCTTTCAAAAAAAAAAAAACTAAGAGCCTAAAATTAAGCACACACTGCACACTAAATAACAAAATAGAACAAACAAGTAAACAACTAATATATGGTCAGTACTTTTTAAAAACTATTTTAATTTAATCTTCCACCTACCTACGGACGTACGTACCTGTGCCTTCATGCATGTCTTCATTTTTTACGAATAATTATTTTATGTTACAATTCATCCACAAGTGCGAGTCTGATTTATCGATTTATTATATTATGTTATAATTGATCATTTGTATCTGTTGTCTTTATGCTACTTTAATTAGGAAATGCGAGGAATAGTAAAATAGTTTTCTTTATTTCCCATTTCCTTCTCTTTTTTCTATATTCTTTTAAAGTTCGAAATAAACTCATAAATACAATATAATCTTGTTTTACTAAACAAGACTCTATATCGGAACTATTTATAGAAAATTAACGATTTTACTTTACATCGGAACTATTTATAGAAAATTACGGTTTTAGTTTATATCATATATTGATAAGGTTGTATATTATAAATTTATAAGTAGTTTTTAATAAAAAGAGAGTTGTTAATCATTACACACAATAATTTATAGTTAACTGTTAAATCAATCATGACCTATAATTACTTTTCAAAAGAAATTCTTGACTTATGATTATACTTAAAAATATATATACTAAGGTGCTGTTTGGTTCGATGGATTCCTTAGGAATTGGTGGGAATTGGAATCCAATTCCACCAAAATCATGTGTTTGGTTCAAAAATAAGAAAGGAAAAGGATTCTGAAAGATGGATTACATTCCTACAACTGATGGAATTTAAAATCCTTCCCTCGCCCCATGGAATCTAAATTCCCGAGTTGAAGTCATACCACATCGACCAGAGGGCGACGGGCTTCGACGGTGGGTCGTCGACGGCGACCAAAGGGCGACGGCTAAAGGCCTTCGACGGTGACCAAGGGCGGCGGCGATCTAGGGTTTCGACATACGACGACCAGTGAGGTGGTGGCGACGGCTAAAGGCGTTCGACGGCGACCAAGGGCAACAGCGATCTAGGGTTTCGACATACGAAGGTGGTGGCGACGACTATCGCTCTTTGACGGCGACCAAGGGCGACGGCGATCTAGGGTTTCGACAACGACCAAAGGGCGACGGCGACGGCGATCTAGGGTTTCGAACGAGGTAACCTCTTCTTCTCTTCTTCATTCTTCTTTTCGATGGTGGTGGTGAAGGTGACGGCAGTGAGATGGTGGTGAAGGTGGCGACAGTAGTAGGGGCGGCGGTGTAGGTGGCGATGGTGGTTTGTGGTGGGGAAGTGAATTCCATTTCCTGATGTTACCAAACACAACATTGAAGGATTTAGATTCAAATTCCAAATCCCTCAAAATCCAATTCCTTCCCAAAATCCAATTCCTTCAAAAACATTCCATCAAACCAAACACTACCTAAGGCCATGCGTAGCACAATCGGGCTCGCACGTGGGTTTTTCGGGTTGGACCTGAAACACCCTTATGGGGGGGTTTGGGTTGGCTTCGGGTTCCAGCCATTTCGGGCCAGCCAAACCGAAGCTTAACCCTCTCTTTGTCAGTTTTTTTTTCTTTTTTTTTTTAAGTGGGTAAGGAGAGAGAAAATATTTTGGGTTGATTTGTGTTGAAGATTGGGTGCTACTATGTTTTGGGTTAAGTTTGGATTGGAAAGAAAAATAATATGGGCTGAGGTGGCGTTTGGGTTAGTTTGGGTTGAGTAATGCTATACACATTCTTTATCATAGTATAAAGCTACGATTAGCAATTCAATTAATAGTGTTTTGACTAGCTTCTTTAAGATGACATATGAGTTATTATGTGTATTAAACTATAAAAAATTTATTGTGTGTATTAAATTTTTTATTTGTCATTGTATATATTTTGGATACATAAAAATGTATAAGTTCAATACATACAACATAAAGTATAATACACACAACAACGATAAACTGAACGTTCGATGCACACAATAATTTTTTTGTCTAAAACACAATATTAAAACGTGACAAGTTGAATATATTTTGTGAACTAAACCCATAAAAATACAATATAATCTATAAATTTTTATATCAATATAATATAGTTATGTTTATTGGCTTGTTTAAGTTTGGATAAATTCATATAAATATTTTTATATATAAGTTTGAATAAAAATAGTTAAGCTTATAAGCTTATCTAAATTCAAAACAAATTACATAAATACATTAGTTGATATAAACTATTTCACAATGAAAATAGTTAAATTTAAGATGCATTTATTGTAAAAAATTAAAATGTATTTGTATAATTGGTTAAAATTAAAAAAATTTAATAAAATAAAAAAAGTCTAATACTATCTTGATAAAATTGGTAAAAATATAATAAATTGATAAAATTAGAAAAAAATTAATAGTATCTTATTAAAATAACAATTTTTTTCTTAGATAGATTAAAAAATATCTAATACCCATTGTTTATTCCATTCTATTTTCTCTCTGGGTAATTCTATTTTCTCTATATTTATTCTCTATACTTCACAAGGCCAACAGAATTATTACAAGCACTGTAATAATTTAATAATCATCAATAGGAGACTAGAAGAGTCGACTTATTCATTCACTGCGTTCAAACGTGTGAAAACATGCATCCTCGTTCGCTGTGCCCCTTTACACCTTGATTGCAGCTCCTCTTGATAATAGAAAACCGTATATTCTATTCTTTTATTACACCTAAACCCTAAACCCTAAACCATCAGCATCCATCACATACTTTACACAGTTATATCAGCGTCATATTAGCAACACATCATTTCCCACCATTCCCTCATCCTATCACACAAACCCCACATCCATCACATTTTTCACATAAAAAAAGGTTAAATTCGGCGCCCCCTCTCTCTGCCTCTGCTCACGCTCGCGACGGTGGTGACCTCCGTGACCGTGAGTCGGCTCTCACGAACCTCGGCGATGCTCCTCACGGATGTGAAGAGCCGTCACAGCCTCCATCTCGTGATGGATGCGGGAGGTCTTAGTAGTAGATCGAGTACATCCTCCTACTTTGTATTTCTACTTATTTTTCTACTAATAAGATTAAAACAAGTGTCAAAATCAATAAAAAGGTGAGGAAAGAGAATTAATGAAATTAACATGTCATCTTATGGTAAGTAGGAAGAAAAAGTAAAAGAATAAATTATTTCTCTTAGTAGTATTGAAATAGTTTAGGCTTAGTATTATTAATAACTTAAGGTAACAAGTTTGAGTTATGTTATCGATATGAGATAAAAAATAATAATTAGTAAATCTTACGTATTATTTTATAGTGAGTAAGATTAACGGATCACGAAGAAATTATATACAAGTCGCTTGGGTATATATTCGTTTATTCTACCAACGAGAGAGACTTTAAAATTTGGCAGAATCTGCTCCCTTTTAAAAAAATAAATAATAATCTCGTAAGAACGATGAATCCTACGTGTATAAAAACAATCTTGTTTCATCAAACAAAACCCATCTTTCTTTCTGATCGGAAAACAACAACGAAATGCCAGAAATCGAAGCTGAAACTTGTCTTTTTCGAGTGGGTTATGCGTTACCTACAAGAAAAATCGAAGCTTTCATGGTGGAATCATTCATCAATTACGCCAAAGAACACGGCATTGATTTCATCCCAATCGACGTTTCAAAATCTCTCACCGATCAAGGCCCCTTCGACTGTATCATTCACAAGCTTTATGACCATGAATGGAACCTCAATCTCGATAATTTCATGGTCAACAACCCTAACGCCACCGTCGTCGACCGTCCCACCGCCATCCAACGCCTCCACAACCGCATCTCCATGCTCGAACCCGTTACTCAACTCAAAATCCCCAGATTCAACATCCCAAATCAACTCCTAATTCAAGATTCCGAATCTTTAAATTCCGTCGAAGATTTAAGTTTTCCGGTAATCGCAAAACCCCTGCTCGCCAACGGTAACAAAAACGCACACAGTATGTCACTGGTGGTCAATCATGACGGCTTGACCAAAGGGCTCCAATTGGAACCCCCAATGGTGCTTCAACAGTTTGTGAACCACGGCGGAATCATCTTCAAGGTTTACGTCGCCGGCGAGTATGTGAAATGTGTGAGACGGAGTTCGCTGCCGGATGTTTCAAAGGAGACGATGGAGAAGATGGCGTCAGAATCCGGTGGGGTAATGAGCTTCTCTCAGATATCAAGTGCTGTAATCGCCGGTGAAGACGGATGGAGCAATAATAACTCCGACGAGAAGCTCAAGAAGCCGGCGCCGGAGTTTCTTGCGGAGGTGTCGAAAGGTTTGAGAGAGGCTCTTGGATTGCATCTATTCAATTTCGATATGATTAAAGATGATAAAAGTGATGGGTATCTTGTGGTTGATATAAATTACTTCCCTGGTTATGAGAAATTGCCTTCTTATGAAACTGTAATGACAGATTTCTTCTTGAATTTAAAGAAAACACAGGAAGAACAGAAGATGACGAAGAAGAACGATGAAGTTGATGAAGCACAAGTTTAGAACTCTGTGTTTGTGTGTTGTACTGAATCAGTTTTAATTTATCAGTGGAGATCGATTTGTGGTTAGCTTTAAGATTAATGTTGTTTAGAAAGTGTTACCAATGAAGTATGACAATAATTCAATGAATCTTTAAGTTTATTCCTTGGGTTGATTTATAAGTAAGTCATTTCCAGGACGATTGATGTTTTTTGATCGTAAAGACAACTTTTTCCTTTTTGATTTCGACCTTTAGAAATGTTTCTACTGTTACAATTAGTGACAATGCTCCCTTATTTAGGCCACCCGTACCACCTCCGGGTGTGGTATCGGGTTCGGCCGGGTAACTCAAAAACACCCATACGGATGAAACGGGTGTGGCTAGCGGGCTTTGGAGCCGGGTATAAACACCCGATTGTTGCAACGGATTATATTGTTTTTTTTTTTTTTAAATTTTAACCCTTTATGTAAAAAAAAAAGAATTTTTTTTTTGAAAATTGAAACCAACGGTTATATTGCTTTTTTTTAATTTTAACCCTTTATATACAACCAACTTTCACCCATTTTCAAATCATCATCTTCATATTCATTTTCTCAAAACTCTCTCAAACACTCTACCAAACACTTTCTCAAACATTTTCACAAACATTTTCACACGTATATTTTGAATACGTTAATATCGAGGAAGTACTCGGCTACGAAGCACCTCGTAATTGAGTTCTAAATTTTAATTATCTTAATATTTGTAATTTGTTTTTTTAATTTTAGTAATGTAATTTTTTTTTAATTTTAGTGATATAATTTTTTTTAATTTTAGTAATGTAATTTTTTTATTTTAATGAAATGAAGTTTTAGTTGTTTAAATTTATTTATAAATATTTTATTTTGTTAAATAATAAATTGTGTGAAGTAAAAGAATTAAAAAAAGTGGGGAAAATGTTAGGGTAGGAGAGAGAATGTGGTACTAGCAAATTGGGTAGGAGAGAGAAAAAGTTGATGTGGCGCTGATGTGGCTGTCAGGGTAAGCTGGGTAAACTTAGGACGGTACTGATGGCCTTAACAGATTAAAATTTTTTATTTTTTACTTACTTATTCAGCTTAGCTAGTAGCCTAGTAGACCACATAGATTATATGGGTCCATTTAGTGGTAGTGAGATATTAAATGAGTTCAAATTTTGATTGTGTGTAGAGTGATTTCTATATAATTAAATGGTGAGCTAATTGGTAAAAAAAAAACCTGATATGTCGTCATGATAGGTGAGAGCTACAAACACTCTTAATAGTGAGTGTGGTTGGGAGTATATATATGACTTAGGTCACCACACTAGTTTTATTGATAAATAAAAAAAACCTTTGTAACTATCAACAAAACAGGGGCGGAGACAAGGTGGGGCTGAAGGATGCCTGGTCCCCTTCAATGAGCCCAACATCCTTGATATTTTATAAGTCTAAATCCAGCACATATATATTAACCCTCCCTCTAATTATAATTTATAGCCCAAGTATTTCTCAAAACAGAAAAAGTGTAGAGAAGGCTTAAAGTGTCGATTCCGATATCAGCAATGAAAACTATGAAAACAAGGTTTCGTAATAGCATGAATGATAATTATATTTAAAACAGTTTCATTCTTTACATTGAGAGGCTGCTAATAGTTTATTTACCGACAATATAATAGATAAGTTCTATACAAATAAACAAAGTCGTGTCCAAGTACAAGCACACGAAATATGATTTCTTATCGTTATTTATTGTTTTTATTGAAGTTTTATCATGATAAAGTATTCGAGTTATTGTGTTAATAATATTATGCTTGTAGCATATTAATTCATGACAACCGAACTGACGATTGTGAGAAAACTTAGTCATTGAAGACCGATTTTGACAAAGCTTAAATGTTGTTTTAGCACGTGAATTTCTTGTTTTTAAACGACTTTTCATTATTTGATTATCTAGACAGATACTTGAACTCTTTAATATCATTCATATATATATATATATATATATATGTGTAACGTTAAATAAAGTATAGCCGGCCCCTGCTGTACTAAAATTATAGCTCTACTCCGAACAAATATATGATAACGTTATGTTTTTTAAGAGATGACATCGTAATTAATAAGAACTTTAAAAATATCTTCTTTTTTCTGAATAGACGCGTGACGCAACGTTTAAGAATTGACGTGGTAAAATTTGTTTCGTAGTGCTAATGAAGTCAATGAATTGAACCCAGCGACCAATACAAACATCGTAATTATGTGCATTCATTCTTTTCACACCACTTTTGTTCGTCGACCTGTGGTCTATCATATATTAATTTTAAACTATAAAAATACATATATGTATTTATTTAGATTGTACGTTTTAATTTCGAACGTCCTTCTGGAAAAAAACTTTTAGGAAGGCCAATGGAGCTAGGGTGCCAATGAATGGTAATTAATGGCTAGTGGGAACGATGAGAGAATCACATTCCACAGCTAGCCTAAAATATTGGTATAGTGATCCATCGATCTTTAGGTTTTTTCAATGATTTCTTTATGTCTTGTACATCTTTCCTTTTGTACCAATACTAATTATTATTCCAATATTGATCCACAGAATACATGTCCTTCATATATACTATATATATATAGACAAAAGTTCATGCGAGAACTGTTGTTAGCGCTAGAACCGCGAGAACCAATCTAAGCCGTCCAATTCCCCCTCCTTCAATGTCATTGTCCACCCATGAATTCCTCACATGCACCCTGCCACACTCTATCCCTCCACGCTCTCCATCCATGATACTTCTCATATCCAATGAATGACTGAGATTGGTTCTCGCGGTTCTCGCACTAACAACGGTTCTCGCATGAACCCTCCCCTATATATATATTGTTTTCTTCATGTAATAAAATTGTGAGAATATATGCTTGTAATCTGTAATCTAAGCACGCATGTTAGGTATGTCTTTGTTTGGCAATTATTTTCTATGAGAAACATACGTATGCATTAAAACCAAATATGTTTTATATATACACTTTACAATAGACCTATATATCTATGAATAATATATAAGAGCCTATGGACAATTTGAGATAGATTTAGAAGCCGTTAGAAAAAGATATATATGAGTGGAATGTACAAATATACACTAACAGCTCTGCCGGTCTAAGGAAAGGTTGTGGAGGTAAGAAATTGAGGTGTTTACAGTTACACGTTATGTCATATGTGTGGATAGAGCATTCATATGTGTCACTAATCATCTTTACCCACATATGAAATATAAGTATCAATGTGTGCATGTTCATGTCTATAGATAAAAAAAATTATCCTGTACACTATGAAAAAGTTGTTGATTATCTGCAAATTATTATTAATATTAATAACTTTAAAACGTGAAAAATTATAAGCAAGTGTGAAAGCATTTGATGTGACAAATTTTTATCAAATTTCTACATTTAATAATGTGGAAATTATTGTCAAAATATCATATTCATTAGTGTAAACAAAATATTTAAATTTTTACTCTTCCAAGGTGAAAATTGGAACCTTCTAAAGCTACAGAAATCCTCACTTTTAAATGTGACATTTTCTACTTCTCTATGTGCTACTAAATCTACACATTTTAAAATATGAACTTTTAAAAATCAAGCCTATCATTTATAAGTATTGAGTTTTTCCTTTTTAAAAATCAAGCATATCATTTATAAGTATAGAGTTTTTCCTTTTCTAACAATATGTTTAAACTATTTATCACAATCACTAGAGTGAAAATTTAATTATTAAGCTTTTATGCAATCGTCGAGCAATAGCATTTTTTTTTGGTAATAAATGTGTAGGTAGTTTTGCTATAATTTCTTTGTATGATGGCATGACGCACATGGATTACGTGGATGATGGCATGACGCACATGGATTACGTGGATGATGATGTGTCAAGTGACGTCAAAGTGTTAGAAACTCGTCATTCAATATGTAATTAACTATAAGTGTAGGTAATAACTATAAGTGTAACTATGAACTATAAAAAAAATACATATGTAGGTAAATTTTTTTTTTTTTGAAAAACCATACCTTTCATACCAAAAAGCCAACAGAGTCACCAAAATACAATCCATAAACTAAAGGTGCAACTATCTGCACCTTACGCAGTACTAAACGAAGGAACAGCAGACCCAAAAACAAACATAAACACGAAACTCTTTATGAGCATCAGACCCAAACTTGCAGGCCGTAGATAGCCTAAAAAACAATTCCCCCATTGACATCTTTTAATCTGCTAGAAGCTCACCAACGAGACCGGATTCATTAACCAAATATGCCAGTCGATCTTCCTTGGCCTCAATCGATTTGATAGGCACTGAAAAATTCGTAGTTGAATATCAAAGAAGTCTTCTGCCAGCGTTTTCTTTGTGTTGTTAAACACGAGATTATTCCTCTGCATCCACAATAAATAGATAACGATCCACATCGTTGCTTGCCACTAGTTGACGTCGCTAGTAATTAACTCCGTAAGGTTTTGGACAGAATTGATATCCCTCGACCACCGTCTGAAAACTGCAACCCAAATCTCTTGACTTCGTTTACAGCTCCAAAGTGCATGATCCATCGATTCCACCTCCTCTTCACAACACGGGCACAGTGTTGAGTGGAAATCTACCTGCAGTGAACAAGAATATCCCTAACGGGAATTTTCCAAAGTCTAACTCTCCAAATGAAGATAAATGCATAGCCATATAGGTAAATGCATCTTAATGTGTAGGTAATAACTATAAGTGTGTTGGTAATTAACAATGAACTTTTATGCGGCTAACTGAAAATAGATACATATGTAGCAAAAAAATGTACTTTAACATTTTCAACCATATAAAGTAGAATATTAATCATTCCACTTTGGATAATCTTTTAAAAGTTCTCATGCTTCGTAGGACGATTTTTTTTTTCTCGTGTCATTTATAATAGTAACAATTGTAAAACACCGTTCATAATAGGGATTTGCTAAAATGCACTTTTTAGTTTTATATATATAATTATGTTTTCTATTTTAATTTCAAAACTTTACTTGGCGCAGTGGTTAAGGATCAGTTTAAGTTTTTTGTTTTGGTCAGGGGTTCGATTCTCCAGAAGTGACTTTTAACGTGCCCAGTCTACAAAAGCGTATATTTTCGTTCTTTAGCATTCCTTTTGTTATTGCTTTTATGAGTTTTTTTTTTGGTTCTTTTCTTATTGTTTTAGGAGTTCTTTTTGGTTCTTTTAACTGGCGTGCACTTTATTTTTATGGCATGTATTTTTTTCCCTCCTTTTAATATATTGATAACAATATGTGAAATAAATAAATAAATATATATGTCGGTGGTATATATATATAAAGACAAACGTAAGAGGAAAATGATTTATATGTTTAATATAGTATTCAAAAGATTTAGAGAGAAGATAATTAAGTCGTGTATACGTCAATAAATAGATTAAACATATTATTAACTTGATTTATTAGACATATATACGTTATATTCTTTTTTTTATACATTACTTTATAATTTTCGTTGAACAGCTAAACATACACACATCACTAACCTAATTCTAAATCTATACAATTTTTGTCTAGGACTTAAACCTACAATCTTAGGAGACATCTAAACATGAAATAACACTAAATTTTAAACTCTTTGGTTATTAATTAGCGAATAAATTAACGTTAATTAAATTCATCGTAACTAACATAATTTTTCTTATAGAATATAAATTTTAGTATTTGGTATTAAATCATGCAGCATAGCGCATGTTTCATCGCTCGTTAACATATAATAGACAATCTTGTTTTGATAGTGTCCTCCTCCCGTACACCAAATCTTATTCCTTAAAGCACACTCGTATAATATCCGAACTTATTTAGTTGTAGCTACTTTCACTTAGAAGTAAGTTGTACAAGTATGTTTCGTGCTACTAGAATTGTATTATTCTTGAAATCTTCCCAGTATCAGTAACCTATTTTTATCTCTTCTTCAATAACAGCGACATGACAATAGGGGCGACATGTCGTCCCTAAAGACAAGGGACGACTTTTTTGAATAATAGGGATAACTTTTGCCACGTTTAATATCTTTTTTCTTTATACTGATAGTATCTGAAATGATTCTTGTTACCGTTAGATAAAAAAAGTTAGTTGAAATAAACTTTTGAAAATGACATATATAGTGGATAAAGGAAAAATCAAGCAATTCGAACTTTCTTGGTTGTTGCATACACACACACTCTCTCTCTAAATATCCAAAAATTAAGAGAAATAGTGAATCCCCTTTGATCACCTTTTTACATATTTCCGAATTTAGAAAATCCCCTTAGATCACTTATTTGCAAATATACGAATTCTAGAAAAAATAGTGTATCCCCTTAGATTACTTGTAGTAGCTCGTTAACGAGCTCTCATCTTCATGATATTTGCTTGGCATGCTCGTAATCTACTATGTTGGTTTAGGCCTTGTTTGTTTTTCCATAATAAGTACTTATTCTTATAAATGTCTGCGGGCTCGCAGACATTTTATTAAAAGACCGTTTGTTTAAAATCAGACATAAGATGCAATAAGATTTTATTTGAAACTTAAAGTCACTTATTTTGATAAGTGGTTTAAAATCACTTATTATCACTTATTCTAAACCCACCGTCGCCGACGCTACCCTCCACCCCCGCCGACCACCAACCGCCACCGCCGCCAACGTCACTACTGCCGACCACCCACCGCCGCCCCGTCACCGCCACCACCGTCACGGTGGTGGCGGCGGCGGCGGTGACGGGGCGGCGGTGGGTGGTCGGTGGTAGTGACGGTGGCGGCGGTGGCGGTGGCGGTTGGTGGTCGGCGGGGGTGGAGGGTAGCGTCGGCGACGGTGGGTTTAGAATAAGTGATAATAAGTGATTTTAAACCACTTATCAAAATAAGTGATTTTAAGTTCAAATAAGATCTTATTGCATCTTATGTCTGATTTTAAACAAACGGTATTTTAATGAAATGTCTGCGAGCCCGCAGACATTTGTAAGAATAAGTACTTATTATGGAAAAACAAACGAGGCCTTAATTTAATATTATACGAGTCCAGTAAAAATAATAATAGTGATTTGATAGTCAGGAATTACTAGAATTGTTAGTTATGTAATAATCTTAAATTTGTCATCACGAGCTTAATGGAGTAGGGGTGTTGTTTGGAAATTTTTGGGTTTCGGGTTTATCGAGTATTTTATTATCAAAGTTTTAACTGTAACCGAACCGAATTATATCGGTTAACTGTGTATCAGTTAATTCCAGTATCATTGGGCATACTCGGAAATTGTAGTTAAAGAAAACATATTTAATTGTAGATCAAATTTTCATACTCCGAAGATTGGTTCAAATATAACCAATTCACTATAGATAAAATTCTCAAAAAAGTTAATTGAAATAAAATGAAGACATGAATCGCTTGTTAACGGAAATATTAGAGTTCAACTATTTTGTTAAGTTAAAAAGCGTAGATATTTTCCTTCTGACAAACTTTGCTTTCTTACCCCGGATGGGATGACTTCTGTTCTTACCCACCTAAAACTTGGCGTGTAGATATTCCCGGTGCGCGCATGGCTCGCATGTAGGCCCGCTATTTGTCGGCCATAATGTTTAATTATTGTACTTTGGGCAGCTGTAAATTTTCTAAATAATGCCCGAATATGCCATGGCATATTCCCTTTGTTTGAGCCTATATAGAGGCATGTATCTCTGCTTGTAATATCATCGAGATCACTACAACAATCTCTCATATGTAAAATTACCCTTACCCACTGTATCAAAGCTTCTGCAGTTTTTAATATAAGGTGTGTTTTATATCTTTTTATTCCAGTTAAAATTAGTTAAAATCTTAAAGTTTATCCTTGAACTTTGTTTTTAATTATCACCTGGGTCTATTTTTCTTTGGTATCAGAGCTTGAATCAAGGTATTCAAGTTCAACCATATGAGTTTCTAACTCTTTTATTATTCAAGGAAGGTATGGGAATTGCTTATTAGTGTCTTTTTAATCTGCAAAAAGTATTTTTATATGATAAAAGGCCACACAATTGCTTCTATCATTGGTAAGGAAAACCCAGTTTTGAAGTTAACTGTTGGATGAGTCATGTGATTATACTCATGACAGAACGTTTTGAACAAGAAATACAACACTGGTATGATAATTCCCAAATTGCCAACCTTGAATATATAGTTTTTAATTCTGAAAATCCAAAACCACAAATATCTGATTTAATAAGCAATCTTGCTTGCATCTATAGTAGATTAAACCTTTTTTCTAAAGTTGCCCTGAAGAATTTCAAAAGTATTTTGGAAAAACAACAAAGTCTAGAATTGAGTCTTAAAAGGAATTTTGAGAAATTGGAAGTCTGTGAGGATTTACTTCGAAAAACCAAGAGTGAAACCTTAAATAGCCTCAAACAAATCTCTACTGAGATCCAGCACTCAAAACCCTTAACAAAATCAGAACTGCTTGGATTAGTCCAAGAAATCACCAAACAGCCAAAATTGGTAGAAAAAGAAGCCTTGAGATTAACTGAAAATCTCAATACAAAAGTTTTGAAGGTCGAAGACCTTCTTCAGGAAGTCAAGCAACTCATCACCGGATGAGTATTGATAAACAAAAGGAAGACGAGAACTATCTGGAGGCAGTTAAAGCAACAGAACAGCTAGAATCACCAGCGGTGGGATTTGTAAAGCCGTCCGATTATAAAGGAGGTGTAGCAACTCAGCTAGCAGCAGTCATTAAACAAAACAATACGCTGCTATACCTGACAGTCAAGCAGAACCAAAAGATAGCAGAAGTTCAGGCCAATATTGATAAACTATCAAGAGAACTGCAGACACTTGGTAAAAGAGAATCAAAACCATTGGAGTTAGAAGACTCGATATCTGATCTTTCCAAAAGATTAGATAAACTTGCCATTACAGACAAAATTCAGCCAAGAACAAAGCAAGGATCTATCTACGTTTTCAAAGATCCTAACAAGATCTTTAAAGAAGAGTTCGAAAAGATCAATAAGAAGACATGAGTCACCAAAGACTTAACGTGACAAATCAATCATCCTCCGAAAATAATTCGGTTCTCCCCACACAGGATGATCAGATCAGAGGATACCGTCGTCTAGCAAGAACCCGTCATAATCTGGCACGAAGAATCAATCGGCAGTGGAGACCAAGAAATCAAAATCAAACACTGGAAACTGTCCTAAGCCCAGAAAGACAGCTTGAAATCTCACGTCAGCAAAGAGCGAGTCTTGTGCCGGCCGAGGTACTGTACAGAAACACGAGAGATACAGTACAACATCTGGTTTACCAACACTATTCCGAACAAGGAATATTGTGTACCGAAGATGCTCAGGTAAACCTGCTACTATGTAATCAGCAAAGCTATAATGAACTCAGGCAAAGAGGCATGCAATATGTCCATCTTGGACTATTCATGATCCGTATACACACACTACATAGGCGAAACGCAGGAACAAATGCCTTGATAGTCCTACGAGATACGCACTGGAGAGATAGTACACAGATCATAGGAACCATGGAAGTTGACCTTACAACCGGAACACAACTGGTTTACATGGTCCCTGACATGATGCTGAGCATATATGATTTCCACCATCATTTGGAAGTATCCATTCAAACTCATGGGTACGAGTCTTGGCAAGGAGGAGAAAGTAATCTTCTGATTACTATGGGTGTCGTTGCGAGGCTTTCCAATACAAGCTATACTGGATTTGATTACAACGTAGAAAACGTTGTTGATCACCTAGCAACGAATGGTATAACCGCTATACCAGGGGAAAAGAAAGACTTAAAGGAACTAGAAGGAAGAAGCTGGAGCCTTAAGCCATCAGAAGTAAACACAGTCATAGTACCATCAGGAGTAGCAGTAAACCAAAGGCTTGACAGATCAATAAGCCTAAGGTTCGAAAGATATAATAGAAGACCTGAACCTGCAAGATACTCTGTTGACCAACAAGATAGAGAAATTCATGATGAGGAATTAGATGCTGATGAAGAGCACATAATTAACCTATGCATACAAAACAATGACCATAATCCTATGGACATGTTCTGCCAATGCCAAGTATGCCTTGAAGAGGCAGAGACTCAAGCAAAAGCTCCACTAAATTCAGAAAAGAAAAGAGGAAATAAACCCCGAAAGGCAAAACGAGCATGGGGGGAAAAATGGTCGACACTTGGGGAACACTCAGGAAAATGGGATTATTATGTTCGCTATGATAACCCAATTCCAACCAACCCAATAGAAGAGATCATCGCCACAGGATGGGATGAAGATGAACAATCAGAACCAAATGATCAACCTACAGTCATCAAGTTTCAAGAAGAATACGAAAACAGCTCAGATGAAGAAGAAGACTCACGGTATTATCAAAAGGTCTCAAATATGCTACAAAATGATCACAAAGTTTTCAAAATATCAGAGGAAGATGAAGAGTTGGAATACCCAAAATTCCGGGAATTCCAGGAGCATGTTTTCCCATCAGCAGCGGAAAACAGTGGAGTATACAATTCATATACTCCCCCAACAGAGTCCATGACCGGGCCACCAGTGTATCCACCAGCACCAGGATATGCCACCAGAACTCAAAGTTACGGCTTTGATTTCCCTCAGAGAGGTCGACAAAATTTCCAAGGAAATTATGGGCAATACCACACAACCCAATGGACACTACCACCAGCACTTTCGGGCATAGGTGCGATGTTGGTCTTACCGTTAGACCCAGGCTTATGGCCCGAGGTAATAGCAAGATGGGAGTCTATAACCCTCAACCGTCTAAGTGAGCATAATTGGGTAGACAACAAACAAAAGCTATTGTATGTCGAAAACCTACTTGGAGAAAATGAAAAAATCATGTGGCAGCAGTGGCGCACGGCGTATCCAGAAGCATATGTTAATCTGGAATCCATCGCAGATGATCCTCAAAACATCACTTCCCAAATCAGGCAAATAATCCTAATGGAAGATCCATATAGGGGATCCACAGAAGAACAAGAAAGAGCCAATAGAGATCTGGAAAGATTAAATTGTGAGAACACCAAGGATCTTTGGAAATTCCTAAGCGATTTCAGAATCTTGGCAACAAAATCAGGGAGATTATATTTCCCACCAACCATGGATAAACTTTTCTCCAAAATGCCAAGATCATTGTCTAATCGTGTTGAAGAAGCATTTAAACAAAAGTATCCAGGAATGACCGCAGGAGTTCTGCCAGCAATAAGTTTCACATATAATTTCATCTCAGATATGTGCAAAGAGGCTGCTTTGCAAAAGGAACTCAGGGATCTGTCCCTTTGCTCGACAATCCCAATCCCAGGTTATTATGAAAATAACCAAAGAAAATATGGTTTGAGAAAGTCACAAACCTACAAAGGAAAACCACACAAATCTCATGTAAAGGTTTTCAAAAGAAAGAATGCAGAAAAAGGTTACATCAAGAAATGTAAATGTTATATCTGCGGAAAGGAAGGGCACTTTGCAAGAGATTACAAAAGCGAGAAGAGGAATATGGCAAGAGCGGCCGTATTCCAGGACCTGGAACTTAAGAATGACTGGGAAATAATATCAGCCGAAAATGATGACTCCAGCGTATACAGTATTTCAGAAGGGGAAAGTGGTGCCACAATAAAGAACATTGGAGCATTAGTTGAAGAACAACCCCTAGAAGAAACTGCTTTCATGCTAAGAAAAGAAACGTGCTATATGTTTCACCCGGGAGAGCCATCAAAAATTAAAGAAACAGAAAAACAAGCAGGCTCGTGGCGACCAACAAAAGCATTCCCAGACACCAAATGTGAGCATGATTGGCAGGAAAATGAAATAACAAACTATGCGCTTTGTTATTTCTGTGGCATTCTAACCACGGAACGATCAAGACTTCATTGCTCAAAATGCACAGTCACACTTTGCGCTGTTTGTGCTTTCCACCAATTAAAGAAGGTTATCAAGATAAAGCCCATAGTCAACCCAGCAAACAATGAGGCTAGCACTCAAGGACAGTCCCTATTACGGGAATTGTTGTTAGAAAAAGAAAAGGAGGTAAAGCAAATGATCAGAGACCAAGCAAAGGAATATTTTGAGCATGACGCTGAAATAAAAAAATGGATTGAGAAAGAAAAGGCATGGAGCCAGGAATGCAAATGGCTTCTAGGAGAAGTATCAAGGCTAAAACAAGAGCTAGAGGAAAAAAGGGGAAAAGACGAGTTCCCGGAGTTCCCGTTACCACAAGGACATTACTCCAAAGCACTCATAGAAGAAACAGTAATTGCATCAGCAACAGGAGAAGTTCAACGAACCAGAAAAATCAACAACCAACTGTACAATGTTCAGGTGGAATTCGACATCCCAGGGAATTCAAAGTTCACAGCTCGAGCAATCATTGATACGGGCGCAACCGCCTGCTGTATCAACAAAGAAGTCGTACCAAAAGAGGCATTAGAAGAAGTAAACTATGAACTTACTTCAACGGTGTAAACTCAAGGCAAAAGGCTTCTTACAAGTTAAGAGGAGGGTATATCATTATTGAAGGCAATAAATTCAAGATACCCTTAGTATATGCCTTTGATATGAGGACAGGTGATGGTATTGACATGCTCATCGGAGCATCGTTTATACGATCAATGAAAGGCGGCATTCGAATAGAAGGCAATGAAATAACCTTCTACAAGAAAATCACAAAGATCCAGTCAACCCCACAAACGGAAACAATAAATGCTGCTATCACTGAACTCGAACTTGATGAATACGTATATCATCAATTACAAAATGATATCGCATTCACCAAGGAAGATGGGGCGAGGTTACATGACAGTTTTAAGCCACTCCTTGACAAGCTACGACAACAAGGCTACATCGGAGAGGACCCCCTACTTCACTGGAAAAAGAACCAAGAAATGTGCAAAATAGAGATCATCAATCCAGAAATCTCTATCCAAGACAAACCACTGAGGAATATAACACCAGCAATGGAGACATCATTCAAAAAACATGCTGAAGCATTACTAAAGCTCGGAGTGATCAGACCAAGCTCAAGTAGGCACAGAACGATGACAATGATCGTAAACTCAGGAACCACTATTGATCCTAAAACAGGAAAGGAGATTAAAGGCAAAGAACGAATGGTATTCAATTACCGTACGCTCAATGACAACACCTATAAGGATCAATACTCTTTGCCAGGGATAAATACACTGCTCAAAAGAATTGGAGGTGCAAAAGTTTTCTCTAAGTTTGACCTCAAATCTGGGTTTCACCAAATCGCCATGTATGAAGAATCGATACCATGGACAGCTTTCTGGATCCCAGGAGGACTGTATGAATGGCTTGTAATGCCCTTCGGATTGAAGAATGCCCCAGCGGTATTTCAAAGAAAAATGGATAAATGCTTCAAAGGAACTGAAGATTTTATCGCAATCTACATCGATGATATCTTGGTCTTCTCAAAAGACACTCAAAGCCATAAACAACACCTTGAGGTCATGCTAAGCATTTGTCAAAATAATGGCTTAGTATTGTCACCAACCAAGATGAAGATCGCAGTTCCAGAAATTGAATTTCTTGGAGCAACCATTGGAAAAAACAAAATAAAGCTGCAAGAGCACATCATAAAGAAGGTCATAGATTTTGATGAGGAAAAACTGAAGACAAAAGCAGGTCTTAGGTCCTTCTTAGGAATCCTAAATTATGCTAGAAACTACATCCCAAGGCTAAGTCTGCTAGTTGGGCCTTTATACAGCAAAACCAGCCCCCATGGAGACAAAAGGCTCAAGCAATCAGACTATGAGCTGATCCACAGGATAAAAAAGGAGGTACAAAACCTCCCGGATCTTCAAATACCACCAGAAGATGCATATATCATTCTGGAAACAGATGGATGTGCAGAAGGATAGGGAGGAGTTTGCAAATGGAAAAAAAGAAAGAATGATCCCAAGAATGAAGAAAAAATCTGTGCTTACTATAGTGGCAAGTTTGCAACACCACAATCCACAATAGATGCAGAGATTAATGCCTGTCTCAATGCCCTAGAAAAAATGAAGATATATTACCTTGACAAAGAAGAAGTAACCCTTAGAACTGATTGTCAAGCAATAAATAGTTTTTATCAAAAAACTAACAGCAACAAAGCTTCAAGGGTTCATTGGATAAAATTCCAGGATGCAATTACAGGCACATGAGTCAAAATCAATATTGAACATATTGATGGTAAACAGAATGTACTGGCGGATAAACAATCTCGATTAGTAACTTGTTTTCTTGCAGAATGTACAGAAGAGATGACGCAGTACAACCTGAAAGCAGCAGCCGCAGTGGAAGAAGCTCTGATGATGATAAACCAAAACTCGCCTGGTATTGTACCAGCGAAGGTGAAAAAGTGCTTACAGAATCTTGACCTAGTCTCAGACCATTGCCAACAGAACTCACAAGAACAATGTGTGTCAGAGAACTTGGAGGGGAATACAAGAGAATTCAGAAGCAGGCCAACACACATCCAATCAATGTCCTTACACAAAATGCACTGGTCGGAACAGCTCACCAAGTTGAACAAGGAGCAATCAATACCGCAATATCAGCAGTTGAAGAACTCCAAGCAATCATGCGATATAAAGCCCAAATCTGTTACGGGAAAAGGGCCTCTGACAACTGGTACAGACATTGGATAACTAATAGAACAAGTTTTTGAGGCTCGTCAACTTACACCGAAAGTACGATTAATGAAAAGTATTTACAAATGATGAATTTGTTGTAGTTATAGGTATAGAATAAGAAAAAGGTTTACTTGCTTAATGGGTTAATGTCAAATTGGAGTGTTTGGTGAGTTTATGAATACATAAAAGCAAACAGAAGCAAAAACCAGAAAACTTTCGGGTAGATCGGGTGTAGCTGATATAGGTTTCTAGTTTCTACCTAACCAATAATCGAACTGAAAAAATGACGGGTAATTCGAATAACCAAAAAACAATAACCGATAACCTGACACGAACTAACCGAATCTTTAATAGATCGGTTGATTTTTCGAATATTGGTTATCTTCGACAAGCCTAAAACAGAGTAGTTGACGAGTGAAGACCTCGTGACAGGGATTACCGATGGTGATGGTTGAGTAGCTAACAGATCTCATTCCGTGTATTGTACTATGTATATGTATAATGGGTGCTTAGTCATGGACCCTAATCTATAATTTTATGTACCTATTTCTATAATTTAATAATATTAAAATAACATGAAAAACATAAAAACTAAGTCTCATAACCAATTAATACCAAAGAAAACATTAACTAAGGTGTGAATGATCCATAACGTAGGATGTATTAATCACCACTCGTGTATAATATGTATTTATTTATTTAAATAATGCTAAATATATATTTGCCTTTTTGCAATCCCCATTTTGATTCTATGTGGGTCCGAACAGCCTCCATTTACCTTCTCTCCATCTCCACCTCACACGCACAGAGACTGTTGAATAACCATCTTCAATGGCGGCACGCAGCAGCACAGCAGGACTTGGTTACGTGAGTCCGACTAGAAACATGAATGGTAGTGGCCGCCCGGATACCTGCATTATCAACAAGGCGGATACTGGTCCACCGGAGAGCCACCGTTTCTACCTTGCACGCCGAACTGTTTTCGAAATGCTGAGAGATAGAGGCTGCGTCGTCGACGACTCCGAGATCACTCGCTCTCTCTCCGAGTTCCGTTCCGTGTTTGGAGACCGTCCCGACCCCGACCACCTCCGTATCTGCGCACCTCTTGCCTCCAAGCCTTTCAAAAAGGTAATCGTTTTGTTAGGGTTTGTATGATCTGATAATTCCTGTTATTTTAAGTTGTTCTATTTCATATTATTTGCTTTGAAAATGTTCATATTCAGGTAATGTATAATCGCTCATGCATATGATTATATCTTTTGATTAGGGTACACCAATTTGTTGGAATATTTTGGAAATTACTTGAAATCACTTTGATATGATGATATATAGTTTGGCATTCATGGCTACTCACATAAGTTTGCCTCCATATGATCTTTCAGCTAATTTTTAGGTTGTGAGATCAAGTCTACTATACATAGAGCATAATGTATATGCTTGTCAATTATTTCCAAACAAAATACAACTAAAATAAGTATGTGATTTCATAAAATGTGGATATAAACTCTTTTGACCGGTTTCCCGAAATACCTTTAATATTTCGTCATTTCGTGACAAGTTCAGCTGTATATACATCTTAAGGCCATTTCTGTATATAATGCTATCTTCAATATCAAGTTCCCTAACACCATTTTGTTAAGTGTTTCAGATTTTGGTTATATTCTGTGGCCTTGAAGAGATAAACAAAGCCAAAGCTGGTAGCATTTTAATGAATACTTACAACAAAGAGAGCTTGCACCGGATTATCATAGTGTTGCAGAACAAGATGAACCATTTTGCTCAGAAAGAGTTTGATCTGTGCCCAGTCAAAGTGGAAACTTTCCAGGTTTTCTCGATCCTCGTACTTCTATTAATTCTAGAGTTCGATAATTTAAGCATCATCCGCCTCTTCAATTGCGTTGTACATAGTCTAACAATGTTTATCTTATATACTTTTAAAAGATATAAACATCAAGATTCAAGCGCTAGAAAGTCATTTGATCGTCCAAATTCCCTAGGTGGATTCCAGAGTCCCAACTAATAAGATGTGTTTGTTTTGGCAGTTTCAGTTCTAAATTTATTCTCTAGTGACCCTTGTTTAAATTCTGATGATTTTATGCACAAAGTACACATTTGGTCACACCTTTACATATAATATTTTTCTCTTTAGTGATCCATGTATGAACTCTGATGTATTGATTCTGGTTAATTCTAGATTACTGAACTGTTTGTGAACATAACAACACATGTTTCGATGCCAAAACATGAAATATTGACTACCGAAGAGAAGGAGCGGATGCTTATGAAGCACAAACTCACTGATAAACAGGTGAGATTATCGGTTTCAAATGCATTTCTCAACCTGGATTTAACCATCTTTTATATTAAGAAATTTTAAGAAAAATGTTTGATAAATATCTTGGTCCTTTCTTATGATAACCTGATTCAGATAAACAAGTTTTTGTATTAATGAAAGATTATTTTGTTAGATTCCATATATGCTGGAGAGTGATGCTATTGCAAGGTACTACGGTCTCGAGAAGAAGCAGGTGGTGAAAGTAACCTATAACAGCAAAATAACCGGTTGTTTTCAAACCTACCGCTGTGTGATATAAACCATTGCCAGGAACACATTATTACTCAAAAGCAGTTCACAACTACACTACATATTTTGGTTGGGTTAACTTTTTGACAACTACACTCATCTCCACCAGTTGACTTATAGTTTTGAAGTAAAATGATCAATTATATCTGCTGAAAATGGTAACATTATTTGCATTATATGTCTATCAGTCTATATGTTATATTATTGGTTTTTTGTATCGATTTTTGCATAATAACATGTTACATCCAAGTAATGGCAAATAATATATAACTTTATAAGACATCAGTAAAGCTAATGGCCATATTTTTTATGGCGAGTTTTGGAACCAAGGTGGCACCGGGATGCTCTCTTTCTACATTTCTTCTTTACTTCCTTCGGTCCATGACTTGATCTTGTTTGCTTCTTTGCCACTTTTCCCTTTTTCCCCATCATATTTACAGGTGCCCTTGCATTACTTTGTTGAATCTTCGTATCAATATATTTAACCCAACTCAATCCATTATGACACTGATTTTATAAAATAACAATACGATTAATATATAAAATGTGTCAAAAAGAGTTGCTAGTTAAATATTTCAGGTGAAGTTGCAAGTGTACCTTGTTATATTCCTTCTCATGTTTCATGGGTTTCTCTGCCTTGTGGATCAATTGTGCTACATCTTTCATTTGGGGTAGATCGCTTCTCACATAGAGAATACGGCTTCTCCCACAACAGCAATCAGAAAGTTCTGCTTCTGTATAAACCATAGTGTGTTTTAAACATTAATAATGCCATGATATTCTTGCTAACAAAGAGTAGTTTCTCTTGTGGGTTTACCATGAAAAACACATATAGGATAAGCTCGACAGTTACAGTTAATGTGAGCCACATAACAATCTCGTTTGCAGAGGCTGCAGCTAATGGTTTCTTTTAGATTTGACAAGATAGTAAGAGACCGGTCCAATGACTTCAACCGTAACACAGCACAATCATACTTGTGGAAAAGTGATGAAAAAGATTCCTTTACAAAACGGTCTGAAACCGCACAAGCATCATTGTTATCATCTTTTTTAGGAGTCTTTGAGGAAAGAAGCATAGCTTCTTTGCAGAGAATTTCTTCATAAGGAATGATGGGATTCTTTTGAAGAAGTGCATATCTCTCAGTAGCAGCCCAACCAAACGGGAACCAATCATGTGCTGCGAAATTCACCGCCTCTCCACAATTGAAACCTACATGCACATTTTATATAGATCAAGAACCGTGAGCCCTTTAAATTTCTCTTGAGTCGTAGAATGTTATGATCATATGTACCGTGACTGAAGCCGGCATGATATGCTCTAGGAAAAGTGATGACAAACTCCCCTGGTAGCTGCACAAGTTTGTAAACAGGTACATGATTCTGCAACAATATTTTTGGGGGAAACATAGTCGTTTTCTCTGCTAGCATCTCGAAAGCTCCATCAACTCCATCACTTAAAATTTCTCTAGTGTAAACATGATGCTGGACAACCTTTTCAAACTCATGAGCAGCACTACCAGGAACCCCATACCATGTTTTTGGTGCTCCACAATGATGATAATTTATGCTGCACGAATAGAATAGACGCACAAATTAGTAAGCATCAACTTATAGAAAACGCTATATTATAGTATACAGATACAAATACAGATACCTATACAAATAGTGATCTTCAACATGCCACGCGAACATACTGAAGAGCATTCCAATGTACAACATGGGATCAGTCACTCCCTAGAACGAGCAAGAAAAAGAAAAGGTCACATGTGCAGATCCGACGTATATATTCGATCCAAAAAAAAGTATCACATTACTGGAACTGTGCTGTCCACCAAACGAAGTGCCGACCTTGGCAGCCTTGGAAGTTTCTGGAAACAAGAATCGGAAACGGATCATAAGATGTTTAAGTATTCTACGGGTTCAAGAAAGCTAACACTTGAAAGATTCATCTATGAGACCTTCAAGTTCCATTTGCTGTTTCCAAGATGATCGTTAGAGGAAGATGAGAATGCAGTGCCATCTACATTCACTCCATATTCAACTGTTCCCTTTTTGCCACGTGTCATCTCTAGCCAGAATTCTTTTTCCAAGTATGCAGATGGAAGACATCCAGATAAGCAGTATTTCTTAGCAGACACCCTATTTGCCATTACTTCAAAATCACGAAGAGTATAGCTTCTGAAACAGATGCATAAGTTAATATCAGGTCAATGGTAGTATCTAGATGTGACAATATCGAACCATTTACTTATGATCTAACGGGTGCTTACTTTCTACTGATGAAGAACGTGTTCTTGTCATTCATAGTCCATTTAGAAACCCGAAGGGGCTGCACTTTAGGTGTAAATCTGAAACCTGGTTTCTCATTCTTTATTACAACACCAGTTGGAGCAGTGGGTATTATAGGAGGCACAATCTTGCATACTCCTATCAACATTGTAGTTAATCTTAAACACCATAATGTTACCAATCTTGCATAGGCATCGGTAACATCGGTTATTATTCAATGAAACTCAAAGAAAAAGAATCAAAAGTTACCATATTTTGATGCTTGTGGTGCTATTTTCTGAACATATTTTAATGGATCTTCAAACTCCTCCACTGAAGGATGATAAACAGGACATTCTGTAATCTGGTTCGTCCATTCGAGATCATCATTTGTGCGAGATTGATCCACCCGAAACCCCTTGGAGTGTCTAAACATATGTGTTGTGGAATCACTTGATTCCGCTGGTTGCTCAACAACTTTCTTACGGTTTAGAAATGAAGAAAAATCCATCTTTTGTAACTGGTTTTGATTCGCTCTCGTGTGCATAATAATTCACATGATCGAACCTGTAAAAATTTGATCTTTACGTCACGAGTGTACTTCAAAACAAAACGATTTAATTGGACTGGCCTAAGCACACCAAGTGTTTGTTTTATTTCCAGGAAATTTGGAACAGTAATTTGGAAGTTTGATAGTTTATACACAAAATTTCCTCTTCATAAACAATTAAAACGGAAGGATTTACAGATGAATGAGTGATCCAGACACTGACTATAGGATTATTATAACACTAAAGTACGTAAATGTAGAAATCAGGTGACGAGAATCATCAGAACAAACCGCATAAATGGCGTGAATGTAGAATTCGGACGGCAGTGGGTTTAGAAACAAGAAAGAGTAAAATCATCTAACTGTTGAGGCAACAACGTTCCATTGTCGCTAATCGCCGTCGGTTCCCGGGTAAGTAGCGGCATAGAATGGACTTTATAGGTTTGGAGACAAAGAGGGTACGCGTTTGCAGTTGTGTTGACGGTTGTTGTGTTGTGACTTGTGAATGATGAATTTTGCTACGTATTTTTTCTCATAGGGCCCGGCTATTGGCACTTTACATTAATCTCCAACCTCCGCATGTACAGCATCGATCAATGCCCCTAAAATAAGAATGGATGGACATTTTTTTTGGACCACCTAATTACGCTTGTTGGCCCACCTTAATTACGCTTAATTAAACTATTGTGTTTATAGGGCTCATCGTTCTCCGGAGCCGGTCAAATCCACGACTCTTAAACCCACCGCTTCTGCAGTAATGCAGGAGCATCCCATATCGGTGAGGCATGGGGGATTCATTCTTCCTTATAAGGCTATGTGTTATACATGACCCGCGGGCCACGGGTAAATGAAAATCTTTTGGGGGTAGGAAAGGAACACCATTTCCGGTGTTTGGGGTAAACATGTGGGTAAGTGCATGGGGGTATATTTACCCGAGAGAGTTGAACCCCAACCCCACCCCCCACCCCCCAACCCCACATTCATCCAATCAAATATTAACACATTTAATATATTTTAATTTTTCTTTTTTTTAAGTGAAAAGGAAAGGGGAAAGGAAAAAGGGTAGGTACAACGCTAGTTGGGGGTAAAGAAAGGGAAATGGGAGAGAAGCTGATGTGGCGCTGATGTGTCTGTGGGTAAGGAAAGAGAAAAGGGTGGGTATAACACATAGCCTAAGGAGGGTGAATCTTACTCCTACTATCTTACGCGTTTTAAAGTCATGAGGGGCAATCCAAAACGAACAATATCGTTGGTCGGTTACCTGTTTACGATCCTACATAAACAACTAAAAAATCGAATCAAAGATTTATTGGGCTGTATAACTAGACTTGTTTACTTATTCATTTTAGATAAACGCAGATGGCTTCTAGAATATGTATATCTTTTGAACTCATGTACATTTGTATTAATATGCTATAATTTTGACTGTGAACTCTTAGGTCCCGTTTGTTTCACCGTAATACGAAGGAATGGAAATGGTTTTAATTCCATCCATGTTAGTTATGGAATGACATTCCTCTACCTAAAGGAATATTAATACTTCAAAGAGTTAATTCCTTTCAAAATAATGTTACCAAACACAATATACAACTGAATTTGATTTCAATTCCATTACATTGCTTCACATTACGACGAAACAAACGAGACCTTAGGAATTATATATGGAGTTGTAAACGGTAACTTTCCTCATAATTGTTATATATTTTATATTACAAAAGATAATCAAATGTTAGTTTAGACTGTTGGTAAGTCACTTACTTTATAGGGATTTGGTCAGCATTTCTAATCTTTCTTCTTGCATTCAGTCTTTTTTTCCCTTCTTTTGCTATGCAGTGTTTTTTTCTTTCAAATTCTATTCAACTAATGATTTTACTTATTATATTATTATTAGTATCACTATAAAATTAAGGTTATATTCATTTTTCTTTTATAACTTTCAACATGTAATGTTTTCTTTAAATTTGAATATCAATTTTGTTAAAATATGATATTTATCTAAACAATGTATTTTTAACTATCTCATTTTCTATATTTTAATATGAGTTTCATTGTAATATGATATTTATGTAAAATATTTTTTGAAATTATATAAAGTTTCACCATATTTCCAATCAGAGATATTCTAAAAGTTTCTACTTATTAAAAAAATAATATAAATTTTATATTTGTCAACTTAATTTTTTATTTCCCGCCGCAACGCGCGGGTTTAATCGACTCGTTTTTATCTTAATTGTCGAGATGGTGCTTTATTGTAGGCCGACATTTTTAATTTCTTAAGAGGTGTTTGAACCTACTTGTTTTTGGGTACAATTTTTGAGTTAAACTCGTAAGACTTATCGTATCCATCCCGTGAGATGGAGTGTTAGTCGCTCTCACGCTAAGTGAGATCATCGCTCCCACCTCTTAAGTTTAAAAGTGACGAGTTTGGCCGGAAGATACTCGTTCTCTCTCCTCTTCTCTCTATCTATCTCCTCTCTCTCTCTCTCTTTCTACATTTATTTATTTTATTTTTTAAAATAGAAAACGTTTAAGGGGAATGATGGATGTGAGGGTAGTGGGATGAAGGAAGATGTAAGAGAAAAATGATGTGACGCTAATATATCAAAAGGAAGAAATGAATGAATGCACATAGTCTAAGTTTATAAGCTAGAAAAATAACTTAATTCAAATATATATTTAATATTTATGTATATGTAAATTGTTGGGTTTTCTTTATCCGGAGTTGTAGGTTAATAAACGAATAAGAGATCAAGGAGGTGCTTTGATCCTAACTTAAAAATTACTAACATAGCACTCGTGTAATATGATGGCGGATAATAGTTTGTAGTTAATAATACGTTCGATTTTAAGAATGTAAGAAGGAGAGTGTTAAACTTTTTATATATTGGTATAGATGTGTGAAAAAAAAAACAGTTATTGTAAATCAAGAACTCTGTTTGAGATTTAAAAGAATAAATAATTTTCTATTCTCAAATGTTAATGGGTTTCACAAACATACATCCCTCCAACTAACAAAGGCCCTTTTATTCTATGCCCTGGAATTCTTTGGAATTCCTATGCTTTTAGAAATTTATATTTCAAGTTGCAATGGAATATTTGTAAAACAATTACACATAGTATAATGTACAGAGTATAATGTGATGCCCATTAAACTTCTTCCACAAGGTTTTTGTTTTCCTTCTTTTTATTTCTTTCCTATAAAAAAATAAGAATCTATTATAGTAAATTACACTTTTAGTCCTTCATTTTTGTTTAACATGGTACTTTTGGTTCTTTCAAATATCAGTTTGCTTTAAAGGGTGTTTATATAATTATATGTGTATATATAGAGTGGTTAAAGTTGGAAAAATCAGTTTTTAGTCTAAATTCTTTTTGCTTGTAATTTGTTCAATTATTTAGGGTGTTTATATAATTATCTATTGTTGTTTTAAATAGTTACAATCTTTTAACACTCATAACAAGACAAATGACTATAAACCTAGTACTTGTGCATAAATGATTGACAAATAGTTTTCTTCCAGTAACAAACACCATGTGATTTTAAAATCTATATAAAAATCACTATTAGTCTAAATTCTTTTTGATCTACGCTGTCGGAGGTCTTTTCAGGAAGCAATCTCTATACATACGGGTAGGGGTGTTCACTCATTGGATAAACCCGAATTACCGAACCGAAAATATTGGATCAGACTATTTGGTTCGTATATTTCGGATTTTTTGATCGGATTGGATCAAAACCGAATAGTTACTATGGATTCCAGTTTGGTTCTGGTTACTATAATTTAAACCGAACAAATATATATATATATGACACTAATGTAACAAAGTGATCCATACGTGATATATCTATGTTTATTTACAGCTTATTATTTTTAATTATATATTTATAAAGCCACTACTTCCACTAGTTATTGTAACTTGGACAACTATATTTTAATCTTAATAGTATATGTATCGAATCTAGTTTTTTAAATATCTCGACTCTTTAAACATGTATTTGTGTTACAACTAAAACCGAATTGTAAAAACCGATCCAGCCGAATTGTAATTTGGATGTTTGGTTCAGATCTTAAGATTGTTTGGATGGATCGGATCACACTTTTCAAAACCGAAATCCAATTGGATTTACTCAACCGGATCGGATCAAACCGATCCATCCGAACGTACACCCCTACATACGGGTAGAAGTATGATTATCTACATTCTATCTTCCCCATACCTAGCTATAGCAGAATTGGATATTGTTATTGTTGTTGTGATTCATATGCTAAATGAAAAAGGTGTTCTTCCTAAAACATTAATAGAATCAATCCATTGCATACATGTAACAAAAGGTCATAAACCCTATTCGATAGAGGGACCAATATTGTAAAAAGAAACTAAATGAGAGACTAAAACAGTAAAAAAACTTGTAAGGAGATCAAGGTAGCAGTTTGAAAAAAGAAAAGGGACTAAAGATGCAATTCATATGTCATCCTTATATATCTGTTTGATTGAAATCTCCAAGAACCCGTCGCTCTTTCTCTCTCATTCACACCGATATGCACAATGAGAAAAGGTGAAAAAACTTCGATTTTGGATATCATGATTTATAGTTCCGATGAAAATGCGTAAGTCGTCGCTACATTTCGACTTCTAATGCATAAATGCCTACGACGCATAAGAGAACGTATTCCGACAATGTATCAGGTAATTGATCGATTCCTCCATGTTATGTTTCGTTTATTACGGTTTGTATGATGCTAGGGGTTATGAAATTATTATTTATGTGATTGATGTTGGCGAACCTTTTGATTTCATGATTTTTAAGGTTAATGAAATTGCAGATGCGTAGAGAGTTTAATAAATCCTTGCTGCAATTTGATATCTGAGGCACAAATGTCTACGACGCACAGGATTACGGATCACGAAAATGTATCAGGTAATGATCGGGGCCTTCATATTGTTTTTTGCAGATTGTGATTTATATTTTGTTTGGGGTTATGAATTATGATATGCTTAATTTATGAAATTCGTGTTCGTAAACGTGATGCATTCATAGCATGTTAGTATAATCCAAAGAAGTTGTGTTTTATCAATTATGGATGTGCTACATTGCATTTCTCAGAATGAATAGTTTCAAACTTTGGAATCATTGCCTTTTCATAGCAAATACCAAGGCAAAAAACTTTGAATTTGACGAAAACGTGAAAAGCTGCCAAAAATTTAGCAAGTATGATGGTTTTCTTTTGCATTTACATTTTCATTATAGTGTAAAGTTTTTCTCGAACAATTATGATTCATTTACAAATAAGAACCATCAGGTTCCAGTTTATAAGTGAAAATATGTTTTTAAAATTTTCGATCATCTAGTTTTCAACTCGAAGCAAGCACATTGTTATATCAACTTTACAATTACCAATATTAAGTAATCTCTATGATTATCATCTCAGGATCTTCCCTCTATGAACTCTTATGTTTAGAAAATAAAGAAAAATGGAGCTGCATGTCTGGACACACTCGATCTCACAGTATGTTTGATTTCATATTCTTCGACACTCACCGAATTATAGTTTGCTTACAACTATTGTCATCTACCATAGCCTTGAGGCGTCGGTTTTCCAGCTCCCAACTTATTCAAATACTTCTAATAATTACAATACACGGACCAACATGTTAAATATGCTATGTACAACCAAAAGGATTGTAGCTTAGCAGTATCTAGTGTTGTGGAGTGGTGCTCCCTCCTAAGAGGTTGTGAGTTCAAGTCTCGTTGCGGATAATAGCGTAGATTTAGGAGTAGGTTTAGTGGGGGCGTGTGTTTGCCATTAAAAAAAAAAAGTATGCTATGTACAAAGGTCCACATAACTATATACATACTTCATGTTTTTACTCTGTTAATATGTTTCTTACGTTACATTTTCTAGTACTTCAATCTGATTGGCACCTAAATATATTATGCAATGTGTTCCTGAGTAATATTGATAGTCTTGCTATATCATAAGAAATTGGCATTCTTTATGCAGTAGGTAAAACTTAAAAGCAACATCTCATAATGCCTACATACATACATATATACATCGACACACATAAATGACAACTCTTCTTTCACCTGAAAATGACCACTTCCATTTGTTGAACTCGAGTTTACATGCCCTCGTCCAAGTAACTAATGGTCACCTGTCAGTATTTGTTTTTGACAAATTAAGTTTTGCAAATTTAATATTGTCTATAACTATTTTTGGTGATTGTGAATGCCATTTCTTGTGGTTTACAGCAATTTATACTGATTAAGTTTAATAAACTATTTGGTTGTTTCTGATGAAATGTGATTTTCACTGGTTAGGCCCGCAAGAAAAGCTGGCAGGTTTTATCTCTGAATCGGGTAATATGTTCTGTGCAGATTGTGGAACTCCAGATCCAAAATGGGTGTAAGTCCTAAGATTCCAATGCCTATTTTAACTAAACCTAAATCTTTAGCTTGTTTATAAACTCCTTGTAGTGATGCTGAACTCACTCATGTATTGGTTTTCTTTTTAAGTAACTGTTTGTTATACTCCCAACTTGATCAAATATAAAATCACTTATGGAACATTTTTTTGAATTCCTCATCTTTCTCTACTCTAAAAGTATATATTGAAGTCTTCATCAAATAGAATCCATGTGGAGTTTTGACAAGAATTTCTTACTTTTGCAATTGTTTGCGTCTTTCATATTGTAACCATGGCTGTATTATTTGAGTGACCAGATCTGTAAGTTTTGGGGCATTTATCTGCATCAAGTGTTCAGGAGCACATAGAAGCCTTGGTGTTCATATATCAAAAGTACACATTCTGGATTCACTACTAGTATAGATTTCACGTTGCAGTAGAATTACTAAAATGTGATAACTAGGGTAAGTATTTTCATACAGGTATTATCAGTGAATCTAGATGAATGGACACATGAAGAAGTGAATATTGTAACAGAATGTGGTGGAAATGCAATGGTGAATATGAAATACGAAGCCTCCATTCCTGACAACTGTAGAAAACCAAAACCAGATTCTTCTATAGAGGAGCGTCTTGACTTTATCAGGTAAAGAGTGATCTAAATGTGATGTTTCATTAATTCATCTTGTTGACAATCATATCATAATTAGTAACTAATAGATCACTTGATGCGTTACTAGGAGAAAATATGAGATGCAAGAATTTGTGGACTCCAGCAAACAAATGTGTCTTCGCCCATCTCCATCATCCTTGCAGTGTGCTTCAACAAACTTCATTGGTGCTATCATGGACAAAAAGCAAAACAATAATGTCCGTATGCATAGTATCGGCCAAGCATTTCGCAACAGCTGGAAAAGAAAAGATACCGAAAACAAACCTGCTAAGAAGAGTAACTCGATGGTAATTGTTTTTTGCTCTCATCTTATAGGATGATTAGATGTCACAAGATGTGCAAGTTGGGTAATAAGTTGACTCCATGCCGGGCTAGGGTGACCTGCAAACTCTTTTATGTTGCGTTACTTTTTGTCATATATAATAACATGCCATCTTTGAATAAAGCAATTAGGAGAGTGTATGCATTAAAAGTAAACTTTAAACGACCTTCAACACGTTTGACTTATTTGGTACATGTACATTAACCCTTACCTCTTGGAAATAATAACAAATTCCTTATTGACTCATACGTAAATAGGTCAAAACTTCCACCTCTAAGGATGTTATTTTATCAACTAGCTCATTATTGAAATTAGACTTGTAAGATCTTCAGACTGATGATATATACATTCCCCCTTTCAAAGTTTTAAGAATTCTCTTGTATCATTGTTAACTTAAGTGCAAGGTTGATTCTTATGCTAAAACTAGTCAAATAAAATTGACATCTCTAACAACGTTATGCTATAAACATACCACCTGTTTACTATAGTTATATATGCACTATTGTTATTAGTATTAGTCTTTGCTTTATATGCGTATGTGTATACACACCACACACTCATACATACACATACACATTTCTAATATCTTGTGTATAGGCAGGTATGGTTGAATTTGTTGGTCTTATAAAGGTCAATGTGGTCAAAGGAACCAACCTAGCTGTTCGTGATATGATGACCAGTGATCCTTATGTTATCCTGTCATTGGGAAACCAAGTAAGCCTCGCATTTATCCTGGATATTTTTCGGTTTAACTTGATTAAAGTTTGAAAATAGTTAAGCATAACGATGCTGGTGTACAGCTTTAACAATTTTGTACTTCTAATGCAGTCGGTGAAGACACGGGTTATAAAGAGCAACCTTAATCCTGTCTGGAATGAACAGCTAATGCTATCAATTCCTGATAACATTCCTCCTTTAAGAGTGGTATGTCAAAAGTTTACATTTTCTTTAGAGGCGGCCTTTCACCCATTTACTTATGAGTTATGAGGCAGGCCAATTTGGGTTACTTTTAGATCTCAAAGGCCAGATAAATAACCTTAGCTAAAAACAGGCCAAGTATGCTAAACAAGATCACACTCACTTGAAGTGTATTTTTAATGCATTTAACTTTCTAGATTGGTTGATTATTGATTTTTTTAGTCTTTTTTAATGCATTATAAAATAGAAAAAGTGAAATTAGATAAAATAATGTTTTCTATCAACACAACCCGAGCTGTTTGGATCCATACAAATGATTTTTTTCCCGTCCTCATGATGGTAGCCTACCGGTTGGAGACATGAAATCTATAATGGAGGTCCATGAATCAAACCCTTGCACATGCCCTTCGGCTGTAGGTTATGTGATTTATCATCTCCATGTTGACCGCTCTGTTCTTGAGTTTTTTTAATGAAAGGATGGGAAGGAAAGGGAAGGAAAGAAAGGAAAGGGAAGGATATAAAAACTTCCCTCCCAATCATCCCAAAAGTGAGAGGGAAGTTTTTACTCACAAAAAAAGTGAAATTGCCTCTCCTAACCCCTCCCAACCCTTTCTTCCCCTCCTAAAAAAACTCAAGAACATAATTCTCCCTTCCAACCCTTTCCTCCCCCTCCTTAAAATAACTCGAGAACAGGCCGTTAGACCGGTCTACTGGTCTAGGGGACCCCTAGGGTGGGTTACCCAAAAAAAGATGGTTATTTTCAACTCGTACCCACTTTGACTCGTCACTCAACCTGTCTGACACAACATCTTTCCGCCTCTAGTTTTTGTTAAATAATGTGTTTATAAGTTTCAGATACTGACCAGGTTATATCAATAATGCAGCTTGTTTATGACAGAGATACATTCAAAGCTGATGATTTTATGGGTGATGCTGAGATCGACATCCAACCACTGGTCTCTGCCGCCAAAGCATCTGAGAATTCTAACATTGATGAGTCATCAATGCAACTTGGAAAATGTGTAGCAACCAAAGACAACACCCTGGACAATGACGGTCTCATCACAGTGGCAAAAGGGACCGTGAAGCAAGAAATTGCTCTCAAACTTCAAAATGTTGAAAAAGGTGTGCTACAAATCGAGCTAGAATGTGTTCCTCTTACCCAATAACGGTATATAAATTTATTTTCGTTCTGGGAAAATCATCAGTAGTTAGTGTGATCAATATTCTGCCATTGTTCTTATTCTTATTGTATTATAATAGAAGACAGTTATTATAAGTCGTTATTTTGTCATATTTGTATCTTGAAAAGTTAATGTAGCTACTTTTACACGTGGTTGAAATTATGTTGAAGGACTTGTGTTTGGAAGACAATCGATCTTTTATTAAACAAACCATCTTGGAGTAAGCAGATTAATTTGTATTTGTACTTGTGCATCTTTTTGCTTTCCAGACTATGTGATCGATCATCTTTTGTCATACAGATAGAGGTATAACTGTCAAATAAGATTGATTACGATTATTATTGCTCGAACAAAAGATCTTTTAATGTATGTGGGTACTTTCATAGTTGTATACACCACAGCCTTGTTGAACAATTAAACTTGCATAAAATTATCAAGTTGGGAAGGGAACAATAATTTAACCGAGAGAAGGGATGTGACTAATTGGTGTTTTTTTTTGGAGAAAATAACCTAATATAAATTATTCATAATAATTATAATTATTTTAAAAAATGTAAATTAAGTATTCTATGTTGAAAGATAAGTAAGTAAATATTGTAAAAAAAGCAAAAGAAAAGAAATTAAAAAGAGAGAGATAATTAGTTTTCCGTCGCTAGTATATAGAAAAAGCACACAAAACATGAAAGAGACAAGAACAATCTTGGTGTTTCTTCAATCATTGAAACGCCAAAAGGTAAAGTTTATTCTTTTTTGTAAAAAGTGTGAATTTACCACTAGGCAATATGCATGCTTATTATTCATTTTCATTATTGAAGAACATTTATCCAACGGGGAGGGATCATGGGATTTTGAAATTTAATAAACAGATAATCGCTTTTAAAAAAAAGTAAAATAATAAAGAGATCATTTTTGGGAAAATAATTTGTATCAATAAAATGGATGTTTAATATGTCGTTTTGAAAACAAGATTATGTGTTTAATATTTTATGTAAACGTGATTTTGGAAAAGCAGATACATGTTTCTACAAAACACTGTTTTATAAACATATATAATTTTTTAAATAAGGGGGTGTTTTCCATAGCTTATTTAAGCTTATTAGCTTATTGGTTTATTTAATTAAATAAGCTAAAACAAATAAAAGTGTTTTAAAGAAGACTTATTTATGCTTTAAAATGACAAAAAAGGGCATGTCTAATGCTTGCTCAAGTGTTTACCATGGCTTATTAACCCTAAAAATCGGAGAAGAAGAAGCAAGGAAGAAGATGAAACATACAAAATAAAGGGTAAAGGATGTAATTTGGATAAATAAGCTCTAATAAGCCTCAAAATCTTGGCTTATTTAAAACCCATAAATAAGCTAATAAGTTCATCCTTAATAAGCTATGGGAAACACTATTTAAGGCTTATTAGCTTAAATAAGCTAATAAGCTAATAAGCCAAATAAATAAGCTATGAAAAACACCCCTAAGTAACTTTAAAACAGAATCTTGAATGCCATTAGTAATGGCTTAGCCCACTCCCTGTCCACCCACACTTGGGTCCATACTTCATATCAAACAAACTAAAGCTTAATTACTTAATTAGAGTTCCAATAGATCGACTTTAAATCTTTCTGTAACCAAAATTTTAAAACTAAAATTCATAACTTGTTTTTTAATTAATTTCTGAAGGAAACCCGGCCTCCAGAGCTAGGTTTTTCTACAACTATGTTTATCATTAACAACTCCATATCAAAATGATTACAAAATGAAGATGTTTTTTAGAATTTGTTATGTGACATTGACAATAATTGTGTTAGTAAAGCTCGGAAGTTAGTCGTTCTCTCTCGTATACGTCGTTATCACCAAATTAAGACACATGGCAATCTTATAAACAATAGAACTCATTTAGCTCGGAAGTTACACAGTGTACTTTATAATTGACATTACTTCTTATGTACGTCGTGACTAGCAAACATACAAAGGAAAGAAGTGGAAATTATATATAAGTTAAAATGAGTAAAGGGATACAATTGATTAAATAAACTCTTACTAGAAGTCAAAATAGTTAAACATGGAATATTTTAGTTGGTAATGCTTGTAGTAGCTAGGCATTTAATAAAACAAAATAAAATATAAACACACTCTCCCTTTAATTAGTGAAGCTCATGGAACACACATAACAACATAGTAACGTATGTAAATATGTGGATTAAGTGTACGTATGATAACCTAGAGGAGAAAGAAGTTTTTGTAGCAGAAACATCAAGTTATAGAATCGGTCTTAAGGATGAATCTACAAGACTTGCATAAGGTATATATGTTGTTCTTGATTTGATTAAAAACCCATTTGGGTGATTTCTGGTCAAACGGTGTATAACACCATGCAAGTGTTGTACCTTGGTTTATTATACTATAAACTATTCGGTCTATCCTGACTAAATTTAATTTGAGGCAAGTTATGTTCAAATAATTGTTTTGATCTCAACAGGTTAAATGGGTATGTTATAGTTTGAATCAGAAATTTGATGTTCATGTTGACAAAAGCAATGCCTTATACACTAGGAAAAAACCAATGAAATAAGTATCTTATATATATATTCTTGGTATACTCACAACACACACATACACACTTTGATTTGTTTGTTCAGGTTTCTATGGCTTCTTCTATGTTTAAACTTCAATCAAGGGATATACATGATCAAAGGAATGATCAAGTTTATGATCTTCAAAACCGAACGGATATGAGTGTATGGTTTCATCAATATGACTATGTCACAAGAATAAAAGATTGACATATGGTCAAAGATATATGACTTTTTCTTGATATTTTGCCATTGAATGTCTGCATGGTGAAATATAAACAATTAAGCATTGAAATATAACATTTTTCACCACCGAAATTAGTCTAAATGCGCAGAAATCTATAAGACAAACATGTATATTTTAAAAGATAACACACCAAATTTTACTATATGCAGTTTAATCAGTTTGGAGTTTATATATATACACGTCCACAGACTCGCACACCATGTAATATAAGTTAGGTGGTTAATTATGATCTTAATCAAACTTGTCGGGTTAAGTTGTCTATTGTCAAAACTTACCTAAATACATATAAAAGGTGGCGTTTTATTCTAAATTAACTCAAATGCGTACGTGTGAGTTCTCCAAGACTTCAAGAAAGCAGTTTAGAGTCAAGAGAGGGAGAGGGGGAGGGAGATGAAGATAAATCTTAGACTATCAGCATCCATCACATGTTTCACATACTTTTTTTGCCTGCCACATCAGCGCCACATCATTCTTCACCATTCCCTCATCCTATCACACAAACTCCTGCATCCATCACATGTTTCACATCTCACCAAAAAAAATGAAACAACCCGGCTTACCTGCGCGATAATGGTCACTCCCGTGACCGTGAAGCCCCCCTCACGAAGAGGGGCGATGGATGTTCGCGAAAGTGAAGGCTGCTCACGAGGCTTGTACCGTACAGCCGGCTTAGTGGTGTACGTGGACTACAAGAGAACAAAGTATGTTGCTAAACCATAGTCTTATATAAAATTTTGGGGGTGAGACAAGTTGAGTAGAGTGTGTATTAGTAGAGTTTTAGATGTTTTAATTGTTATGGTAACCTTTTTGTAATTGTTTCTCATAGCAATCTGCTTGTTTAAAAATTAAGATATTTAGGGGGTGTTTGTTTCATTCTTTTGGGAGGATTTCAAGGGAATGGGAATTCAAATCCCCCCAATTGATGTGTTTGTATTGCAAATGGGAAGAAGGATTCAAATTCCTGGGAATGCTTGAAATCCCATGAATAAGGATTTAGAAATCCTCCCACCCCCTTAGGATTTTGAAATCCCTCACCTGGTGGATTTGCTCCGGCGACCTCCGGCGACCCCTCCAGCTAACATTCCGGCTAACCATCACAGAAACCCTAGCCACCACAAGGCCGTCATCGTCTCCTTCTCCGTCAAACCGTCATCGCAAGGCCGTCGCCGTCTCCTTCTCCGTCAAACCTGACAGAAACCCTAGCCACCACAAACCCTAGCCATTCTCCGTCGTCTTCATCTGTCCGTCGTCGTCGGGCTTCACAGAAACCCTAGCCCGCGCTGTCTCCGCCGTCGACTTTCGACAACGGAAACCCTAGCTTCGCAACCGTTCGTCGTCCCTTCGCAAACCATAGCTTCGCAGAAACCCTATCGTTCGACGACGGAAACCCTAGCCCTCGCTGTCGCCACCGTCGACTTTCAAACCCTTCGACAGGTTTCATTCAAACCCTAGCGACTTTCAAACCCTACGTCGCCGTCAAACCCTTCGTCACCGGCAGCAGATATGGTAGCTGGCGTTCACAGAGAAGGGCGGCGGTGAGGTGGTGGCCGGCGGTTTGATGGTGGTGTTGATAAGTTTATGTGGGTGTCTTGGATGAGGTGAACCAAACAAATGGGTGGGATTTTAAATCCCACCAAATGAATTTCTTCCAAATACAAATCCCCCCTATGAATCTCAATCCTCCCAAAATCAAAAAATGAACCAAACACCCGCTTAGTGTTATTATATTTCCGTGATCAAATACTTACTCAGGTGAGTATATCATACCTGTATTCAGGGGTGGATTCACTTGGGAGCCACCTAGGGGCGGTGAACCCATCGTTTAAACTTTAATTAATTATATATGTAAAATGTTAAAAAATTCTATATGAGAATCAACTAAATTTTAGATATGAACCCATAAATCCATTGACGTGAGATTGTGAACCCACAAATCCAGTGGCAAAGTTATGTTCTAATGAAAAAATAGTTGACAGACGAAATATAGGAAAGATCTGAGCTAAGTGGTGAACCCCCTAAATTTTTTTCTGGATTCAACACTACCTATATTTACTGTTTTGTATGTACAATTATGTGTGAATATGAATGATGTGTATCATATGCACCAAGAGGAGATTAAAAAGGTACGAGGGTCCATCTAGTCACGTCCATCATATATTGTTGGATTGGATTTTGTAAGTTTCTAATATATATATATATATATATATATATATATATATATATATATATATTGAAAGGTTCAAATGAGAACGTTAAATTAAATGAGAATGAGATACTCAATCCCAGCCGTCCAATTCCCCCTCTTTCAATGTCATTACCCACTCATGAATTCCTCACATGCACCATGTCACATTCTATCCCCTCACGCTCTCCATCAATTAATTTCCCAAATCCAAGGAACGACTGAGATTGGTTCTCGCGCTAACAACGGTTCATGCGAGAACCGTTGTTAGTGCGAGAACCGCGAGAACCAATCTCAGCCATTCCTTGGATATGAGAAGTTAAACGGATGGAGAGCGTGGAGGGATAGTGTGGCAGGGTGCATGTGAGGAATTCATGGGTGGACAATGGGGAATTGGACGACTGCGATTGAGTCTCCTGTTCTCATTTAATTTAAAGTTCTCATTAGAACCCTCGACTATATATATATATATATATATATATATATATATATATATATGAAAAAGTTCATGCGAGAACCAATCTGAGCCGTCCAATTCCCTCTCCTTCAATGTCATTGCCCACCCATGAATTCCTCACATGCACCCTGCCACACTATCCCTCCACGCTCTCCATCCGCTTAACTTCCCATATCCAAGGAACGGCTGAGATTGGTTCTCGTGGTTCTCGCACTAACAACGGTTCTCACATGAACCGTTGTTAGCGCGAGAACCAATCTCAGTCGTTCCTTGGATTTGGGAAGTTCATGGATGACATGCGTGGAGGGATAGAGTATGGCAGGGTACATGTGAGCAATTCATGGGTGGGCAATGACATTAAAGTAGGAGGAAGTGAACGGCTCAGATTGGTTCTCGCGGTTCTCACGCTAACAACGGTTCTCGCATGAACTTTTCAATATATAAATATATATAGGAAAATTTTCATGCGAGAACCGCAAGAACCAATCTGAGCCGTCCAATTCCCCTTATTCAATGTCATTGCCCACCCATGAATTCCTCACATGTACTGCCATACTCTATCTCTCCACGCTCTCCATCCGTTTAATTTCCCATATCCAAGGAACGGCTGAGATTGGTTTTCGCAGTTCTCGCAGTAACAACGGTTCTCGGATGAACCTTCCCATATATATATATATAGACAAAGGATCAGATAGAAACGTTCGCACCGTGCGAACACCTGTAAAACACTTCTCAAGAACAAACCACTGCATCTAGATGCAACAAAATTACAGAAAGGGGATCTGATACGAACGGCTCACCAACGATGCGAATGGCCATCTCCGCCTCACCTTTATCTCACCTTCACCCCGGCCTTAACCGCCTCATCGCCACCATCATCCTCACCGCCTCACTTCCGCCTCTCCCTAGCGTACCCACCGAGGAGATCCATCTTCCTTCTTTCTCCTTCCAAGGTGATTTCCGCCTTTGCTCTCACCATTAATCCACAGCCCTTGCAACAAAAAAAGACATTTGAAGTTGAAGAAGAAGAATAAGGGAAAATGATATATGCTTATAGTAAATCGTAAAGATCTCTATTGTTGTTCCTTTAACTTTCGATCGTCAATTATCTTGTTCTCTGCATCATCGAAACAGATCTACACACAAGTTTGATTTCATCTCTCGCTGATTTTTGCTCCAATTAATTTTGCTGCATCTAGATGCAGTGGTTTGTTTTAGTGCATCTCATTCGTTCGCATTGTTCGCAATGTGAGAGCCGTTCGCATTGGATCCCCACTATATATATATATATATATATATATATATATATCTTGCAGTATTTGCTAACATAGTATGCTCTAAGCATTTTGCTTATCCATATATTTTTTTATCTACTAAAGATGTTGCCGGTGGTTCCGGCAAGGGCGATGCTCCGGTATGATGTGTAGGATCCATACATGATTCTGATATATTAATATCGTTGAAGTTATAATAGCGTTCAATTATTTGATATTATGAAAGTTATAATCTAAGAATATTAGTACCATGTTAGTGGTGATAGATTCTAGTATGTTAATACTATAGACCAGATGATTTGGTATGTTAGTACCATGAACATATATGGTGTATATGTTGCATACCCATTAGTGTATAAATTTGAAGAACAGAGATTTCCCTTTTTTGTTATATTCCTAAAATGTAAACATGATTTTTGAGAAACAAATACTTTTTCTTGACATGATTTAAATAAACAAGTTGGCGTACTTGTCTATGAACATATGTGTATATGTTTTTCTTAACACTTTTATTTATTGAAAAAATCAGGCTGTTACGTATCAATCTGATAATAATTTATAACTATTTTTAAGTTAATCTTGAAACTTCATATAGATCAAGCCAACATCAAAGAGTGACTAATGTTTATTATTATCTTCAACAGTCTCTTAAAAATAGTAAAATTTATTCAAACTTATACAATTATGTTTTATAAATAAAAAAGTTACTTGTGAATCATCTTATCTTTTTAACTTTACACATCTAACGATTCATTAACTCTGTATATCTGAGTTACAAGTGAAAAGAAATAGAAAGATAAACAATTAACGGAAGAAAAGAAAGAAGAAAGAAGAAAAATGAAAATATTTTTGTCATTGAAGATTCCCAACAAAATGAAAAAAGAGAAGTGAAATATGAAGTATATTTGGTTTCCATCCATGATATTTATAACTTTAAATGGAAAATCATAAAAGAAAATAAAAAAGAATTTTTCTTTCAAAATTGTTTCTTTTCTATTATAAAAAAACTTAGAAACACAACTAAAATTTATTTATGTTTCTAAATCTTCTTCTTTCCTAATTTTAATTCAAGAACAAAGTGTAAAACAACAAGTTTTAGTATTATCGGTGATGGTGGATGCTTTGAAAAAGAGTTGGAAGAGGTGACGGTGTGGAGGGCTTCTCTGTAATCCAACAACAGTCAAAAAACAAAAGCAAAACGTTATGATTTTATCCTCTTTCTGCTTTTCATATACAAAATTCTTTGCTAATAAACAAATTTAAAACGTTCATGTGCACACCACCCAAGACACTAAAAACCTTTCTTTTGCAGACTCTCTCTCCTCCCTCTCTCTCTCTCTCTCTCTCTCTCTCTCGTCAAAGGCCAAAAGGTTGGTTCTTGCTCTATTCTCTCATGCCCATTGCCTCATTTTCACTTGTTCTTCCATTCATCCCTACTGGGTTCTTCTCACAACTTTTCAAAATGAGCTAAATTGCATACAGTTTGCAGTTTTGCTTTGCTGAGCTAAAAGCTGCTTTCTGGGACCAACTTAAGAGCTTCAGAATTGGGGGAAAAAGATATAAAAAGGGAATGGCGGGCATTGTGCGACTGATTTCGTTGTTGTTGTTTGGGGTTTTCATTGCGTGCGTTCGATGTCAGGAGGACACGGATACATCGTCTGCACTTGTGTATATGGTTACTCTTAAGCAAGCTCCTTCTTCTTTTCACAATTACAGGCCGAGCAGAGCGAAGAAGACAAATTATCCTGCTGGCTTTCCTGCTTCTTCTTCTTCTGGAGGAGCAAATACACTTGAAAATCCAAGGTGAAATGATGATTTTCTACTTTTTAGTAACTTATGAACACGGAATTGACGTGGGTTTTGTCAGTTTTGTTACTAATTTGTATTCATTTTCTGTTTCGATGCGTTTGTTCAAGTTCTATGTAGTTATGGTATCTTTATCTAAGTTTTCTTGTTAGATTTGAGATGAGAAACTGTTATATACTCTTAGTTTTCTTTGGTTTAATTTTTTTTTCAACAAATTTAGACAGTCTGACCACAGGCATCAGATTTCATAGGGTTAAAAAGTGCTCCTACTTAGTATACAAATTGATATATGCCATATTTTGGTTGTATCTTTTTGGTGCTTCCTACTTTACCACCAATTATGATGACTAAAATAGTTGTTTGTGATTGTGATTGTACCAATTAATGAAAGTATAGTTGTGGTAAATTGGTATTCACTTTGACTTTTTGGGATCAATGTGATTACTTTTCAACTTTAATACTGATGTTGGTTGTAAGCTTTTTGTATGTGAATGATATGTTCAAGCTAGGTTTTTTTTAAATATAATCTTCTAGTAACTGCGACAGCAGTAACAACAACAAAAAGAAGCACCAAGCCACCAATCCCGCTTCAATAGTGGGATATGAGAGATGTAAAATGTAGACAATCATGTCTCTAGTCGACGATAGAGAGATTACTTCTAGAATCATCTTTTAGTCAATACGAGCAAAAAATGAAATTTCCTAAACGTATTAGGAATTTAGAACAGACTTAGACATGTAAGATACGACAAGTAGAATAATGGTTCCAAATAGGGTGTTGGGGCATTTAATTTCACCTATTTGGGTATATTATTTTGGATGTTGTCTGATTTTCCTTTTTTTCCCCTAATGTAGTTATGGTAACATCACAAGAAAGGGTCACCGTTATGGTTCCCGCATTGCAAGAATTCATGATTCACTGTTGAGACGTGTTCTAAAAGGGGAGAGATATATGAAACTATACAGCTACCACTACTTAATAAATGGATTTGCTGTTCTTGTTACTCCTCAACAGGTATATTCTCTATGAGTACTATCTTTCGTTATGGTTTGCCATCTATCATATTTATCATGCTAGTAATGGAGATGTCATAGCTGTTTTAACTTTATTCATCTGACCAATTAATATTATCAAGACGGTTAAAAAATTACACTTCTTTACATATGTCTTATTTTGTTACCTAGTTTAATTTCTAAATGAGTTGAGATTTCTGATGCTGTTGGAAATGTGAAGGCACAAAAGCTGTCGGGTAGAAAGGAGGTGGCCAACGTGGTGCTCGATTTCTCTGTCAGAACTGCAACCACACACACCCCACAGTTCTTGGGTTTACCTAAAGGGGCTTGGCTCCAAGAGGGTGGTTATGAGACGGCCGGGGAAGGGATTGTAATCGGGTTAATTGACACTGGAATTGACCCGACCCATATAAGCTTTGCTGATGGTCTCTCTGAAAATAGTTATCCAGTTCCTGATCACTTCACGGGCGTTTGTGAGGTCACTCGAGATTTCCCATCAGGATCCTGCAACAGAAAACTTGTTGGGGCGCGTCATTTTGCAGCATCTGCTATTACACGAGGAATTTTTAATGCCTCTCAAGACTATGCTTCACCATTTGATGGCGACGGCCATGGAACGTGAGTATATTTCTGCTGTTTATATATGTGCATGATTTGGTAGTAAATGTTTCGGTATGTTATTGTTTCTATGCATTTTTATAGTGATGAAGTGATTTTGAATTATGAGAATCAAATAATCAACTGTAACAAGGCAGGTTGTAGGAGATAGTGTTTGGATGCAATTTTATTGCCAATTTTAAATAATCACTTAACCAGACCATCAACTGTTTGTAGGTTTTGCAAATTCTAAGTTAATAAGGAATTGATACGTAAAATTACCAAAAAGGAGATAAACTTTTGTTAGACACTAAGACGGAGTAAATTTCTTTTGATTTAGGTTATAAGAAGGGGTAATCAGGTCATTTATTTATTTCTCTAATTAATAGTTTTGTTGCAAGTAGTGTGAAACCGATAAAAACTAATTATAGCGACTACATGTCGTATTACTCAGATAATGAGTTTCAAAGTGAAAATCCAAACACTCCCAATACATGCGATTGAGTTCGCATTAATGTGGATGGTTTAGATTTTTTCTTGTGCAAAAGAGGTTTTTATATAGTAAAGATATGCATATTAAATACGGTATGTAACTCGTTATTTGCTTATCTGATAGATGGTTAAAATAATATGAGAGTATGGTGTCTGTGATATATACTATTTGTCATGCAACAATAGAGGATGTATGAAACGAGTTCTTTTTCATATTCCAGCTTGATTGATACATAACTTCTTATAGATCATGCTAAAATGGAAATTTTGAGAGCATCGAAGCTTAGGAGGTGAACACATGGCTACAATAAGCTTGAATACCACATATAAAAAATAAAAAACAACCCAAGGGTCTAATTCACAATAAAGCACTAGAACAAAATTTTGAACATCAAAATAACCTACTCTTAATTAATATTTACAGCCCATATTGAAACTATAATTACAAATGAATCTGCATTTCCTTGTAAGAATTATTAAAAAAGTGAGAAATAGAAGTAAAGGATGGCAGATGTAGACCGTAAAAATTATTAAATCTGATTATAATCGATACACATTGATACGAGATCCCTATATGTGATTATTTTGGTTAAGTAATCTATTGATGGGTCATTATATTCATCTCTGAGATTACTACCAATAAGGGCTCTAGCTGTAATATTTGTCTGCCATCCAATTCTTAATTTTCGTTTCAGTAATAACCTAAGTTGTAATTTTCATGCAGGCACACAGCTTCTATTGCAGGAGGAAACCATGGTATTCCAGTTGTGGTAGCTGGGCATAACTTTGGGAATGCCAGTGGAATGGCCCCTCGTTCACAGTAAGTAAAATTGCTGCAGTTACTTTACAAACCACGTTGGATCATTAGCACATAATTATATGATTTGTCACTAATTACTGTCTAATCTTGAAATTATTTCAATATTGGGATGTATGTTCTTATTTATTATTGTGGGTGTAAATTCTTCAGCATTGCTGTTTACAAGGCATTGTACAAAAGTTTCGGTGGCTTTGCTGCTGATGTGGTTGCTGCCATTGACCAGGTATGGTGCCACATAGGATCCACATCAATCTCAAATGACATTAGTGACCCTTAGAATATTTCATCATCTACTACTCTACTATATAAGTCGTATAAAGAACTCTTTTTTATTAAGTCTACCTTTTTCTTTGATTTTCACAGGCAGCTCAAGATGGAGTGGATGTCATAAGCTTATCAATCACTCCTAACAGACGCCCTCCAGGAATTGCAACTTATTTTAATCCCATAGACATGGCGTTGTTATCAGCATTTAAAAATGGTATATTTGTGGTACAAGCCGCGGGCAATACTGGGCCATCACCAAAGAGTGATTCTTCCTTCAGTCCATGGATCTTTACAGTGGGTGCAGCTGCACACGATAGGAAGTACAGCAACTCAATCCTACTTGGGAACAATGTCAGCATTACTGGAGTCGGACTTGCACGTATGTCTACTTAATAATAACAATAATGATAATAATAATTAATAACTGTTTCTGTTGTGCTATATTTTTCCATGTTTAGTTTTCTAAAAAGTTTGAAAATTAGACACGTGGGCAGATTAGGTAGGAAACTGATTAAAACAGGTTCATGTCAAAACGGGTAACTTTTGTAAAAGTTGAAATAGGTTAGGTTGGGTAGACCCAAAACACTCGGTCCAAAGTTTCTAAAAAGCGTCTCAAATATTGTTCAAAAACTGTGTTAGATAGATTCAAATAAAACTTTATAAATGAAACAATTCATAAGTAAATAAATGGGTCAAAACCGCAACCTCTAACACAAGAATGAGAAAGTTCATGTACCTCTAAAGTCATTGGAGATTTTGTTGTGTCGAGAGACGATGAAGCTTTGAATATATGATTCTCTTGAACTACGTGATTCTACACAGAAACAGATAGTTATATGTATACTTACACATAACATATGTCTGTATTAAAATCTTGCTTCTGGCATTCTTGTAACATTGGCCTCATCAAAACACAGTTTTATGTAACAGAAAAGGTCATAATAATGTAACTTGTGTGTGTATTTTCTCCAGCGGGAACAGACGATGGTTACACATTGGTATCTGCGACGGATGCGCTAAATGATTCAGAAACTCCAAAAGATGAATATGTGAATGAATGCCAAGATTTTAGTAGCTTGAATCAGACGATTGTTCAAGGGAACCTGTTAATTTGTAGCTACTCTATTAAATTTGTTCTTGGGCAATCAACTATAAGTAATGCTATACAGACAGCTAGGAATCTGAGTGCAGCTGGAGTTGTGTTTACTATGGATCCTTTTATTATTGGCTTTCAGCTTAATCCTGTTCCAATGAGTTTGCCTGGTATAATTATTCCGTCTGCTAATGACTCCAAGGTGAGTTGTATCATTTAAGACTCTTGCAACTTTATATAATTACTTTCTTTATAAAGTTAAATCTTTTAGCTTATATAACCCATTGGAACTGTAGCGATAAAAAGCAAAAAAAAAAATTCCCATTTGTATATAAATGGTTCGAAATTGCCACTGTAGCTCGAATACATTGCACTTTGGCATTCACTGGTAGCTCAAATTTATTTTTGCAGATCTTACTTCAGTACTACAATTCTTCATTAGAGAGAGATCCAGTCTCGAGAAAGATCATCAAGTTCGGGGCAGTTGCATGCATTGCAGGTGGAGTAGAAGCAAACTTCGATTACAGTGCTCCAAAAGTAATGTTTTATTCAGCTAGAGGACCAGATCCAGAAGACAGTTTCCTTCAAGATGCTGACATATTAAAACCAAATCTAGTCGCACCTGGAAATTCTATTTGGGCAGCGTGGAGTTCTGGTGGCACAGAATCAGTCGAATTTCTTGGTAATGCTTATGTTTGTATACAACCACATCACAAGTCGAAGCCTTTTTCGGTTGTAGTGCAATGAGTATTTGTTAGATGTGGGGAAATGGGCCCAACGGGTTGGGTAACGGGTCAAAAAATTAACTTTTGGATACATACCATCCCATCAAGACTTCTTTTGTCCATTTTTCCCTTTTATAAGTAAATGATGTATCAAATAAGATTATATCAACAACATTATTATATAATAAATAATTAATTTCCTCATTTAATGAAACAACTTCTGTAGTTGTAAACATTTGTGAACACTTTGGGTGGCGACCCAGTTTACCTTTTTGACCCGTTACCTTTTTAGTTAAATAACCCGACCCACCCACCCCTACTCCCCGGTTTGACCCAATGAAGGTATTAAAAGAAGAACTAAATCAACCCTTCCTGGTCAAAGTTGCTTACCTGTGCTGATTTCGAAATTTTTTGATGTCTTTAAGGTGAGGACTTTGCAATGATGTCCGGGACAAGCATGGCAGCTCCTCATGTTGCAGGGCTTGCAGCATTAATTAAACAGAAATTTCCAGATTTTAGTCCTTCAGCAATTGGTTCAGCATTATCAACAACTGCTTCTTTACATGATAAAGATGGGGGTCCCATTATGGCACAACGGGCGTATGCTAATCCTGATGTAAACCAGTCTCCCGCAACACCATTTGACATGGGAAGTGGCTTTGTAAATGCCACTGCAGCATTAGATCCTGGTCTGATTCTTGATTTGGGTATGTCAATATTACAAAAACAGTTTCAAAACAATCATCTAAACGCCTGTTGACTCAAGAATCCACATAAAGCAAACACTTTATTTGAAAAAAAAGGTGTAGATGAACGGTGTATATTAAATCTAACCAACGGGCTATGATTAATACACAATGAAATGCAATATTTTAATTAGAAAGCAATATCATGTGTGTTTTGCAGGATATGAAGATTATATGTCGTTTCTATGTGGCATCAATGGGTCAGCACCCGTGGTCCTAAATTACACAGGCACAAATTGTGGAGCCAGAAAGGTTAGTGGTGCGGACCTGAACTTGCCTTCCATCACGATTGCAAAGCTGAACCAGACTCGAGTCATCCAAAGAACGGTGACCAACATTGGTGGGAACGAGTCTTATAGCGTGGGTTGGAATGCTCCTTATGGGGTCTCTATGAAGGTGACCCCGGCTCATTTTTTTATTGCGAGTGGTGAGAAACAGGTATTGAGTGTGTCGTTGAATTCAACAATGAACAGCAGTGTTGCAAGCTTTGGAAGAATTGGACTGTTTGGTGATAAGAGTCATGTGGTAAACATTCATTTATCTGTTATTGTTAAAACAATGCATAACACAAGTAGTAGTTGAGGGTTTGATTGATTGTTGTTAGCATGGTTTGAAATTGTTATTATTTTTTGGTTATTTATATGTCCAGTTTTTGGTGTGTAAATTATGTAGAGAATTGATATGAGGCTAATGCATCAGTTTGATTATGATTCATTTTGACTTTTTTTTTTTACAAAATGTATGATTTATTTTCGGTTAAATACAATGATCATGTAGGGAAACTTCGTTAAGACGATTAAAAGAATGCATAACCGCAGCTAACTTTCTTTTATCCTCTTAAGCTAAATTTTGTTAAACATTATACTTTTAGAGTTGTGTTTAATATAGTTCATATAAAAACATAGGCCTAAATTTTAATATTTAATCACATGTAATTCAATATAAAATCATATGTGATTCACTATACAATCACATGTGATTCACTATACAATCACATGTGATTCACTATACAATCACATGTGATGGTAAAATCATTACATGTTAATTACGAAAATGTCACACCGCCCAAATTTTTAAAATGCAATCTGGACCATTGATGGGGCTGTCCAAGGGCGAAGATTAGTCCCTCAGGACTATGCAATAACTATGGACTATATTGAACATTTCTCTATACTTTTAATTTCATATAATAATTAGTAATGTTTGTTTCGGTGAGTTTCTTAAAAAATGGAGCTATGTTTTAATATATACAGCATGCCTTTTTGAAAAATTATATATATCCCTACTAAATCTTTGTACTCGTTATATTATGACATGTGTGTATTAAACTTTCTATTATGTACTAAACTTGTAAGTTTTTTTTTACCTTTTTATGTAATAAAAATACATACAATAGCAACGAATTAAAAGTTTGATACACTCAATAGAAACATTTACAGTTCGATACACGTAATAGCAAAACGTGATAACTTGGATACATGTTAGTAAACTAAACCGAAAAAAATGTGATTTTGTAAATCTTCTTATAACTAATCATGTTGTTAAAAGACAAATGTATAAGCGCATAAATACCCTTAAAAACATGTACCTGTAACACCACTTTTTCAAAATGGCTTTTAAAATTCATTTACTACTGATTAACACTCTAAAACATCAGAGTTTGCGAAAACAAGATTACATCATTTTAGTGCTAACAATTTCCTAAAAAGTAGTGTTTAAAGTACTTTTTTCGAAAACTTGGACCTATCCAACTCTGCAAAGCACTGGGGCCTTACCTTCGCTGGAACCTGGTTCACCTGCATGCACAACATACCAAAACATAAGCTTTCGCTTAGTGAGTATACTACTAACTGATAAACACATATAGCATGAGTAACTATTCTCAGGATGTCTCACATCCCATCTATAGTCTGCAAAACAGTCAAACTGTTAACTTGTCTCGAGGTATGATCATGCCTCGCGCGTAACCAAGCCCCTGACGCTTTACTTGGGTATAAGGATCTCAATATACCTATTTCACTTCCTCAAATACAAAGTATCAGCTTTTCTTTGTACAAGGCTTCTCTAAACCATGTACCTGCTATATTTGTGCACATACATATCATATATTACAACACATATATCATACTGTTCACTTTGTGCATAAATGCATATTAATTATACCAAATACTATAACATAGTGCTATTGAACCTCTGAACAACAGCCTTTAACATCACATATCAAACATACAATTGATATACTATTCACTTAATGCACGTACGTATGCTAATCTGATTAAAGGTAAATACACTCACCTTAGCAGCGATTAAGATACTTCTATCACCGAAACTTCAATATCTTATTGCCTACACGCAATAAACAAGTACTATATAAACTTCTATGCGTTCTGGGGCAACTTAAACTGAACATCAAACAATAAACAACTTGTCTCGGTCCTGGCTCTCCCTACGGCTGTAAAGGAATTCCTCTACACTCGTAGGAGTCCCCCCTTTACTACGGCTGTAGGGATTCATCCATACGCCCGTAGGAGTTGTTTCTTGGCTTCCTACGGTTGTAGGCTATATGCTCTACGCCCGTAGGCTTGTTTCCTTCGTCCTTAGATGGTAACTCTTAAAACATTGTCCTATGCCCGCAGGAACCTTTACCTACGGCCGTAGGAGGCAAAACAACCATAAATCATTGACACCTTTCTACGCTCGTAGGGAATAATCCATACGGCCGTAGGAACAGTCGGTATAGCAGACTCATCTGCTCTGTTCATGCAACAATTGTAAATCCGAGTTTTCACCAAAGAAAACGACTAAAACTCAGATTCAAACTTCCATACTACTGTTCTAACATGTACTACTGAGTAATACAACAAATCCACTTTTGAATCCCTTTCTTGACCTACAAACTTAAATAAACCATTAAGAACACATACCTCTTGCTAATACTTCACTTTATGAACGAATTCAACTATTAAACTTCTGATTTCTTGCTCAAAAATCACATCATCAGATTTTGGTAGTGTGTGTGTCGTATGGTGTAAGTGTTTGGGAAGGGTTTTGACTACACAAAGTCAAAACAACTCTCATATATATCTTAACTTTCATAAATGGCATAAACAGCCCCTGGACTTACAACTTTCATCATTTGCCAATTTTAACCCCTCAACTTTAGTAAGTACATAATACACCTAGCACATAAAGGCAACTTGCTAAACATACATAATACTTAACACGTTAATTGGTACAAACTCATATCTAGGAACTTACGAATTTTGGGGCATTACAGTACCACTATCACCTAATCAATTGATCATCACAATCTAAATCATTTCTTAATAGATCTATACCTATTACTACTATATAATACATTTAACACTCTCTCATATACTTTACTTAATCTCTTAAAATGCAAAAGAAAATTACTAATATACCACTTAAATAACCTCCATTTCTCTCCTACTTTACACACCCACCAATAAACATTATTATAATTACACACTTTCTAAACTATAAAAAGAAAAAAGAAAAAAGGTTGTTTAGTTTTTTTTGGAATTTAAAGAAAAGAGTTTAGGGTTCCTGGTAAAAAAACTATTTGTGGAATATCATACTCGTATATTATATAAGAAAATAGTATGTTATCGGGTAGAAACTATTCGCCTCTGCAACATTATACGGATACAATGCTAGTAAAATCATAAATGAAGAAAATTAAATAAGAGAAAAAAAGTAAAAAAAACATATTAAACGTTAATTATTTAAAAGCACACGAGATATCTAAAAGTTAAAAAAAACTTATTCTGAATAATGTAATTAAAAAATCATAAAAAATTTAAGGGCAAATTGCATTAAAAATACAATAAACTTTATCTTAGTTACCAATATATACAATCAATTTTTATTTTTCTAAAAATAGTACAACCAACTTTTATAATCCTCACATTATATGCAATTTGTAACATCCCAAAATAGGGCCTAGTTGTTAGTAGTTGTACTATGTGCTTATCTAGTTGTACATTGATTTTAATCAATGTATTTTGTTGCTAATTGTGTTATTTGTTGGTTATATGTGATAAAAAGGTGTTAGGTAAAATAATTATGATAGTAGATAAAATTGGTAAGTTAGTAACCGGTTTTAGGTAATGATTCCAAATATATCCTCGTTAGTTGAAATGGGTAAACGAGGGATTAGTTGTAGGTTAAAGAGGGGAACAAAATACCATGCTTTAAATTAAAACCAACCAAAGTCGGTCTCTCTTTTCTATCTTATCCCCTGGAGAGAATCAAAACACACATTAACACACACACACTCTCATACGTATACACACATACACATTAGTTCTTGTGGATTCAAAGTAGAAATCAAAGAAGGAGGCTTTGATTGTGAGTTTGTCTACTGATTTCCTTGCTTAAATCACCATCTACAGCTGAAATTATCTTCAATTTGTAAGTAACCTTTTATGAAACCTAGTTTTTTTGTATCTTGAAGGAGATAACCTCTTTTGATGGTGTAAAGTGAGTTTTAGTTGTTAGTTTGTGTCAAGTATGTGTTAGTAAGCTTCAATGGATGTCAAATAATGTTTATGAACAATTGGAATTGAGTTTTGGTTGAATTCCATGCCAAAACACGAGTTACAGACGCTGTGTTCGAACAGGGAAGAAGTTCTGCTGAGCAAACCCTTCTTGCGGCCGTAGGAGCAATTTCTTTCTGCGGCCGTAGAGAAAAGTTCCTGCGGCCGTAGGAGGGTGTTTTTCAGAATTTTTGAAACTAAGTCTTCTGCGGCTGTAGTAAGTGGTTCCTATGGCCGTAGGAGGGTGTGTTATGTGGTTTACCGTCTACGGACGAATGAACAAGGTCTACGGGTGTAGGTACGTGATGTGTGAAATCTAGTTATATATTTTTAAGTCCAATATTCACCTATTCTAGCATAAACACACACTAGGCAAGTGTACCTAATCGTGTAGTAGCAAAAGAAAGGCAAGTAATGGGTATCGTATCCACAGGGAGTGATTCAAACACACAAGAGAAAACAAACTATAATTAACCTAAAATTGAGGTTTTCAGTTTTAAGAGAGAGATAACTAATAACTAAGCATGAATTAAAAGCAGACAAGTAAAACAAAAATGAACTTTTGCAAACAACCAGATGATAACAAGTATCCACCTTAATCTTTCCCCCTATTATGATTGTTAGTGCATACATGGTCACACATTAAGAAATGCACTCCTTATTTTGATGATGATAAAAATATGAACAAGTAATATTATTGCTTATCAAATTTATTCATATGTTCATATGCTACATTCTTTAAAGATCAACAAACCTAAAATAAATGATCAAGTGAAGAACAAATAATTGAAGACCTCAAATCAACAAGAAAAGAAGAAAACAAGATAAAAGCAAACACTCAACCTTCACGGTCGATATCATGGTCGACCGTGAATCGTCCGTCACTTCACATCCCACAACTTGTTCTTCTTGAAGTCAACCAAACGCGTACTCAACAAGTGAAGATGATATCTTCAAAGCCGATGACGAAGATATCTACAAACAAGAGGTTGAAATATATGAGCTGATGTGCTAAAAGCGTACCAGTTTTTTATTTATAAAAACCGTTATTATTTAGTACGACTACAACACAAATAGGCAAGAGGACCTAGTCGTATAGTAGTATAGAAAATAAGTACGGATGTCGAACTCAAAGGGAACGGGTATGATTTGATAAAATTATATTAATTGAAATATAAAACTAACGATAAAATAAATGGGGGAATTATGGATAAGTGAGCAATCAACCAATCTAACACTACCAACAACCCTGGAAAACTCCTAAAACAACCGATGAAACCAGAGAGCGAATGAGCAAGGAACTTGGAAATCAGATAATATAAAGCTATTTTCCCTCCCTAGATTCGATTACACTTATCTCATGGCAATTAGATTCATGGTAATAAGAACTAATGATACTTAAACATTCATGCATCGATTTCTATAATAGTTAATGTAACGCCCCCCTAACGAGCTTAAAATTAGAGTTAATTTAAACTTTTTAAACAACGATTATCAAAAGCGTTGCAGCGGAATTAAACACCATTTACAAAAACAACCAGTTTGACTCGGCTAATTAATTACAACAAAAGGATTAGCCAAGTTCACAGCTACAAGCGTTACCTACACGTTTCCGACCATCGGATCCATATATACCACAACGTTTTCCCCAAAAGATATATACAACAAAAGCTACCATCAGTACCCGCCTCTCCAGGCCTCTAGCATCACCCTGTGAAAAAGATAAATCTTGCACCGTTAGCTACAACTAGCTAGTGAGCACCAATTACACATAAGCAACAATAAGCAGGCTATCATGCATCAGAACATCACACAAGGCTATCCTATCATATTGAGGCGAGCCAAACGTGGCAGCAGTAGTCGTATGTTGCAGGGGAGCCAACCCCGCTCAACAACCCAACAGCAGTCCACGTGGTACACCATGTCTTTCATGCTGGTTCCAATCTATCAAGGAACCCAGTTCCATAGAGGAACGGCGGCCTGCAGAGCCCTACCCAAGTGTATACTACCTGAGTACCGTTAGTTCCCCAATTCGTAGTCCCTAAGGACCCTGGGAACCCAGCCAGATACTAACACCCGTCTACCTGACTGACCTCCGTGTTCTCCAATTCAGTGTCCGGACAAAACTTCATAAACAAATAGCTGATCCAATAAGGATCCAGTTCATGCGCGCATATAATCACAACAATATATTTCCTATCAATATTATTAAGCATGCCTATACAACTCTATCATAACATACCTCCATTTCCACGTATCAATGCACCAATCACGTGTCAACATGTACTACAGATAACTTACCTACTGAGACTCATGGGAAACCGGTACTCACCTCGAAACTACAAGAGGCAGATGTGCAATCGGGAATCCCAAGAGCATACAGAATCGTCCGAGTCACCTAACACCAATAAACATAGATAAACACCCCTTAGTACCCACTATATTAGACTGGCACTAACAACTGTCTCAACAAAAGGTCAACATGGCTTCTGACAGCCTCCTACGGCCGCAGGAACATGTTCCTACACCCGCAGGACACCCATCCAACACGTACTACGGCCGTAGTATATATACACTACGCCCGTAGAAGCTCTTGCCAAAGAACCATGACCTACGGCCGTAGTAACCATATACTACGCCCGTAGTATGTATCCTTTGGGTAACTACGGCCGTAGGTTATATACCCACGCCCGTAGTCTTGTTTCCATCACCCGTGGGTGGTAATCCTCTTAAACACGACACTACGGCCGTAGCAACCATTTCCTACGACCGCAGTAACTACAAACCACACCCTACGGCCGTAGTAACATTATACTACGCCCGTAGGAACAACAATTACAGCGTGTTCTTGCTCTGTTCGAGCACAGCCACGATTTTATGGGTTTTTGACACAAAATCATACTTGAATCCATATCCAAGTATTTACACAACATATCTAGCATACACATGAACTTACTAACATGATTTGGACACAAGAACAACATCAAAACACCTCTAAATCTTCAATTTGACACCACATACATACACACACCAAGAACTAGGTTTTTGATCAAGAAAACTTACAAGATGATGATATAGAACAGATTCTAGACTTGGATTCAACTGAAATCAGCAACAAAAGATCTTCCCTCTTGATTTCTCTTTCAATTTCTTCAAGTGTGTGTGTGTGTAGGTGTTCACGTACGTACGTATGTGTTTGTGTACGTGAAGAGAACATTAACAGGGAATAAGGAATGGCCCTTAGGCCGACTTAACAAGTTAATACCCCTCTCGGGTATTTTGTTCTCCTATTCAACTTAAAACACAACTTAGGGTTATCCGTTTCAACTAACGGAGATATTTTTGGAATCATTATCCAAAACCGTTCAACTATTTGTCAACATGGTCAACTTATGACACTTTTCATAATACTACATTTTTATCCACATTTAACACCAGTTAACACCAATTAGCACCATTTAACACCAATTAGCATCAATTCATAATTAAAACACCAATTAACATATAAAACACCAATTAGCAACATGTATACTACAATTAACCACAAAACACCAGTTAAAGTCATCGTACTACAATTAAAGCTACATGTACTACATTTTACAACTAGGCCCCATTTTGGGGTGTTACAGTTAAAACCTTGGTCCGGTTATAACCGTATAATTACACCAATTAATAACATTTATGGTCAAAAGCGCGATTAAAAGGGATAATTAGCCAATTAATTCGATTAACAAGTTAAGCCCTAATCTTAATGCTTGTATGGTCAACAAAACATTAAACTAACATATAAAGTTCATTATATGGACATCACATGCAAAAGACTCTAACTTTAATTGCTCAAAAGATAGGATTTGGTCAATCACTATTCCTTAATCATCTATTGGTCATAGACAATCAAGATTCAAACTTTATGATTCAAGTGGACTCTCAAAACATAAAAATCAGATTCTAAGCAATCAAAACAGATTCATAAGCATGGATAAACATAAATTAGGCTAAACTAGGAACAAACATGAATTAAGCATCAAAACCATGAATTAAATCAACCATAATTAAAGTTCATCTCCTTGAGGGAGGAAAATCAGAAGTCTAACCTAGAACAAACATGCTAAAGCTCTGGAAATTATTCAAACAAGAAACATGAAGAACTAGAATGAATAAAACTGTAAAAGCCGAATGTTCCGGGACTTGATATTCGATTTTATCTTCAATCCAAGCCGCAATGCTCCGAGCTATGCTCCCATATGCTTCATGGTGTTTTTAAGGAGTTTCTAGAGGTTGAAGATGGTGAAAAGTCGGATGGAAAAGCTTAATCCCGAATAGAGATCAAATCAATTTATAAAGCTGTCAAAGGCCCTTTAGCGACGCTAAGTCACCTTTAGCGACGCTAAGTGGTAGCTTTTAGCGACGCTAGCGACCATTTAGTGACAGAATTTCGGAAATTTCAAACTTTGATGCTTATCTTCGAATTTTAGCCTTTTTTATCCATATATATACTCAAATATCCGAATTTGAACCTGAAAAAGAATAAATAATGATATTAAACATATATTTAACATATTCTCATGATTTTTATCCAAAAATAATTAAATATCGCATTAAATATATATATAAAAATCGCGATATCATGAGCTTACAATTAAACAAGTTTAAGTTTTTATAAAATTATTTTTATAAAAACTTCTATAAAAATTAACAAACTTTTTATAAAAAATCACAAGTTTGGTTTAAAAAATATAAGACTTCTTAGTTTGGCAAATACCAAACATAATCTAGCATTGAAATAAAACAACACCATATTTAAAAAATGAAATCTCCCAAAGAAGCAAGCATCCAACATACTTTATACATTGGCTTCTAAACTTCCATATTGGTGTTTAAATTCAAACATAAGAGGTATGACATCAACCCAACTTTTCTAAGACTTCTTTTCAATGAATTTTAATGGTAAAAATGGGTTGTGTGTGATTTTGGTAAAAGGCCAACGTCTTTATTTGCAAGGCTCAAAAAGTTCCAGAATGCTGACGGAAGATGCCACGGTCGATCGTGGATCGACCGTGGACTGTCTGAACACTTTTTGAACTTTCACCTTTTTCCTTATTTTAACTAACTCAAGTCTTGTGATTTCACCAAGCTCTTGCAATCTGAAATATAGAGAAAATATACAAGATCTTGTAAGCTCATATACTTTGATATTATTCAATCTTTCAAGATCAAGATCCAAGCAAGAGTGAAAGCCATCAAAGTTCAAACACTACTTCTACATTCTATATCATTTGTAATAGTGTAAGGATCAACTATAGTCTTTCTAATTAGAGTGAAGTAAGGATCAACTCTAGCCTTCCAAATTAGAGTGAAGTAAGGATCATCTCTAGCCTTTAGAATTAGAGAGAAGTAAGGATCAACTCTAGCCTTTAGAATTAGAGTGAAGCAAGGTTATCTTTACCTTACTTGCAAGTTTGAAGTGTTAATTTTTGCAAGTGAAAAAGAGAAGTGTAAAAGGTTTATCTCTACCTTCAAAGAGAGAAGCTAGTGGAGTAAACTCTTGGTGGGTGAGGCCAAGGAGTGGATGTAGTGCAAGTTTGTTAACACTTGCATGAACCACTATAAATCTCTTGTCTACTTTTGGTGATATCTCTCTACCCTTACTCTTTTTATTTCAAGTATATATATTTGTTGTGTTATAAACTTCAGGAAAAATCTTTTAAACACAACTTACAAATTTTTATAAGTGTAAAAATTGGTAAACTAAGTTAAAGAACCTATTCACCCCCCCCCCCCCCTCTAGGTTCCAACAATGATATATCTCAAGATCAGTTTAATTGATTACCTGGATTGACTTAGCCATATTCAATTTCCTATTTCATACAACTATTGTGAGATGGACAAGAATAACAACTTCCAATTGATCATCAAATCCACACAACCTAGTTCATAATTCATCAACCATATTAAAGCAAGTTTAATATAAACCAATCACGTCCTTGATTGTAAACCCTAGATTATTAGGTTTAGGTTACTGTTTCTTGATTCTGATTACTATTCCAAGCAAACACCTTGAATCATTCATAGACAAACATCCAAGAAGGAACAATATCATATAAACTTCCTATTTATACTCAACATGCACCATGAATCAAAAAACAAGAGATGAAAACCATAAAAATCTAAACTTTAATTGAATGAACATGAAACTAGTATCAATCCTTAAGTAATCAAAGAAATCAAAACATATCCCAATTAGGGTTCAATCATAAGATGGATACATGAGGTGATTAGCCCATAATCAGGCTTAAACAACCAAACAAAGTCTGAAAAAGCATTCCTAATAGAAGATTAGACATATATTCGACAAACCGGGTTAATGATGATGATGATTGATGATGAAAGATGGATCCTCTAAGCTCCAAGGGTGTTTCCTCACCCTCCAGGGTTGAAAACCTCTGAAAAAGACGCCTAGGGCCGGCTTGAATACAAAAGATGTGATTTTCGGATTCAAATTTCGAATTTATAGAAATCTAATCTGCGCAGGCTCGCGGCACGAGCCCATATGCCTCACGGCGCGAGCCCATATACCTCACGGCATGAGGTATCCGACCCAAAACCCTTCTATTTCCAGAGAGTTACTCGCTTCGCGAGCTTGATTCTTTCACTGCGCGAGGATCTCGCGGCGCGAGCCATTATGCTTCGCGGCGCGAGCCTTTGGTTTTGAGAGATGGCCATAAAACTACAATTGTAGCCCTTTGAGTCTAGTTTCCGTGGCCGCTTGAATCACCTCAATCCGAGTTCATATGAGCAATATATGATCAAAACGGTGAAGGTGTGTCAGAGTTGACAGCTTTTCTCATTTTTCTCTCGTTTTTCCACCGAGTCTTCCACTTTTTCAACACTTTTAACCTGCAAACATCCCAACAACAATTTAGTGTACTATATATCCATTTAAGCACAAAAGATGTGTAGAACGCACAATATTTACGGATAAAAACATAGTTTAATCCGGAAATATCAGTACGTAACCTACGGCCTTGGTTCACCATAAAACAGCTCCTGCGGGCATAGGGATAAGTTCATGTGGCCGTAGGGCTCGGTTTAATGGAAAGAACCTCTGCGGGCGTAGGGGGTTGCCTCTACGTCCGTAGGAGGAGTTTGTTAAGCCTTCTGCGGCCGTAGGACATGTCCTCGGCGGCCGTAAGACCCTATACAGTATGAACTACTTGTAATTCGTATTCTGTGATAAGTGTTAAGTGTTGACAAGTCTGTAAATAATGTGTTAGGCGCTCCTGAAGAACCAGAGGATACCGAACACTACATTTGCCTGCTGTAGCTTTTGAGGTGAGTACCGATTAACCTTAGGCATCACGATAAGAATGTTGTACCACACTTAAGGTAAGTTATTGATTATGTGTTATTAATTGTTATGGTATGATTTATTATACAAACATGGTAAACCTGTGTTACATATTTTTTATGATATGGCTTGGGTAGGCCAATTATGTTATGCTTTGTTATACTATGGGCTTTTGTAGGCCGCTTTGCTATGTTATGGCTTTCTGTAGGCCAATTTGATATGATATGGCTTTTGTAGGCCAACTTGCTATGATATGGCTTTTGTAGGCCAACTCGTTATGATATGGCTTTTGCAGGCCAACTTTGTTATGATGAGGCCAGAGTCACCCAATACGTGTTCGTGCCGGCACTTTGTTAGCTGTTTGGGGTACGGTGATTCGTTGATCGTGAATCGGGTTCTTGCAAAACCCCGTGCCTCAACTAGGGGCTCTCAGTTCCTACTGATCTCCCCGCTTGTTAATGCAATGGTGGACTGCTACCCGCTCCCCCACCAGCGCGATATGATAGATGTATTCGGTTCCCCCAGTTTGGATCATTGAGCCAGGCTTGCAACCCTGCAAGATGTGACTCCTCCTGTTTATACCGGAACATCGCTAGCTGTTAGGGTAGACTTGTTTGATAACCTGCGATATGCCTTGCATGCTATGATATTCATGTTATGATACTATGTTTAATCGTTGCTCACTAGCTATTTATAGCTAACTCCTCCATGTATTCCTTCCGAATTACAGGTAATTAGTTGTTGGTGAGGATGGGGTATTTTGCTATGGTTGCTACTACCGAGTTGGAATTTTTGGGGAACACTTTTGCTGTTGCTTTTGTAACTCTGATACTTTGTTTTAATGGTCGACAGATATTTGGTAACCTTGTCGGGTTCTTTTGTTAAAACTTACGATACAGTTGGTGTATATAACTAACTAATAGCTTCCGCTGAGTTTGTTAAACGATATCTTTTATTTAAACAGTTGGTGTCTTAATTATATTTTATTAATTAAGCTTCTGAAAACCCGGCGCGTTACATAACTTGTTGTATACTATGTAAGTTATGACAAAGTTCATTATATACAATGGAAACTAAACAACAGACACATAAAAAAGTTGTTTGCATACAATGAAAAGATTATGAACGTTAATTGTATTATTTAAAAAAATTTGAAGTTGATTGTATACAATGGTAACTAAGACAAAGTTCAATGCATTTCCATACAGTTTGCCCAAAATTCAATGGGTAAAAAACTTATTATGTAATGCTGTTTATTGAGACTTTTGTAGTTGTTGTCTTAACCTTTCATACTCTTTTATTTACTAGCATAGTACCCGCGCAATGCGACAATTACAAATAAGTTTCACTCGATAACATGTCTTTTTTCAATAAAGTAGGGATATCATATTCACGCACTATGATGATGCTGAATAGTTTTCATCCGCAACATCTGTATTTTTTCTGTTTTTCAATTTTTTTATTGCTTTAACTATTTATTAATTTTTATTTAATTTGTTATAATATCTTATAGGTTACAAATAAATTTGTGTTGACTTGACTTTTTAAACATTATTTATTATGAAATGTTTAGTTATATAATGCTAATTAAGAATATAATTAAGTCTATTTAATTGTTTCTTTTTAGGTTTAAATGAGGGTATATTAGTAATTTCATTTTTAAGAGTTTAAGCAAAAGCATTAAATGTTTTATAATATAGTATAAATTTATAGAATAATAACTTAAAATGCAGTGTATAAACACGAATGACTATTTATGTAAATTTTAATTATTTATGGTGTGAATATCTTATATATATATATTAAATCCATATATGGATAGCAATTGAAGAAATATTCTTGAAAATCAGACGATGAAGAAAAAAATTTGATATAATCACATGTTTGCGTCAATAGTTGTTAGTGGAATAGGAATTGATGTAACACCGGCTTTCACGAGCTTAAAATTAACGACAATTAAAACTTTTTAATCGAAAGATTGCAGCGGAATAAGTAACGTTTACAAAAGATTAGTAAAGTTCCTCTGACTCGGCTATTAATTTACATCAAAAGAATAGGCCAAGTTCATAACTAACAGGTGTTACCAACTAGCAACAACCGACCACCGGATTACATATATAACAACCAGTGTTCCCAAAAGATACTTACAACGACAACCATCAAGTTCCCGTCTCACAAGGCCAACTACTCAGCACCTGCAAAAAGGGACAATACTGCACCATTAGCTACACTAGCTAGTGAGTACAGATTTACACATAAGTATCAACAAGCAGGTTTTTCACAACACAGGAACAGCATATACAGTTATCCTATCACAACGCGGCATGCCAACATGTCAGTAAGAGTTACATCTCGCGGGGTGGGAACCCCGCTCAACAACTCCAACTGGGGTATCAGCTACAACCAACCGCACTGGTGGGGGAGTGAAGAGTAGTCTACCCAGCGCGGTCGTGCCAACTCGGATCTTGATCGTAAGCCAATATCCCAACTCATGCTAAGGAACGGCGGTCCTGCAGAACCTGAGACACGGCGTGCACCACCGAGCCACCGTTGACCCCGAATTATCCATCTTAAGGGATCAAGCCTTGCGGCTGACCTTAACCATGCCAGCTTCTGTCCGGACAAATACATCAAGTAACAACTCACCCGTATCGGGTCCAACACTACGCATGCGATTTACAATAAACGAGTAAAGCAACTTAACATGGCATAGCACATGGCAACATAGGATATCGTACCTCATATATGCACATGAACAACGTTAACAACATATCATACCTCATATACGCACGTGTGCAACATCAACGACATATTTCAACTAACCACAGACAACTATACTTATTGAGCCTCATGGGAAAAACCGGTACTCACCTCGAGATTACAGGAGGCAGAAATGAAATCGGGAATCCCAAGAACACACAGAGTCGTCCGAATCACCTAACACATCATGTGTAGGTTCAGTCAATAACTAAATGTATAGTCATTGGTTCTATCTAAGCGTGCAACGAACAACAAGCAACAAGTAACCTGGAATAGCTCCTACGGCAGCAGAGGACGTGTCCTACGGCCGCAGGACACCTTTCGGACACCCCTTACGGCCGCAGGAATGTATCCTACGCCCGCAAGGGTTCCTCCCCAAGAAACTATACTCTAGGCCGTAAGGACCATACCCAACGCCCGCAGGAGTGATTCTTTGGGTGCCAACGGCCGTAGGTTATGTACCCACGCCCGTAGGCTTCTTTCTTTCACCCGTAGGTGGTAAACCTCATAAAATACATAAAATACCCTCCTACGGCCGCAGAAACCTTTTCCTACGGCCACAGAAGGCTTAATTTCAATAATCCTGAAAAACACCTCCCTACGGCCGTAGGAACATTTTACTACGGCCGCAGGAATAAAAACGGCCCCTACGGCCGCAGGAACTTTCCCCTACGGCCGCAGGAACTTTCCCCTACGGCCGCAAGAAGGTCCTGCACAGTAAACTTCGTCCTGTTCAGCCATCAGACCTGCAACTCGCGTTTTTGACACCCAAATCGACTAAAATTCATTTTCAACTGTTCCTACATGTTCAACAACACTTCTACAATATTACCTACATATTTCTTAACTTATACAACAATTATTTCTCAATTTAACCCTTCAATTGGGTGTTTTCTCTCAAGAACACAAAACCAAACTTCTATTGAGAAATACTTACAAAATCAGTTGAGCAACCACCACAAGAACAACTTATAGATTCGAATTTAACTTGCAAATCTTCAAGTCTTAACCTCTCCTTTAAGAATCCAAGCTTGAGAGTGTTTGTGTGTGTTTACGTGACTTTGTATGTGTGTAGTATGTGTTTTGTGTTCTCCAGAAGGATAAGGAGAAGCTACAAGCCGACATAAGTGGGTTTAATACCCCACGGGGGTATTTTGTTCTCCTATTCAACTTAAAACACAACTAAGGTTTATCCGTTTCAACTAACGGAGATATTTTTGGAACCATTATCTAAAACCGTTCAACAATTTACCAACTTGGTCAACTTATGACACTTTTCATATTACCACATTTTTATCCCCAATTAACACATAAAACACCATTTAGCAACAAGACACCAATTAAAGTCAACGTACAAGTCAACAAACACAAAGTACAACTACTTACTACTAGGCCCTATTTTAGGATGTTACAATTGACATAAGATCCATTAGTTGTTGGTGAAAAATGCTTAACAGATTTAGGATGATAGTTGAATAAAGAATTAGGGTTCGCTTGAAGAATGCTCTTGAATGACATGGAATCTGATTAAAAAGATGGATTACCATGATCTACTTAAGATACACACTTGGCACAAAATTCACGTATTAAGATTTTTGACATAATTTTTTTTTCATTCATTAGTCATTTTAGAAAACAAATAGGATAATTACTAAGAACGAATTCTAAAAGTTATAACCTATTTCTTTATATACATTAAAGATTTAAGAGAAAACTTTTTAAACCTCTTTCGCTATGGATTTTTAATATTACCTTTTTTCCTTAAAAAAACAGATTCATCTTTTATTTTATATGTTTATGTTTATTTTCAACTAACATCTTATCGATTTAAACTAATGAGATGCTTGTTAATCTTGTAATATTTTGAGTTATAGTTACTTTTTTCCATCCATGCCTTTTTATAACATTGTTCTTTTTTTCTTTTTAGCTCTTTTGTTTCTTTTAATTTATTTGCGGTAGTAAGGCCACCCGTAGCGGGTGACCCGAAGCTTCTTGGGAGTCTCGGCTTCATTTGGGAGAAGCCATACGTGTGAATCGGGTTCACTCCTTTTCTCTATCCCCTTCGGCTTCCTCAACCCGACTAAACCAAGCCTATTTTTTGTTTTGTAAAATTGTAGAGAGAATAATGAGAGAAAATATTTGGGTTGTTTGAGTTATGTGCTAATTGTGTTTTAAGTTGATTTGAGTTGGAAATAAAAAACTAAGAAAATCTGATGTGACACGTGATATGACATTTGTGGTGATTAGGGTTCACAAATGCTATACCTATGACTTATAAAAAAAAACTGTTAGTTCTATAGATTTACATAAAAAGTTACATATAAACGTGCTGGTAGATTGTTTAATATTAAATTGAATATCTATACTAAATTATAAAACATTTAAATTTTAAAAGTATTTAATTTTAAGTAGTACAAGTTTTTATGCATAAGATACAAACACTTAAAGCAATAGCTTAACCAATCATTCCCTTAATTATTTCAACTAATTTAAGGAAAATATTACCTTAATAAATCATTAAACATCATAACAACTATTTTATTTTATCTAATTTTGGCTAAATTACTTATATCAATACAAATTTAAGGCTATATTATCTTTTTCTATAATTATTTAATAATAATATTTTTTAATTGGTTTTCAAAAACTATTTTAATAACTAATAAAATAGTAGATTGCAAAAAAGTACAGAAATCAGAAAAAGAAGAAAAAAATGGATATGTTGACAGACACCTCATTTCACACATGCCATCAAACATGTTGTCGAACGCAAAACATTATTGTCGCTATCGTGTACGCGAGTGCAATGCTAGAAAAAGAATTATAAACTAGTGTAATCTTGTTAGCTTTCAGCATAAAATTGAACATGTATTTTATGTTCTTGAAGGGGCTAAAAGCAAATCTTCACTCTTTTTGTATAAACCCTAAATAAATCTTGAACGCAGCCTCGTCCTTGCATCTGTATCCACCCACGCTCTTGCTCCCGTGCTTCTATCGTTTATCTTTTTACAAGGAGACATGCCTCCAAAGGCTGCGAAAAAGGAAGCACCCGTTGAAAGACCCATCCTTGGCCGTTTCTCGTCGCATCTCAAGATTGGGATTGTTAGTTCCGTTCAACTTTGTCATTCTTTGTCATTTCATCCAGTTTTCTGATCTAATTCAATGTTATATACTCTGATTTTGTTTGTTTTCCTACTATACCTAGATGATTGGGATTTGGGAATAGTATATAGATTCATAAACTTCAAGCTTCTGATATGGGTTGTCATTAGTATGGTAAACAGTAAGCTTAGATGATAAATTATAATCTTTGCTTTTTTTTCCCAATAAGAAAATGAGTTACATCTTTAGTTTTATGTGTTTGGGGCTCCTGATTATAGTTAAATTGTCTACTTTTTTTACTAGGATCTTAGATTTTTCCAATGTAAATTACTACTGTGATATTGAACTTGCAATGTGATTACATTGCTTAATTGGTTCATTGATGGAAGGAGTGTCAGGTTTCAGTGAATGATTGCTCAAAAGTAAAGTACACAGCTGTTTCTACAGAATATGGACTCATCTTGTTGTTATATGTCCTACTGATTTCAGGTTGGATTGCCGAATGTAGGGAAGTCTACTCTTTTCAACACTCTCACCAAGTTGTCAATACCTGCTGAGAACTTTCCGTTTTGTACAATTGAACCTAATGAGGCTCGTGTGAATATTCCTGATGAGCGATTCGAATGGCTCTGTCAACTATTTAAGCCAAAGAGTGAGGTAATATGCAGGCCCTGCTTCTATATAAGCTATCAGTAAGTAGGAATATTCACCATCATTGTATATTGAGTTACGCACTTTATCTGTCAAAGCTTCAACATGTTACTACTTATTGAGCTGCATATTTGTTCATTTGAATGCTGAAGGGGTTTATTTGATAATAACCTTTAGTTCCCACACTAAGTTAACTGACTTGTGGCTTCTAGGTTTCTGCATTCTTAGAGATACATGACATTGCTGGGTTGGTTAAAGGTGCTCATGAAGGACAAGGGCTTGGAAACAATTTCTTGTCTCACATTCGTGCAGTTGATGGCATATTCCATGTTTTACGTAAGATTTCATTTCCATAATCTTTGTTAACTAATTCTTTTAGATCATCTGGATTTTGTTTTTCACAAAATGATAACCATACATCAAAACATGCAATTTACATGAGGACACGACCCGCATAATTATTCGTGTCATGATGTGTGACACGACCCGTATAAGTTGAAACACGACACGACCCGCGTAACCCGTTTAATTGTACGGGTTGGCGGGTTCGTGGGTCATTCACGGGTTGGCAGGTCATAAACGGGTTGGCGGGTCATTAATTGGTTGGCGAGTCAGTGGGTCTAGTTTTACTAATTTTGTCCCTTGTTCGTCAAAATACAAAACTAGAATGCAAATTATTAAATAAAGTTCAACCCTAGCTAAATAGTTTAATCCAAATACAAAAACTTGATGATTCTAAGAACAATTAAACTACAAGTGATGACGTCAACTTTTAGTAGTTTCAAAACGGCGAATGGCAAAAGGAAACAATAGAATTAAAACGGCGAATGAACAAAAGGAGACAATAGAATTGTTTCTTATTAGGTTTAGGATGACTAAGGAATAAGATAAAAGCCCAATAACAAATAGGAAACATGAAATATATAAGGATAAATAGAAAAATAAAAAATATCAAAAATATATATACGGGTTGACGGTTCGACCCGCGAACACGCAAGACAACTCGAACACGACCCGTTTATTTATACGGGTTGACGGGTCAACCCGAAAACGACCCAAACCCGTTTATGCTCAACCCAAATCCGTTTATTTGCGTGTCGGGTTCGCGTCGTGTCGATAATTGCCACCCCTAGGATCTTACCATTCATGTTTTTAGCTAAGTTTTTTTCAGAGTGGACCCAAGTATCATGAATCATGACGCTCTATATTCCATCATGTTGGTTGCTTTTGTTTTCCATTGTGCAGTTCTTCTTGATTCTTTTGTAATATCGTTGTATATATAATAGGTGCATTTGAAGACCCGGATATTATACATGTTGATGACTCTGTGGATCCTGTAAGAGATTTGGAAGTTATAACTGCGGAATTACGGCTGAAGGTATGTTCTAAATCCTTTGAATGCTCGCATTTCTGTCTGTATGTTATGCATTATGTAGAGTGCCTTTGTTTTCTGTATTTCTTGATTAACAACTGTTGCTAGATAAACTATATTTCTTGTAATAACATCTGTGGACATTTATAGGGTTTACAAGCTCACAGTTACAGAGTGATGACATCTTTTACTGAACTTGAATTAAGTGTAGTAGTTCCTAGATCTTATGGAATAGCTTATTTTCACAACCTTAGTAGTCAATGCCATATATAACATTAATGCTTAATTTTGCTATTTTCTTTATGGTTAAGGATATTGAGTTCATGGAAAGAAGGATTGAAGATCTTGAAAAGAGCATGAAGAGGAGCAATGACAAGCAGTTGAAAATAGAGCATGAAGTTTGTTTGAAGGTATCTTTGTATATTAATTTAGTGCTAAGTTCTATTTGCTGATATCTAAACAATGATAGCCTATTGTTGTTATCAAATATATGGTGAGTTTGTTTTAAGAATTCTTTCTACAGCAATAATTTATCCTCTCTTCATTAGTACACTGTATATAAGGAATATGGGAAAGCTGGTGGATCACTGGATTGCAAGGGATTTTTGGTTTGCCTTAGTTTACAGTTTTATATGAATCTAAATTACTGTAAACATGATGTAGTGGAACAAAAAATATATAAAGGTAACAAAAATGTCAAACATATTTCTATTAATGGAAGTAATTTCCAAATTTTTTTTCACTTATCTGTACAGTCTCAAAGACAACTGATGAACAATGACTCGGCTTGCTTTTCTGCAGGTCAAAACCTGGATCGAGAGTGAAAAGGATGTTCGGTTGGGGGACTGGAAAGCCGCTGAAATTGAAATTCTGAATGCTTTTCAGTTGCTCTCTGCAAAACCTGTTGTTTATTTGGTAAACTCATTTCTTCCATTACTCTTTTATGTTTCTTGATATTGGTGAAATTTTGTATTTTTTTAGCTTTAAATGTTTTATACTTTCTTTTGCAGGTCAATATGAACGAGAAAGATTATCAGAGAAAAAAGAACAAATTTCTTCCCAAGATTCATGCTTGGTATGCTTAATTTACTTGTTACATTATTTTGAGATACTTCCACCAGGAAGATACTTATATACAATCGAATTCACTTTCCGTTATTTTAAACCAATTTAGAAACTGGATTTTTCTATGTTTTGAAGTACAGAATTGAATTATTATTTTTTTTTACATTGTGAAAATTAAGGAAATTTTTTACCCTAGAAGTTTGAACATAGAATTCTTTTGTAGGGTACAAGAGCACGGAGGCGAGCCAATTATCCCTTTTAGCTGTGCTTTGGAAAGAAATCTTGCTGATCTCCCAGAAGATGAAGCAGCAAAATACTGTGAGGAGAACAAGATACAAAGGTCAGTTAAGATATTATTGTTAATGCTATTTCGTTTTTGTTTTTTTAATAATTAGATCAAACATGCGTTTTACCAGTTCTTCCAACAAAATTTCTCTATATATTGTGGTGTATTTGTGGCTAGTATAAAAATGTTCAATACTTTGTGAATATATGAAAATGTTCAATAGACAATAGCAAATGGATTTAATTTGACTTTTTTTGTGTGCCACAGCGCTCTTCCAAAGATTATAAAGACTGGATTTTCTGCTATTAACCTTATATACTTTTTCACTGCTGGCCCTGATGAGGTAATATCTTTTTGCCCTTTGCCTCTTTATCTTTTAAAAATTGAGTTGTGTTGAAACTTGAAAATCCACTCAGATTATCTAACAAGTATTTTTGCAGTTTTACCATATTTCCTTCTCAATATTAATGCATTTTCTGAATCAAATGGTATTTTGATAGGAATCGATTCAGCAAGTAGAAGATATAGAACAGAAATTAAGAACAGGGAATTGATTTGTATATTAGTTACTGAAATTGATTGAATTAAAAGAAGAACAAAGTAGATGAAGAACAAGTAATCAGTAGGAGATCAATAGATGAATCTCCCCTGCCTTAATCAGAGAAGAACCATGTCATCCTGCCCAAGCTCTAAGAGCCGAATCCCTAACAAATAACTCTCGATACCCTCTATCTATTCACTATCAGCTTTATATATTATTATTTAACTAAACAGGCCTAGGCCCAGTGGGCTATTACCAAAATATAAATGATCCATGACATATTTTCATCAGTATATAATCTGACGTTGATGTGCCATGATGCAGGTGAAATGCTGGCAAATTCGAAAGCAAAGCAAGGCTCCTCAAGCTGCAGGAGCAATTCATACTGATTTTGAAAGAGGATTTATTTGTGCCGAGGTTATAACTTTTTGTCTCTCTCAAAATGTCTCAACTTTATTGTATTTTACAAAATGTCAAAATCTAGGATCTTTCTTTTTTCTTTTTTATTCTAATTTGTTCTCTGTTGAGTAATGGTTGTTGGGATTGTTCTTTTGTATGTTAAAACTGTGTTTTTTGGTTTTAACTTTAAGGCTTCACATTAAAAGTCCCACAAAATTCTTTAGGAGATAAACAAATTGTATTGGTTTTTTTATTTACAGGAAATTTCCATGTAACAGATTGATAGATATATGACAGCTTAAAGAGGTTGAAAGATCTGAAAATTCTCTTCGATTTTGTAGGTAATGAAGTTTGAGGATCTTAAAGAGCATGGAAGCGAGTCTGCTGTAAAGGTATGCTCCATAAATGACCAAATATTACTGTAGCCATTTTTCTCTGTCCCCTTTGGCAATTGCTTGACTATACAATATTATTACAATATAAATGATAGTGATCAGCCCATTACCACAATAAATACCCAGCCCAATCAGCCCAGTTCCTGGAAGGTTTACTTCAGAGTAACAAGAGACACATGTAGGGGAGAGGTGGATTAATTTTGTTATTTAATTCTGTTATTTATACATGTGTAAAGAGAGGATGTATGCATGTTTAGTCTTGAGAAACGGCTTTAGGCTTGGGCAGGAGGATACCACACGCCACATGGTGATCCCTTTCTGATTATGTAATCTTCTCCTTCCATTAATGAAACCTTCCACCACTTAATCTTTGAATTCTCTGATTTCCAGTAAATCCCAGTTTCACTACTTATTAATTGGTTCCATTGCCCTACCCAATCATAGTCCAAGCAATTTAGAAGATTTAGGCATTTTTAATACATTTGGGATGAGTTTTAACCTGTTTGACCCGTCCTATCCAGTGACCGGTTTCCTTTAAGTCAAGTCTTAGATTAACCCCTATGACCCTTTAGAAGATAAAACATACTAAAATGACCCATTTATATACAAGTGTTTGAAAATGTTGGGTTTTGTGACAGGCTGCTGGCAAGTACAAGCAGGAGGGAAAGACTTATGTGGTTCAAGATGGTGATATTATATTCTTCAAATTTAACGTCTCCGGTGGTGGGAAGAAGTGAGTTGTCGCTCTTCCATCGGTAGGAAAACAAGTCTTTGTATGAGATCTTTTCTATCATTTGATATGCTTGCTTGCTATCCACTTGGATTGTACCAACTTTGTATCTGAGTGAGTATCTAGAAAGAGGGTTTTTGAATCAGTTTTTGCACTAATGTTTCCTTTGACATAAGTTGTAATCCTTTGAATTGGTGTTGCAACATCCTACTGAATATTTTTATGAAATAGAGAATGGGATGCATGTCCAGTCACTAATGAAGTTGTCATTTCATAAAGTTGATCATAAACCTAGCTGCTATTCATCCAAGATTCCATAACATTTAGCATGAATCATGAAAAGCATCAACAAACTTTTTTTTCTACAACACCTCCCTGTGATCAACACCTCCCTACTAATAACAACTTTTATTTTAATGAAACAAGTACTTTGTTAACTGAAAACAATGAACAGACTAGGTTGTTTCCCAAGTAAAACGTCGAGTTTGTACCATAATATATATGCGTACATCGCAGTTACATTTGAAAACCGCATTATTTAATCTGCATTTTCTAGTTCAATGCTAGATCAAAGAAGATCAAAACAATATTAAGATTAATACTATTACATATGCATTGAAAAAAAAACCAGATTGAAGACAAATTGATCAATGTAACAATTAGGAATCAATTAGCGTGATTGGTTATGAGAAAAGAGGTTTTGTTTGATATATGAGTACTATAATTTAATATAACAAGTTATTATATTGTAGATTGTTTGATAGTTGTATTATAAGAAGGTAATGTTAATGTAATAGTCTAGTACCATCTATAGGAAATAATATCTTTCAAAAATAAGTTGTGAAGGTACCAAATCAGGTGAGAAATTTGGCATCCAAAAAGGTATTTGGTTTTAGAGCATGGACCTCTGTGGGTTTAAGATATGAGGTCATCCACTACCATTGTATTTGCATTATATTGTGGTGGTGAATTAAGAGGAAGATGGTGGGGAAAGGTAACGAGGAAAGATGTGTGACATGTATGATATTGATTTTAGAATTTACAGTTTTTAAATTTGGTGATATGCGGGATTAGGATTTGTAAAGGAGATTTAGGATTAAATTTAAGGAATAGATTGAAAGGAAAGAAATCAAACGTTTGATATTTATAAATCGCTTCAACTTTTATTTTTTATATTATGTTCACATGACCATTTAGTATTACTAATCATTATAATCGGAAAAAGTTTTATCAAAGAAAGAAAATGAAATTCTCATGATACTGTTCTAATTTTTCATTTAGAGCATAAAAAATAAACTTTAAAATTATAATATTGAAAAACGCACCTTTTAATAAATCACTAAATTTTACGTAAAAAATAAAACAATCATAAATATATATTTGTATTTACATCAAATATTATATGTTAAAAATTATATCAACAAAATATATAATATATGAATTTTATTGTTTATAATAATAATAATAATAATAATAATAATAATAATAATAATAATAATAATAACAATAATAATAATAATAATAATAAAATTCTCTTTTTCTTTCTCCGCAAACACATAAACTTCATCAATTCTCTTTCGTTATCTATTTTTCTATTTTAATATTGGACTTGATTTAGTAAATAAAAGAATGAATAAAAAAAATTAGTAGAAGGATATAAAACTTCTCGCTTAAATTAGTTACGATAATCGGGATCAAAATGTCGAATTTAACATAAAACATGCCCCAAAAGATTGAGACATTCTCTAAGAAAATATGAATATGAATGAAAAGAAAAAACATTATGAATATCATATTATTCAGAAAGAATGAAAAGAAAAATAACACCTATAAAGGTGTAGAAGCAAGTATCTCCTACCCACCTGAGAATGCAATGCTATTTGCTTCCTCCACCAAAACTTTCAAACAACCAAACCTAAGCTAACACTACAAGTGTAACTAAAACACCATTATGCCTTGCTTTTCTAAAAAAAAAACATTAGGCCTACAAATTACTATCAACATTTACATTTAATCGGCAAGAAATTCAAAATGATGGCAAAATTCCAACCCATAAGCAGTGATCAACTGATCAATCCACCCAACTTTTGTGAGCTTCAACCAGCATATGATAACTCTGCAAGAAACACCCTATCACCCTTGTCGCCTTCAAGAAGTCGTCGCATATTGTTCATGAACCTCTCTGGAAACAAAACAACCCATTAACACCCAAAAATCAGTACTAATGTTTTGATACATGTATTATTTGTATAAAGACAAAACCGCAAAAAGTTGACAAAAGCATGCAAGTATAATGATAAGGGAAAATATATAATTCTTTATAGAAGAAAGACATACTTGCAAGATCTCTTATTGTGACCAAGGCCTTTACACTTCCCGCATTGGAGTTGACGTTTAAGAAAGTCAGCAGGTCCAACCCGACCCGGTGTTACCTTCCTTATCTTTGATCTGCCAGGTGTGCGAAGGGCGGGTGGAGGAGTAACAAGAATCGTGTCATTATCTAATTCAATATCCATTAATCTTTCTAAACTGGGTATAGGATGAATAGAATCTGCATAAGCCAACTGGTAGGTCTCAACATGAAAGAATCTTGAACAAAGATCATAAGGGCTCCTACCATAAGATTCAAGAACCGCAATTGCATGACAGCAAGGCAATCCAGTAAGTAACCATGCTTTACAACTACAATCCCAGTTATCAATGTCAACAATATCAATCATTTCACCATATCTAACCTCGAATTTGCTTCCATGTGACCGAAAAACCTGAACCGAACGTGCTTTCAAAATCTCATTCTTTAGCCTTTCCTCCATTGATGGTGTCAATCGGGTCAACCATTGACTTGATTCAACTCTACGTGTGTATATCAGTTGCATCAATTTACCCCTCAATTCGTCAATCAATTGAGTTATTGGCAACTCGTTTGCCTCTGACACCCACGAGTAAAAAAGATGACCAAAGTTGGAAGTCATATGGTTGTACCTTAAACCTCCAAAAAACGCATTAGCCCAGTGCTCAGGCTCACTACGTATGATCCAATTATAGGCTTCGGGAGAAATCGCTTTTATATCTTCTGTATATTTTTCAAAACCCTCGAGTTTTGGTGCATGAGCAGCAGCATAAAGATCTTCAACCATAAGTCGTCTAGCATCATGTGAAAAATGACCCGTCAAATCTTTATTAAGTTTCTCGGCTAAATAACCTACACAATACGCATGGTAACACTCCCCGCCAAATATTTCAGGCAAAGACTCGCGTAAACCCTTTTGAAAATCTGCAACAAAAGTAATCTGCTCGTGTCCCGACACAGCAATCTTGAGTTCACTTAGAAACCACCGCCAGTTATCATCACTTTCATCATCAACTACTGCAAAAGCCACCGGGAATGCCCCGTCATCACCATCTGCTGATGTGGCGGTCAACAGCATTCCTGGGTATCTTGAATTCAAAGGTGTGCTATCAAGAAAAAGAAGAGGCCGACAACCTTGTATGAAACCAGACCTCGATGCATGAAAAGACACAAACAGACGATGAAAACTCAAATCCTCGTTGGTACTACAACTAGCAAGGCTCCCGGGATTTGTTTCCATTATTTTCTCACAAAAGTAAGGTAGTTCACTATATGCATCTTTATAAGAGCCCAAAAGCTGTTCCCGTGCATATTCTTTTGCACGCCTTGCTTGTGAATAATTAAGCTCGATTCCATAGTCACGTTTAAGGTCGTTAGCAATGTCTTTTGGCTTAATCTTTGGAGAATCTTTAACCTTTTCTTTTATCAAATTTCCAACCCAACTTCTTGTAGCTCGAAATGCAGGTTTTATAGAACCACCTTGACAGCTATGAGTTGGTCTCATTGTTTTAATGCAAACTAATTGGGTGGTGGATAGTCTTGATGCATGGATACGCCATGGACAACCTTCTGCTTTGCATTTCACAGTTACGCGTTGATTTTCGTTCTTTTTGTACACGTAATTAAACCCATGAGCAATTGAGTATTTTCTTAAGGCCTCTCGAAATTCAGCTAGCGAATGGAATCTTTGTCCTACACCTGTTATGAGATTCTCCCACTGCTTTGCAGCTATGTGCCGCTCATTATCAACTGCAGACATAGGGAAAGGATTGATGGGTATTGGAGCAGGAATCGGATCTTGAATTTGATCCTGAAATGGAGCAATCTCATTGGTTGTCTCTATGTCAACAATTTCATTAAGAGGGGGTATAGGTATACTGGTCAGGCCAAGGTCAGCAGGAGGTAAAACTGGTGCAACCTGTGTCTCAGCTGGTGGCTTCTGCGGTCTATGCTCATAAAATTATAAAAAAATCATCAGAATGGTCCTCAAAAGTTCAGCATTTTCCCTTCAAAGAAACTATAAAAACCAAAGGGCACCCGAAAATTACATATCTCAGCAAATTAGTTTTATTATGACAACTTCTTACCTATTTCTCCAAACATGGTTATTTTGACCCTAGTAATCAGAAATACAGAATTATCATCACATTTACCCAAACATCAAAGACAAAGTATTGTTATTTTCGATTGGCAACAATCGGTTTCAGCACACATCCAAACGCCCTCGTAAAAATAGAGTGACAGGACAAATGTACTAAACATCATCATACATGAATAATAGCATGAAGGAACTTGTAAAAGATCAAATCATAGAATTTACCTACGAGCAGGCTGCTTCTTCTTGGGAGTTTTAGCTGGAGCAGTTTCTTTCATTATAAAGACCTCCAGCTGATCAGATTCTTTGTAGTAATTCACCATCCGTTGAAAGTCCTTATCTTTAGATACGGTAATAAGATTTTTCTTGTTTCCTGGCAAGAAATACTTCACTAACATCCCCTCCACAGTTGAATCGATAGTTTCTGCTATCTCTTCCTTAAAACCACTTAATTGCATAGTATCATCAAGATCAACAGCATATGCCTCCCCGCCACTATACGACATTGATCCATCTTCATTTGTTTCAAACTCTCCTCCATATTGACAGATAGCTATCTTCTTGGATGGCACAATTGCCATCTCTGTAACCAGCACAAATTTCAGAAATCAAACAAAAAAAATTCAATCTTTAACAATGACTATGGAGGATTACAGTTAAAATCCCATAGATAAAACAAACTACATAACAAGTTAAACCATACCCACCAATTAAACCTTGAAACAATCATGTCACATTCACGAATTAACAATAACAGACAGAAAACAACGAACAATAAGCATAAAAAAAACCCAAACAGGAAAGAAAGAAAAAGTCAAACCCTACAAATCTGTGACGTAAAAATTAAACCCAGATGAGAAACGGCATTAATCGTAAAAATTCGAACAGTGTTACAGCTAATCTTGAGATTATTAGTGTAGTAATGATTAAAAAAAGGAAACCAAATCGGGAAAAAGGGCCCGGTATAAAAAAGGTAAGATAGCCAGATAGAATTGAATGATTAAAGATAAAGGGGGAGGGAAGTTGTAGTACCTCGGCTCGTTGTTCAATATTTTCTGATCTGCCCTTTGAGATTTGCAGTTAGGGCTAAAAGGGGGGCGAGATAAAGATTGGTGAAAGAGGGAGGAAGATAAACGCATCTATCGAAGCTTAGGGGGTGCAATAGACCCAACTTTCCTATGTTATACTTTGTGGGTCGGGGTTCCGGTAAACCGCACACAAATCAGTTGTTGTGTTCTCTATATTTAAAAAGTATTCGTATTATTGATGCAATTTCGTAAGTTTAATAATGAGACTTTATGAGTGGACACAACTTTAAGAAGAAGATGATATCGAATTATAGGAATAAATTTTGATAAATTGAGAAAGAATGGCTTGTTATCTAAGTAGAAGATTTATCTATAGATATACTTTTAAATGGATAAAAACTTAAAAGAAAATTATTATCGTTAGATGATTAAAAAGAAGTTATTCTTTTTGTTATGGGTGTGTTTGGCCGATATATCTTGTAGCGAGTGACTGGAAGCTTGAAATTGTTTGCTAGTAGTTAGAAGATGAAAGCTAACGATTAAATGTTTTGTGTGTGACATGTTTACTAAAAGTTGGATCTAAAACATGTAAAATAATATAAGCAAAAAAGTAACTACAAAAACAACTTATTATATTATTTACATATTACAATGCTTCAAAAAGCTACTTAAAGTAACTTTTTGTTTTAGAGTTACTTTAAACTTAAAGCTTCAAGTCGTATATCCGAAATTCCGAACAAAACTAGACAATTTTATTTTCAAAACAAAAAACTTGCAACTTCTAAAAGTTTTATACTAGATACACCCTTATGCTCGATATAGGCATGTCGCTCATGAGCTTCTCTAATGGCCATGACATGTCACCATCCTTGTCAATTCTCGGTATAGATGCTATATGGTTGGTTTTCATCCTTTAGCGAGTACGAGTGTTATAAGAGTATCTGTCGACAAAAGGATCACCCTAAGATGGTCATCTCATGGCTACCGAGAACGAGTCAAATTAGATGTTTTTACTTCCTAAGTTGCTCCTACGAAACAAAGATTGAAAAAATCAGTCATGACACCTACGTCGTGACTGATAAGATTAAACTCCTAATAAGGCACGGCCTTGGCTCCATTTGTTTTTTTTTTTTAACGACAAAGTTAGTTGTTAGTAAGTTAATAACACCAAGTTAGAATTAAACTTCATTGTCAAGGTTTGAACCGTGGACCTCTTAAAAGGCTTTGCCTCCCCCCTTAACTTCCATTTGTGGAAGTTAGGGAAATGGATGATTTTACTGTGGTGGTGGTGGAGATTAAGAAAATGATTGATAAGATTGATTTTATTGAAAAAGTTGTTGCTGGTGTTTTATAATAAAGTTGGTTGAAGTGGGTCACGAAAATTTTGATCGTTATAGAGTGAGTGAATTTGAAGCTGAGTGAGTACTCGGCAAACCTGATGAGTAGTAAACCGTATTTTTAAAAATGTTGGTCTTTGGTGATGATGTATTTCTAAGACATGACTTCCAAAGGTTATATATTTTTTAAAAGTTATTGTTGTGAAAAGAAATAGTGATAAGGTAATAGAAGCCAATAACAAGGCTCGTTATTGCGGATGCTCTAATGTCAACATGAACATACGTCTAACGCTGTGTTCCGTAGTTACATGTAGAAAGAAAATGTAAGGATAGAAAATTAAGAAGAGAAGAGAAAAGAAGAGGAAGTGAAATGTTTTTGTCATTACGTGTTCCTGAGTTCGAAAGAAAATTAAAAAAAAAGTAAAATTTTAAATATTAATTTTCCTTTCAAAATCTTTTCCATTTCTGTAAATCATCTGAACTTAAATCTTTTCTTTTCGGGAACACAGCTTAAAAGAAACGGCCTTTAACGGTCCACGGCAGATTTTTGTTTTCAGTTTCTTAACCAATTAAGAAATGAGTGGAGTCTTATGTTCTCCATGGATGTTGGGTACTTTCGTTCTTCAATCATCTTCACTTTCTGTTTCGTCTTCACTAATTACTTCCGGAGGTGGTGCAGTCTGTCGTTCTCATTTCGGAGCACCAAAAGACCTCAAATTTGTACTCCATGATGCTCTAGATTCTTCTGGATTCAACACCACATATGCTAGGGTATTTTCTATCATCAACTCAATTTTCTGATCCGTTTTGTTTTATAGTATAATTAAATATTCGTTCGTTTTGTTTGCGTTTCATTTTCTACAAAGGGTCAATATAAAAGAGGTTAGTGGACATTAATTGGAATTTGATTTATCTGCTACATGTAGGAATCTCGTTTCCCGGTTGTCTATGTTCAACCTGATTCAGGGTTTTGTATTCTTACACATTATATTACTTGTGATTCTTGCCTAGGGTTTTTCCCCTTTCCCAAAAATGCTGTCTAATCTGTTTGATTCTGACATTTTAACACGATTAATTGCAGGTTGCAAAGACTGTAAATGTTCTTTAATATAGAATTTAACTTCTTATAGAGTTATAGATAATTGATCTTGGGGTTAAAGATATTTTAAAAAAGAAATGATGGATTTTGAAACCATGGCTTAGGACCTGTACACCTTTCCAATGGCTCACCTTTCATAAGTCATCCTGGATTGGGTAATACCCAATTGTGAATAACCAATCGCTTTATACAAGCCCAGCGGTTGCATTTGTGGTGAAAATGATAAGTAGTACAATTAACAAAGAATCTTGATACAGGTGTTATTCAAATTCATATGGGTTAATTACTAACATAAGTTCTCGGAATTAACTTCAAGAGTTCCTGCATATTGAAAGTGATTATCGGATTACTGCCTTAGTCGTAGATGATCAGTTTCTAGTGTTTGGGTACAATGAATTTGATTATTTGTGGGGTCTAATAGCTAGTTTAGGAGTAGCTGCAATAAATCTGATTATTTAAGGATGGTCATTTACATGCAAATTCCTAATAAGTTGGAAATTTTCAACACTCGAACAACTAATCTGGTTGTTACAACTTCAACCACCAAAAGCACATCCAAAAGTTTATCTAATTCTGATTATTAACATATCAAATAAGGTCACGTTTAAAAAAGAAACGCCAAACACTCCCTTTAAATCAAATATATGGTTGGTTTGTGGTGTTTGGGATTGCTTATTGAATCTGCTTACCTGATGATAGCTTTTTAAATAAGCAGCTTGTAAGTATATAACTCCAAGCTGCTTATCCAGAACTACTTATTTCACCCACAAATAATTAATGATACAAGCAGTTTGGATAAGCAATCCTGGACACTCTCAAAAAACTACCTATCTATCATTAACAAAATTAATCATTATAAAGTTGTGAAACTAATATTAATCGTTGTATAAAAACAAGTTTTTTTAATGACTACAGGAAGCTAGGGAGGGATTCTGCTCACAAATCCAGAAGTTGTCTAATATAGAGAGGGAAACAAGCATAATCATCAAAGGAGGGGTTGATTTAGGGAAAACAGCCCTTTACATAGCAGCAGAGGATGACTCACTTATTTCTCACTCTTCTGTTCCACTTCCTGTTGATGCTTTTATTGGGAGATTGGATGATCTTTCAATGGGTTACTGTACACGCTACAGTTCATCTTTTGGATCATCTCCTGATACTTTTCTTGAGTGTCTTGATAGGTACATGTATGTTGACAAGGTATACTTAATATCTTTCAGTTCATGCAGATTCATACACGAGCGAGCGTGAGAACTAAATATTTTGAGAAGAAAGATATGAACCTCATTCAACTTTTTTATAAATTTTAAGATGTTACAAACACTGTAAAATTTAAAATCTGTTTTGTGATGGCTAGTTTATGGACATTAAAAATGGGACATGAAATACAATAACTAGTATTTCAACCTGATTACTTTAAAGCATATAATCTCTTAGAATGCTTTATACAAAGATTTAGATTGATATTGCAGCAACATTGTTTTCGTAGTCTTAAGTTATGCATTAACAGTTGTTAAAAACGGGCAACAAAGAATGCGCAGGTTAACCTTCCTAATCTGTACTAAAAATGACCTAATCCAAAAACATTTTCCCCTTCACCCAACCTGCTTGACCCGCCCACCTTGCCACCTCGATCAGTGTCCATCTTGATTTGTTATCTTTATGTTTGTTTTTATTTAGGGTTTCCGAAGGAACAACTCAAGCAACCAATTGGAGCAACGAACAGTTTATCTTCATTCAGTAGGAAAACTTCAATTTTTATTATTTCATATTATACAGATTTTTGAGAAATGCTAAAAGATTAATCTAGGATAATTTTTGGCTCAGGTTTTGACTCATCGCGTGGGCTCAATGTCCATGCTTTCTCTGATATATTCTGAGATCCTGAAAATGCTACGTTTATGGGGTCTCCTCAAATTTGATGTTGAAATTTCTTCCCCTAACGATTCTTATGGTTCACCGAGAGGCTATGTGAAGCAGAAAACTACAGAGTCTGATCATCAACATATTGTGACCACTGAATCCCTGTTACTGAAGGTGGCTCCTGTCTTTTATGTTGAGATATTGACCTGCAGGTTCATTTACTAATTTTCATATTCTTTTTCAATTTGTTATTTCTGCACTTTTAACCAAGTAAATCAATGCTACAATTGGTGGATGCTGCTGTCTGATTTGAATATTTTAAGTATGACATTAATATTAGGCAATTTGTGATATAATTGCTTAAAGAAAGGTTGTTAAAAGGGTTTTCTTTTTGGTGGCTGTGGAAGTAAATTCTCGTGTCATATGATTACACACGAGCACATAAAAATAGAAGAAATTTCACACACAAACACACATTTAAATGCGTACAATTTCACATGTATGTACTCTGTACTCATATAGTCATACATACATGAATCTATTTATACGTATATCTATATGCTGAAAGATTCTACAGAACAGGGGTCAGTAGATATGCAAATGACAAAAAGATTTAGGACTAGGCCATTGTTTTTACTGCCATGCACACCTGTAGGGAAGGAAGAAGCCTATAAATGAATACATGCATACATATATATGATTCCTTTTATGTGCAGATATTGAGAGACTTAAAGGATGCATTCTGGCCATTTCAACTTGACCAGAGTAAAAGTCCATTTCTGAGAGCAGCAGAGGCCGCAAACTGCTTTGATAGATCAGCAGATGAAGACAAAAGGTCCTTCCTTAACTCTTTATTTTGCAACACAGGTTCATATTTTCCATATATCTTTTTACACAATTATACTAGAGATGACAGTTTAAGCAATTACATGGAAACAGGTCAATTCGGGTTGTTTTTTACAGGGTAAAAAATTGGAAAAGGTCATGGGTCAAAAGTCCCAGAGAATGCATTCAGTTATTTACATCTTGAATTGTTTTATTTGGAAGAAATTAAACTGCTATTTCAATAATGTAGTTTGTTTATCATATATAGTACATCAATTGATTATTAACTTAATTTCATGATATGTACCGAAAGCTGTTGGTGGGTCAACCCAAACGTGTTTTGACCTACATTAAAAAGGCTAAAACATAGCTGTTTGATACAAACCCATTTCACCTAACACACTTGTTTTGTCATTGTCATCTATACTCTTTAATCAAGTGATTTGTCTACTACAGTGGTTTGGAGCTTGCGTCTGCAAAGGCTGCTAGGCATAGGCTACAACGTGGAGTTTGGACTAGTGTTCGGTTTGGGGATATAAGGCGTGCACTGTCTGGTATGTGGTTTGTCGTCGTATCTTTCTCATACCACTTGAGAGTTACTGTAAATTGGAACATTTATATTATGTATTTATGAGATTCCTGGTTCTGCTTCTGCATTTGCATTTACTATATAGGTGGCAAGATGGGTAGGTTGGTGAATTGGGTAATAAGAAAAACCTAAAAATGTGTTCCAGTTTTAACAGGTCAGGTCGGTTAGATTGACCCACAAACATTTTTTGTCCTTCAAAAAATAAATAATAAATGTATGAGTAATTGATTCTTTAGCTACATAAGTATGATTACAAAACAATATCATAGCAATAATGATCTAAATCTTTAAAATATATGATCTTAATATTATTACAATTATAATCTAAATATTTAATAAAACAATTTAGGAGCTTGAATGCATCAAAATCGGGCTTTAGTTGACTTTCAACCCAGTCTACCCGTTCCCCTTGGATAAATTATTTTGATTGATCTATTTGAGATTAAAAAATAAAAAAATAAAACAAGCAAGATTGATCCATTCATGAGTACTAGATTGTTAAAATTGTCACCCATAAGAATAAGATTTACTTGAATGTGAATTTCAAGTTTTGAATGGCCATGTTTTTCCTTTTTTGGGGAGAGGGGGTGTTAGTGTCTATCCTTTTGATTCATTCTTATAACGACCAGTTTTCCCTAATATTCAAATTGGGTGAGTTAGGTATCAACATTTGGTTAACCTTATGATGTTGTAGCATAATGAACTATATGTGTGTGACCTGATTTATTCATCATTAAGATAAGATGTTTCTTTTCATTGTACAGCATGTGAGCGGCTCATAGTTCTAGAAGCCGATTCTATAGAACTAAGAGATTATGGTGTTCTCCTGTATCACTGCGGATTTTATGAAGAATCGTTGCATTACCTCAAGTTATATCAGGATATTGAGGTACACCATGCCACTAGTTGGCAAATCGCAACTAAGGGGCGTCTGGTTTTACATTTTGAAACTGACTATTATATTATTGCAACTTGTAGTCGCAATAGCTAGTTTTTAATGTTTAGACCGTTTTCTAAATTATAACTGTCATACTAGTAACACAGAATTTTTTATGTATTAACTTCTTAACCATCAGAAATTGTTCACATACTCAGAAAACTAATTATCTGACTAATTCAACTTCAAACAACATTAATCACATCAAAATAGCATGTCTTAATCTCTTATAAGCCTATTTGTTACACCTTATCATCTTATTCTAGTTATTCGAAATTCACGAAATCACTTTTGAAACGCGCATCCAAACAACCTTGAAACAGAGCTTTTATTGCTTAATTTGAAATATGAGAAAGTTGTTTGCAGAAATCTACCCTGGTGAAGCAATTACCAGATTCTTTCACAAAACTGGAGGAAGATGCTGTAGAAAAGTTGATTGTTCGACTTAACCTTATCTTGATGGAGGACAACTGGACTAGACCTTCATCCATTGCAAGTTCTCTATACAACAACACTGATCCTTGGTAACAAATATAGCACTATTGTTATCATTATCACTCTGTTATTATTTAAAAAAAATGTGATGAACACGAGATATTATTATATATTAAGGGTTATGATGATTATATACTTGTAAATAGTGTATATGTTAGTCTTGTAAACTCTTTCTTTGATATTGTTTAAATAAATCCTGTAATTTTTCATCAGAGTTTCGGATTTATAGTTGGTTACAAGTTGTAACAATGACAGCTGCTTCATGTCTTTCGTCACAAATTTACTTAAAGATATACCTGATTGAGTCGTTATAAGGGGTATTTCTGCAGCAAATTTATTCTTAGAGTGGTTGCAATGGCGGGTGTGGATGGACCACCACACGGTGGTCAACAATTTTACCACAACACTACAGTGTGGGTGGTGCAACGGATAAAGTGTAGCATTGTGTTGTTTCTCTCTCTCTCTCTCTCTCTCTCTCTCTCTCTCTCTCATTTTTGATTGTTTATGGGGTATTAGGCGGGTCTTAGAATTTAATGCGTTGAGGAGTGGTGGTTGGTGGGAAGTGACCACGCCCTGGTTGAGTGGTGTAAAAGGAAAGCTGAGGTGACGGTATGATGAATAATGGTGGAGAGTGACCATTGCATACACTTTTAGTGCAAATCCTTGTTTAAGAATATGGAACATGGATCATTTGGTACTAGTTTAGAATGACATTGTTAATAAACTGGACTTGAACCTTGTCTATGTTTTGTATGCTTCAAGCATAATTCATTTACTAAACGAGATCATTTTATTGAAATAAGTAAGGAGAATTATAGTTCAAACCCTTGACTGAAACTGGTTCTTTTGTAATAATTAAAACAAAGCATTAAAAGATGAATATTTTTTCAAGCATCATTTGGTTTGAACTAAGTTTTAATACATAGATTATTGCGTCAAATGCAATAACTATAGCTTAAATGTCATTGTATGTAACGAACTTCGGTTTCTTTCGGATAATGCACTTTTACCTGTAAAAATGTCATGTGACCAGCAATAGATGTCCCATTCAAGTATTCTTTCATATCTTCTTCAACTTTTGAAACAAGAATCATTTATTATATTTGCAACAACAATTTCAACAAACATAATCAAATTGATTCCTTTAAGAAACATGAAGACGAATCTTGATTTCAAACAAGAACAAGATGAATCTGGATTTCAACAAACAAGAACATGCAGGTGCAAAACGATTTCATCTGGATTTCAAACAAGAACAAGACGAATCTGGAAATCAATTTCAAACAAGATGATTCCGGATTTCAACAAACGTGAATAAGCAAGTACAAAATGATTTATCTTCGATTTCAAACAAGAACAAGATGAATCTGGAAATTGATCTCATCTTCACCTAAAACAAATCTTGAAACAAGCAGGTATAAAAGGAAGAGCCCCAAACCCAAATTTGAACTTGAATACATGCAGACGAAGTTGCTCATTTGTTCACCAGATGCTTGGCTTCTTCGCTAGAAATAGGTTAGATTGTGTGTCACAGTGCATACAATGACACATTTTTACGAAGGGAAAGGTCTAGTTACAAAGGGTGGTCGAAGAAGGTACATCTCCACCGGACCATAGAGATACCCTTATCAAACTTTGAACATACACAACCCTTAATGACCACACATACAACACACACACACACATCGACTGTACATTCCAACCTTGTAGTGCTACATCTGATAAAGAGAGAGGGAAGGAGAAACAGAGAGTGAAAAAAGGGAGTAAAGAAAGAGGAGGGTAAGACGAAAGCGAGAAGGTGACACCTTAACGCCCCGTTCTTGAGTTTTTTAAGAAAGGAAAGGGGAAGGGAATGAAAGAAAGGGAAAGAAAACAGATGATATAGTTGTGTTTTTGAGTTAGAAGGAAAATGAAGAAAAATAATGGGTAACTCTTTTCTTCCAAATCATCCCATTTTTGAGAGGATGGTTTTTTAACCAAATAACCTCTCCTTCCCTCTCCCTTTCCCTCTTTAAAAAAACTCGAGAACACATAATACTAAGATTTCCTTCCATTCTCATCCCTTTCCTTCCAAAAAATAACTCGAGAACTGTAAGACCCAATTTCACGAGCTTAAAATTAGCGCCTATTTAAACTTTTACAACTTATTTATCAAAAGCTGGCAGCGGATACAACCACCATTTACAAATAACAGGTGTTACCACAACTAACAACCGACCATCGGATCACATTTCATAAATTTAACAGTTAGTGTTCCATAAATATAAACACTACAATTACCCATGAGTAACCCCAGCTCACCAGGTCATCAGTCACTAACCTGCGAAAAAGGAAAATCTTGCACCGTTAGCTACAACTAGCCAGTGAGCACCAATTTACACATAAGCATCAATAAGCATGCTATCATATCACAATAAGGCACACAAAGCTAAGCTATCACATAGCGGTGTGCCGACATGTCAGCGGAATCATATCTTGCGAGGTAGCTAGCCTGGCTCAACGATTCAAGCTGGGGAATCAGTCACAACCATCCGCATCGGTGGGGGAGCGAAGAGCAGCCCACCATCACGTTTGAGCCACTAGGACTCCGTTGGGATCTGATCATAGACCAAGATCCTCACTGTATGTCGAGGAACGGCGGCCTGCAGAACCTTTACCCCAGAAAATCACTCGTGGGAACCGCTAATCCCTGAATAACACTCAAGGGACCCAGCCGCATCGGCGACTGACCTCAACCACTGCATCTGTCCGGACAGGAATCATAAACACTTTTGACCCATAGGGTCCACAGTACGCATGCGTATCACTTATCACATTTTATATCACATGGCATCACATATATCACTGTATCACAATATCACTGTATCACTATATCACATTAACTTCTGCTCATTCTTGATGAGCAGAATACAAATTACACTTAAAACATCGCATACAGTTGTCACATAAGTCATAACCCTACTTGGGTCTATCTCGTATCACTTCACTTATCTATCGTCACTACTATAGTCACATTACACGGGTTATATCACAGCACGTCACTATCACTATAGCACGTTTCAACACACTACAGATAGCCCTACTTATTGAGTCTCATGGGAAAACCGGTACTCACCTGAAGCCCTCGCTAAGCAGATACGCCACTCGCGTCTTCCGATTCCACAGATATACCTAACACATCGCATACACGCTTGGTTATCACTTACACATAGCACACATGAGTTAAAACACAAGTTTAACAAGCTGGCAGGGCTGGACCACTGCTTGCTACCGCAATCACTATCCTTATGGTCACAAAGGCCTTCAAACTATATCCCTTACACCCGCAAACATGGTTCCAGGGTTGGTTACGATCACAAGTTACATACTTATGGTCGCAACCCTTATTTCCTTCGCTCGTAAGCGGTAAACACCACAAAAACAGACCCATACGATCGCATGGACATACCATGCGATCGCATAGCATACATACAAGAATTACGGTAAAAAACCTAACACATGCGATCACATCACATATTTACGCGACGCGACCTTTCAAAACTTACGCGGCACGGAAATTTACAAACACCCCTTACGATCGCAAGCACATGCCATGCGACCGTATGGATACCAGAAACCCCATGTGACCGCATGCACATTCCATGCGACCGCATACACCCCCATGCGACCGCATGCATATGACATGCGACCGCATGGACTCCAATTACAGTGTTCTTCGACTCTGTTCACGTACAGTTGCTGTAAATCACGTTTTTGACCTTTAATCGATCAAATACTGAGTTTCATTCACTTATACACTTTACTTGACATCCATAGACACTTATAAACACAATAAACACCAAAACTAACCATCAAAACACCATTCACACCATCAAATTGGTGTTTCTTACTCATAGACTCAAAACTAGGTTTATTAAATAAGAACACTTACAATCAGAAGGAACACAGCAGCTAGAACCCGAATTTGACACCGAAATCACTTGAATTTAACTTGTTTCTTGACTTCTAACTCAAAACTCCAAGAGCAAAGTGGATGTATACTCTCACGTATGTTTGTGTGTGTAATAGTGTGTGTTTTGTGTGTTCACAGGGGATAAGGAGAAGAAACCGCCTTTGGGGTTTAATTAATTAAACCCCGGGTATTTTGTTCCCCTTTCCAACTTACAACTTGTCACCCGCTAACCCGTTTCAACTAACGGGGACATCTACGGAATCATTACACGAAACCGTTTAACACTTTATCACTTTTAAACGCGTTCGACACATTTCACATAATCACTCTAAATAACACATAACACTCGTTAGTAACTTAAAACACATTAATTTAAGTCACTTAAAGTCACTGTACAACTATTTAAGCACGAAGTACAAGCCTACACAACTAGGCCCATTTTCAGGATGTTACAAGAACACAACGTAACGGTGACGATGACAAAATCTAGGGCCGACCTGAGGAGGAAGGAGGGGCAACAACCTTGTCAAGGCGCGGGCCAAGCCTACTCAAAGTGAAGAGATTAATACCGAGCAAGAACGTGCACTAGAATAGGAAAAGCCAGACATTCCTTCTTTTCAGAATTCCAATCTCGCGGGCCTGCACAAACTGTAAGTGATTCTAACAAAGACACAATGAAGATACGGGTGCGAGTCTTCATCGGTTGAAGTAAAAAAAGTCCTTCCCCATGTGTGGCTCTTTAGAGTATAACTCATGTTTGTCCTCAACTCGCTAGCTTAGTAGCTTCCGTCTTCTACTACTATTCTAATTGGTAATTCAATTCTGCTTCACAAAATCTAGGGGTGACCCGAGGAGATAAGTTACACAAGAGTAACTATTAAGTGTGATATATATAACTTAATAGATTTTGATTTAACGTTAAGGATTAAAATCATAAAAAGTTTTAAAAATTAAGGATTAATTTCGTAATTTAAAAAATTAAAAACGTTATATTTCATAGATAAATTAAAAACACATTGAAACCTTATATTTTATATCGAATATATCTTTATTCAAAAAAGATGAATTAAAAACACATTAAAACACTTCACATGTTCATACTGTTTTTTATTATATTTTTTGGCTTTTAGACCCAAACAAATTCGTCGATCGTGCAGCCTCGTAGACACAAATTCGCTTATGGCGTTTGGAAATGGGATCAACCCAGCAACGGTATTTGTTAACCACACATGCCCCGGTGAATTTTAAGCACAGTCAACTCGTACGGGTTCTATGAAATTATTGGCTTTCGCGATTCAAATCTGATCCGAACTATCAATCAGATCTGGAACAGGAAGACTTCTCCTTCACTGTAACTCTTAGGGATCTGCTTACCTTTCTGGCGATCTAATC